>WNWU01013270.1:372863-575131 GCA_012654045.1 Ptyas mucosa
ATATACATATACATATACATATACATATACATATACATATACATATACATATACATATACATATACATATACATATACATATACATATACATATATGCTTTTCTATCTAGCCAGGTTTTACCTACGTAAGTTATGTTGTTCTGCAGCCCTGGTTTGTGAAATCACATTCACAGGTTCTGGGCCTCTCTCTTTTCTAGCCAACTGCAATTCTGTTGCTTTCTGGGAGACTCAGATGGACCATTTCTGCCTTTTTAGGCTTCCTCGGTGAGCCACACCCCTTTTTTTATCCTCCCTGTAAAAGGTACAATGTTTCTTTTTTCTTTTTTCGTAGGCTTCGTATGCTTTTCTATCTAGCCAGGTTTTACCTACGTAAGTTATGTTGTTCTGCAGCCCTGGTTTGTGAAATCACATTCACAGGTTCTGGGAGAAGGGAGGGGAGGGACATTCACTGACAACTTCTCACAGCCTGCCATTACTTCTGTGCTATAGTGATCCCTATTTTTTGTAGTGCTGTATTTATTGGTATCTTACTAATAGCAATTTTTAATCCCTAGGAAACAATTATGTCAAGGAAAAGTAAAATTGAATCTGAGTGCAGGATCTTCAAAGAACAGTGGACTTACGATTACTTTTTCATGCAGTACAAGAAAAGAGCTGTTTGTCTGATATGCCAGAATTTAGTGGCTGTATACAAGGAATACAATTTGCGTCGACACTCTGAGACTTGACATAAGGACAAATATGACAGGCAAGAAAAGCAAGAAAAGACAAAATATTAAAACTGAAAAATGGATTGACAACTCAGCGAAATGCTTTTGTGAAGCAGAAGTACCGTATATACTTGAGTATAAGCCGACCTGAATATAAGCAGAGACCCCTAATTTTACCACAAAAAACTGGGAAAACTTATTGACTCGAGTATAAGCCAGGGGTGGGAAATGCAGCGGCTACTGGTAAATTTCAAAATAAAAAAAGACTGGTCAAAAGTGCGAGGACCTGTCAGAAATCACTTTTTTCAGCCCTCTGGGTAGTCCTTTTGTACATATGGACTACTCAGAGGGCTGAAAAAGTAATTTTTGACTGGTCCTCGCACTTGTGACCAGTCCTCAAACTTACGACTGTCCTCACATTTTACATTTTTGCCCTATCTTATCACCATTTCTCTCTTCCCCTCTCTTTCTCATTCTTTCTCTCTCCCCCTCTTTCTCTCTCTCTCTCCCCCACTCTCTCTCTCATTCTCTTTCTCCCCCCTTTCTCAAAGAGAGAGGTGGTAGGTTTGAGGAGAAAGATTGCTGTACAATAAAAAAGATGAAAGGGAAGAAAACCAACCCCAAACAAATATAAAGATATTAAGATAAAGAATGAATTGATAAACTTTAAAGAATAAAAGAGAACAAATATGAATAAATAGCAATAATTAGAAACACACATACAAACATACAATGTATTTTCTTTGAACAGAGTATTTGGCCAGTTCACAAATTTAAACAGTGTTTAGTCATTTCACTTAAATTTACAATTTCTATATTTCCTTTTTGCCATATTTATTCCTCATCTATTTTTTTAAAAAACCAACATTACCCTTCATCCTCATCTCTAATCTTAATCAAATTCAATTTTTCACTTCTATTCTATATTATACCCCTTCCCATTGTCATCTATTTTTATATCCATCTCACATTGGTTAATTATGTAATATTACAGTTGTTCAATACAAATTCAACATTTTAATATAAATCAATTAGTTATTTAACTATCTTTTTTGTATATTAATCAATATGAACATGAATATTCCAATTATTTCCATGCAATCCAATTTCTTACAAATCAATTACCGGTAATTATATTTACCAATAATAATAAACCAAATAATTTCCCCCAATATTCTTCCAAACCACAACTTAACCATTTCTGCTTTCAACACAATATACAATTAATAGTATCTCAATTATTACAATTCCCTAGTTAAATAGAGCTTTTTTTCTTTTGTGTTTTAAAAAGAACTCTCTTGAACTCTCCTCTTTTGCCATTTGCCATAAATTTCCCATTGTTTGCACCTACCTTTTTTGATAAGGAAAAAGAAAAGAAATCTGCCTTTCCAACATTGCAAGCAAACAGCAAAGCCAACAACCTGCTTTAGCTTCGTTTTCGTTTTCAGCTTGAATTGCACAAGGAGAAAAAAAAATGTGCTCCAGCAGCACTCTTTGCAGCTAGCAAAGAGACCCCTGCCCAAAACAGCTGAGAGCAAATCAGCTGAGAGTCGGGAGGCTGTTCAAATAAACTTATGGTAATTAACCTATACTGAAGCTGAAAGGGGCTGTTTTTTCTATTTTTGCAGACATGGGTCTACTCATTTGTTTTCTTTTAAAAAGGCATTTTTTTTCGTGACTCGAATATAAGCTGAGGGGGCTTTTTCAGCCTGAAAAACGTGTAAAAAACTCAGCTTATATTCGAGTATATACCGTGCATAGATATTTCATCACTGTGAGCAAGTTTTCAAGTTGCCAAGCTAATAGTGTGCACTGGCATTTCTGGAGGGACAGAGCATGTCCACCACATGTGAAAGAAGGTGCCCTGACCATAGCGACATTTCCAGCATTTTGGTTGTATATTGGGATACATCTTTGCTAGCCTAGCCGGGGCTAGATACCACCTGTGGAGCATTTTGTATTGATTTTCCTTATATGTCGCAGCTCTGGTCAGTTTATAATTTTTATTCCATGCCTCTTCCCATTCATTAAAATTTATACTGTGTCCAATATTTTTCTCCTATACACTCATTTGATTTTTAATTATATCCTCAACTCTGTCCTCATCTAATAGGTAGTTATATAATTTAGCCAAAACCTTTTTTCCTGGTCCCATCAGCATTTTGTCAAGCCTGTTGTATCCTAATTCTAAGCCGTATTCTTCCTTGTCTTTCTGATATCTTGATTTTATTTGTAAATAAGTCCACCAATCTAGATTTATACCTTGCTCCCTCAGGGCATCGTTAGATTTGAGGTTTCCTCCTCCATCCAAAATATCTTTATACCTACACATTTTCTCCATTCCCCACCTATTTGGGTAAATCAGGGCCTCCATCGTGGAGAGCCATTTTGGGACTTTGGTATTCCATTTCACACTTATCATAATCATAATCATTAAACAAATAGATAAAAGGAACAAGTCTTCTTTCTTCTTATTCCATCTAATTCAACAAAATTAATATCCATTCATAATTACAACAGCTAATAAAACAGTTAAGTATTACCTAATTAAACCTATCTTTATTCAATTTAGCTATTTAATGCTTAACAAATTATTAGGTCTATACAATTTAACAAGATATTTTATAACTTCTTTCATTGAAAACAAAAGAAAAAAAAAGAAACCCTCATTCAAAAACCCCAAATTTAAAATAAAATGTTATATAAACTCTTCCGTCCTCCACTTTTAAACCATAAAGGTCCAATTATAATTAAAGCACTTAATAAAAAATAATAATTTTTTTGAATTAAAAAATAATAATCAAACCTCTTATTAATTTGTCAATACATATTAACAAATCAGCTAAAAACATCATTTATTAACTATATCAAACGTTTAAATTCTTCATACTAGATTAAACCGGTTGCTAATCTTCTTGTCTTCACACCCTCCAACAGCATTTAGAATATCTTCATTTGCATCTACCCACCTAAATAAAAATTGCTTCTTTATATAAAAATACCCCCCGAGTGACTTTATAATTGTATTTGAAATAATATCCATCAAATCCAGTCAAAAATTAGATTAATAAATTCATCAGACGTGTTAGGGAAACCACCAGATCAACTGCAGTTGCCCTAGGTCCATAGTCCTTTTGCCTTATATTTATTACCATCAGTCAGGAGACTCCAATTTACTATATTCAATAAAACTTCTGCGATTGCAATTAAGTCCAAATTTGTTACAGTCCTTAATAAAATATTCCAAATCATTCAAGTCAGGGCATATTTTACAGCCCAACCCACCAGCATTGCAGTGATCTGTTTATTCTTCTCAAAATATTCCAATACAGCTGTAGGTTGCCTCCTCATCGTCGCTCATCGCTTAGATAACTGGCATTAAACTGCTGTCTGTTTTTTTTTCCACAAGTTCAAAATCTTTAAACAGCTAAACAATACTTTTTAAGGACCATCATCTCATCAAGCAGGGTTATTTTCCATTTTTCCAATCTTTCTTCTTTTCCTTTTTACGAACTTTCTTTTTAACTTTGAACCCTCTGCCTTTTTTAACTCCAGTAAAATTTTGCAATTTTTGGGATTGCATAATATAAAATTTTTGGAGAAATATAACTTCTTTTGGAAACAGCTCTTTAAATGCAGATTGGTTTTTATAAGAAAAAATTCATGTAACCAAAATCTCATCAGCTTCCAAGATTTTTTCCTTATTCTGCACAGCCTCCATCTTTCTCTCCTCGGTGATCTGTTGTTGTACTTTTCCATCTCCCAGCTCTTCGTTCAATCCCCCACTGCTAGATTGCAACTCAGTATTTCCATGTGTTTCATTGTTTCCAGCTTGAAAAGCTTGAAATATAGTATCAATTCTTTTCAATAAAGCAGAGGTAATTGAGCTAAAAGCTTCCTCAAAGTCAGACCATTGAGGGTTAATTAACCCTCCTTTGCTTTCTTTGCTTTCAAAAAGACCAGCCATCTCGCCCCCCTTCTTCCTTCCCTTCCAGAAGGACAGAAAAAAAAAAGAGTATCAAGAAGGAAAAAAAAAAGACCCTTTACAATTTGTAATTTGTATTGCTGCTTCAATTATTATTATTACATCCTTTCTTGTTTCATCCACTTTTCAAAAAGGAGTTTTACGTTTCAAACAGGGGCTTATCAATAATTACTTTTAACTTTCACTTCTTCACGCCCCGTTAAAACTTAAACACCATCTTGCTTTCACTTTCAGCTTAAAAAAAATCTTTTAAAGAGAGTAAATCTTTGGAGTTAGAAAGAAAAAAAAATACTTGCTGTTTCATTCATGCTGCTTGTGCTCCACCAGCTTTATTCAGAAAGTATTTGTTTAAAGTTAATTGCTGGGATGGTAACGACATCTAGCTCTGCAAAGCAGAGGCATCCAGGGTCCGGAGTACTGACAGGCTTAACGGGGAGCTCTCATCTTCGAGCGCCAGATTATGGGTAAAATCTGGCACTCTCAGGGAGCTCTACCCCACCTGTCTACTCACTTTCCCCCCTCATACCAGGGGGAAAGTTTCCAAACTGCAAGACAGCTGATAGTCGCTGTTCTTTGCAGTTCTACGGAGCCCTGGGCTGGCGCTTCAAAAAGAAGCGTCTAGCGATGTCGCAGTCCCAACGGAAGTCCAATAGTTTTTATCATCTTTTCAAAATTTGTTCCAAATCCCATTATTTTAATTTGTTTACTCGTGAAATTCCAATTTAGATTATCAAATGCCTTTTGGGCATCTAAAAAAACCTAGGGCCATCTGCTTTTCCGGATGTTCTTCATAATATTCTAGGATATCCAACACAATTCTCAAATTGTCCCTAATTTGCCTCCCAGGGAGGAATCCGTTTTGATCTTTTTGTATCCAAGCGTTTTATATTTTTTTGTTCTTTCCGCCATTATACTCATAAATAATTTGTAGTCAGTGTTTAGAAGAGAAATTGGTCTGTAATTCTGAATTTGTTTTAGGTCAATACCTTCTTTTGGCAGAAGTGTGACATGTGCTTCCCTCCACGAGTCTGGGACTTTTGAACCCATCAAAGCCTCATTGAAAATTTCCACTAATTTTGGTTGTAATGTTTCTTCTAATTTTTTATATATTTCTCCTGGGAATCCATCCGGGCCTGGGGATTTGTTATTTTTGAGTTTAGAAAGGGCTGTTTTAAGTTCTTCAATTGTTATCTTTCCATTGAGCATTTCCCTCTCTTCCTCAGTTATTCGTGGAAGCTCTGCGTTTACCAGGTATTGCTCTACTTTTTCTTCTGGGACCTCCTCTTCTTTATATAGGGCTTCATAATATTCCCTCGCTCTTTCTAATTTATCTTCTTCTTTATTTAAGAGGTTACCCTCTGAGTTTTCTAATATTTGGATTGTCCCTTTTTCGTTTTCCTTTTTTAATTTATAAGCCAGCCACCTACCCGACTTGTTGGCATTCTCAAAATAATATTGTTTTGTTCTTTTTATTTTTTGTGCTAGATCCTCTTGATCTAACCCTAACCCTAACCCATGCCATGTCTATTCTCAACCATGACTTTTGTAGGTTGGAGTAAAAAATATACTGTCTATCATTTGGATGTAAATTTCACCATATATCAATTAGATATATGATCAAAAAGATCAAAAAAAGCTCTCGGTAAATTTGCCCTTTTATTTTTATTATTTTTATTACTTTTGTAGTCTTTATCCAAGTCCACAATTCCATTAAAATCACCTACTATGCAAATTTTGTTATATTCCATTTTTCCTAATTGCTCGTGAAGTTTTTTAAAGTACTCTCCCTGTTTTTTATTTGGAACATAAATACCCACTAGTAACATTTTGGAATTACCTCTCGTAACTTCAATCATAAGAGTTCTTCCCTTTGTATCATTGTACTTTAGTTCTGCTTCAATTCCTTTTTTAACATAAATTACTACCCCCCTCTTTTTTTTTCTGCTAGTGAAGTGAATGTTTTACCATATTTTTTATACTCTAGACATTTACCCTCATCCTTTTTTATGTGAACCTCCTGTAAACAAATTATGTCTGCATTTTGTTTTGCTAGTTTTATAAGTGTTAATTTCCTCTTTTTAGGGTCATTTAATCCATTAATATTTACTGATATTAGTTTCAAATCATTCATTCCTGTTTTCCTTGTCTGGTTCTTAGTTTCTGTTTGTTCTTACGGCTCTTACTGGTCTTGTTTTTTTCCCTTTGACTTCTTCTGTCTTCTCCTCTGCAGTTCCTTCCTTGGTATTCCGTTGGTGTGAGGTTTCCTCTTTTAGATTTGTTGCCTCTATTTCCTCTTTGCTGCTTTGTTCTTCTTCCGTACCTCTTAGCTGGTCGAGGAAATCTTGCGCTGTGCTCAGACTATCTATTTTTTTTGAAAAGTTTTTTTATTTATTTTTAAAAGATAAAACATAAAACAACATCTTTTTGGAGCAAGAGTTTGGCCCGGTATAACATAGATATAAATTCCCAATTTCATCGATTAACATCTTAATTTATTCTTAAGATTAACATCTTAAGACATACAAAAAATAACAGAATAGCAAAAAAGAAAAAAAATACAAAACAAGACAAAACAAAACCCAAATCTAGACCCAATTTTTCCCATCCAATCTAACATCTTATTCTAACATGTAAGTTTTTATTATGTAGTCACTTAACTCTTAAATTTCAAATCCAGACAGCACTTTATAGTATTCATTTATCATTTTAAACAATCAACATTTCATATATTTTCTGTACTTCAAAGACCCAAATCAAATCAATGTGTCTTTTAGAACACATCTAATAACCAATATAAAGTATTTCATTCCTCTCTGAGAAACATTTTAAAATCAATATCCATTCTTCAAAAATATCTCCTTCACTCCTCCTAGGTTTATTTTTAGCTGGATTGCAGCTTAATTAGCTGGTTTCCAGGGATGCTTTCCTCCACTCCTATCCTTATTTATTGGCTGGATCACAGTAGGATTTAACTGCTTCCAACATTTTCTCCTTCACTCCTCCTATTTTTATTTTTAGCTGAATAACAGCTTTTCAGCTGTTTTCCAGGGATGCTTCCCTCCACTCCTAACCTATATTTCACTGGTTCACAGTTTAGCTTTAACTGCTCCCCAGTATGTCCCCTCCTCTCCTCCTAGGTTTATTTTTGCTGGATCACAGCATAATAAGCTGTTTTCCAGGGATGCTTTCCTCCACTCCTTACCTTATATTTAACTGGTTCACAGTTTAGCTTTTTTTTTATTGAAAAAGTTTTAGACATACAAATTTCCCCCCCTTTTTTTCCCCCACCCTTCCCCAACATTGTAAAAATACATATACAAAAAAGAAATATAATTCCCTCCCACCCACCCTAGCCCTCCCCCACCACCCCTTTCCCTCCCATCCCCCTTGACTTTCACTATATGCAACGCTAATAATTCCAAACAATATATATGTTATTCATCCCTTCCATATCTTTTTTTCTATTTACTAGCTTATTCATCAATCCCCTTCAGCTGAAAGCTACATAATATTTTCTAGTCTGATATTTATTCTGTATGTAATCAATCCACTTTTTCCATTCCTGTATATAACTCTCATGTGTCTGATCTTTTAAAAAAGCTGAAATCTTCGCCATTTCTGCAAATCCAGCCATCTTCTGAGTCCATTGGTCCACAGTCGGTAAGGCATCCTTCTTCCAATATTGAGCAATCAACAACCTAGCTGCTGTCACCATATACAAAATCAATTTTGTTTCTCCCAGTGTAAAATCCTTAACTATACCCAGTAAAAACAATTGCGGAGAAAATTGTATTTTTTTCTTCAAAACATTTTGCATAACCCACCAAATTTTTTTTATCCAAAAAGCCTTCACTTTCTTGCAAGTCCACCAAATATGATAATATGTAGCATCTAAACACTCACATCTCCAACATTTTGGTTGAATGTTAGGGTACATACAAGACACTTTCTTGGGATCTAAATGCCATCTATAAAACATTTTATAAAAATTTTCTCGCAGATTCTGTGACTGTATAAATTTAACATTCTGACACAGTTTAGCTTTAACTGGTCCCCAGCATTGCCTCCTCCATTCCTCCTAGGTTTATTTTTAACTGGTTCACAGCTTAGTTAGCTGTTATCCAGAGATGCTTACCTCCACTCCTTACCTTATATTAACTGGTTCACAGTATGGCTCTAAGTACTCTCCAGTGTTGCCTCCTCCACTCCTCCAGTTTATTTTTAGCTGTATCACAGCCTTGCCAGCGGCTCTCCAGGGATGCTTTCCTCCACTCCTAACCTTATATTTAACAAATTCACAATTTAATTTTAATCATCTAATGCCCCAAATCATACTTCTTTAATAAGTTAAGATGATAATATGTTTTGAAATATGTCTTCTTTTCTACTCTCTCTTGGCCAATCCACCATAGTTATAGAATCTGTAAACAAATCTTATTGTTATTCAAAAATTCATACCCATTCTCTTATTTGTTATAAAAAAACAACATTTTAAAACAACTTTCAAATCTATTTTCTATAACCATTAAAATTAATATTAATAAATAATTAATAAATTATTAATATTTTTAAGAGAATTCTTTTGAAGTATTCACATTTTTTCTATTAATCATGTTTCTTGCTTTAAAAATGAGTATGTATAAATAATTCTTAACAATATTCAAAGCTTCATTCATATTTTCTTATTTTCTATAAAACACAATATTTAACCACTTTAAAAAAACAGTTTTCTATAATTATTAACTCTATCAGTAATTCTTATTAATAATCAAAAATTCATTCATAATCTTTATATTTCTTATATCTTACAACATTTTAAAACACGCTTATTTTAAAAAATATTATTTTCTTTTAAAGAGAAATTTCTTTCGAAGTATCCACATTTTTTCTGTAGTAGTATTCCTCGCTTTGGTATGTTTAAAAAAGAAAAAAAATAGAGAGAAAGAAATAGAGGTATGACAAAGAATATCAAAGGAAAAGATTTAAAAGAAAAAAAGGGAAAAAGGAAAAGCAAAAAGAAAGGAATGAGATAGGAAATAATACAAAGCAAAAAAGAAAAAGGTAGAAAGGAAAGAGAGAGAGGAGAGAGAAACTCTCTTCCTTACATTGTTTAAGAATCAAATAAAACATTTATATCCATTTTAATCAAACTATGGTGTTTTTCTCATTCTGTCCAAACTCTTTCTTCTTTTTTTCTTTTCCTCCTTTTTCCAGTTCTAATATCCATAAAGTTATAAAGACTAACAAATTTAGTTCTTTTGTATTCCATATATGGTCTCATCATGTCCTCTTCTAGGGGTATGCCCTTTTTCTTCATTACAGCACCATTAATCAGCATTTTTAACTGTTCCAAATAGCTTCTTCTTCCCAACAATCCATAATTAGTTCAAAAACAAGTTTGGGTACATCCAAAATCAAACCTCTTTAGTTTTTCCTCAATATTCTCCAGTTCAAGAAATAAGAGACAAAGTTTCTTCTTCAAACAGCAAGGAATACACAATTTGCAATTTCCACTTTCACTTCTGTTAACAAGCGTCCACCTTAAACTTCCTCCGCTTATTATCCTCGCAGCTTTTTTTTGAAGAGACATTCCATTTCCTCTTCTCCTTCTTTCTCTTTACAACTAATCCATTCTCCTTAATAACCAAAAATCCATCTAAAACAACATTTAATTCCAAAGACAAATAATAATATTATCGTCCTTTAAAGAGTCTTCTCTTCTCCTTGTTAATTATTTTGGATCTTTCACCCAAATAGTTCTTAGCCGCTGTTAGGGCCAGGGCATTATTAGTTTCAAATATTTGAAGGCTGTTCCCACCTGGGCTGATCTTACTCACCCGACATTCAAACAGCTTGCTCCAGCATCTCCTCCTGCACTTTGCTTGTCCCAGCTGCCGCGGCTTTGGGGCAGCCAACATGGCTGCCTCTCCCGCCACCACCGGCATAGAGGGTTATCCTCCAGCCTCGAGGAACCTGCTCGTTCCTCTTGGCCAGCCGAGGAGGTCCCTCTTTGTCCCCATGTCCCTACAGGGCAGGGGAGGTCTGCAGACCTACCGGCGGGGGCTTAACAGATGGGATTTTCGCGGGGCTCCAAAGAGCCCCACTATTCCGTGTCCGAGCACCGCGGTGCCAACCGGAAGTTCCCTGACTATCTATTTTTATTTTCTTCCCTTGCCAGATGATTAACATCCCTTCTGGCAGGAGCCATCTAAATAATATATTCCTTTTGTTCAGCTGCACAGCTAGAAATCTATAGTCCTTTCTCACCTCCCTCACTCTTCTTGGCACCTGTTTTAAAATTATCACTTCTTTTCCTCTGTATGTTATTGGTTCTTCTCTCACCATATTGTACAGGATGTCTTTCACTTTTTTTCTCGCGAACCTAACATGGACTTCCCTAGAGAGCCTGTTCCTCCTTGCGTAATTTGTCTGTACTCTGTAGACGTCGTCCAATTCTCTGATGATCTCTTGCTTGTCTTGTTGGAGTACTTCTGCAATCAGTTCTGCCATCTTCTCTCCCAGGTTCTCCTCTTTGTCTTCTACAATATTTTTGAAACGTAGGTAAAATGACGCCCTATCCATCTCCAGTTGGATTATCAAATCCTCTAGGTCCTTATTTTGCATCGTCAACGTCTGGTCCACAATATCTAGTTTCTTCTCATTTTGTTCTATTCTTAGTTCTGCCTTCTGGATCCTTTGTTCGTTATTAAATATTGAGACTTGAATCTCATTCATCTTCTGGTCCAGTGCATGAATATCTGTTTTTAATTCAGCATGGTTGTTTGACATTTTTTCCTGCATAGCCATCATGGTTTCTTGAATTAAAGTCAATGTCGATTGCATGGTTTGCATTGTTGGTATTGCTATGGATTTTTCCATTTTGGACAGCCCTTCCGTTGACTTCTGGGTAGCTGGAGAAGTCATAGTTATGGTGGGATTAGAGGGGGTCTTTTTTCCTGTTTTCAGAATCGTTGATGACATGCTTGTCATTTCTTTCAGGATTATTTTTTGATCTCTAATTATTCTCTCAATGTTTCTCCAGATTATCATTCACTGGCTGCCGCCTCTTTTTGTCTAATATTATCTGTTATTTTATGTTGCTAATGCCTTTTCTGATTCTTCAGATATGGGTAAAGTCTGTTTATCGATCAATATCGATTTGACAATCTATGTCACTTCCAATCAATGTCTTAAACAAGTATCACTTAGTTTGTAGTATTGGTAATAGAAATTAATTTGTAGTTTATAGTTAATTTGTACTTAATTAATTTAACAGTTAATAATTAATTAGTTAATAGAAATTGATTATACTTGCAAATAATTAATTCAAGTCCTACTAACACAATGATTATCTAGCCTCTCTTGATAACTTAAATAACACTACTTCCTGAATAAAACACAATTATAGTCGATAACTTAATTTTCTGTGTCCAACTTGATTCTTAAAGTTAGTTTCAGATTTGAGATCTTATATAGCTATATATAAATAAGTTAATATAAATAGGTACTGTAAGTGAAAGTAAATGTAGTTAAATATAGATCTAATAAGCTGTATAGAAATATATTCTATATATGAGAAGAGATCAAAAATTGATTAGTATAAAAGTTAACAGTTCTTATTAATATTAATGTACAAAAAGTCAAAATATTAAAGAAAGGATTATCAAAAAGTATCAAAGTTACAATAGGAGTCTGAAAATCTTCCCCTGAATTTCCCTCCCCCCTTTTAGAAACTGTAATGTTCTTTATTACTCAGCCTTCAATCTTCTCTAAGCCTTTCATTAATCAAAGTCAGTACTCTATGGTAGCTCTTGCGGCTAGATTCTCTATGTGCCAGCCCTTTCAATTGTTGCTCTGTCAGATCTCCATAATGGCTGCACTTCCTGGTCTCTGGTACAGTCAGGTAGAGTCAAATCTTCAACTTGCTTCACCCTCCGCTAGGTTTACTGCTATAGGCAACAAAAAAAAAAAAGAGTTTTTCCTGGATTCTTAATTCTTCTTACTCGCTGAGCCCGCCGAACCTCTTTTTACGCAGGTGGTCTCATGTCACCAGTCTTTCGTTCTCCGCGCCAGCTTGTCGAGCTCTGTAGTCTTTCAATCTGCTCTCTAATCGCAGTCGCCGATCTTTTCCTCTCTGAGCCCTTCATGCCCAACTTTGCCGACCCCTTCTTCTGATGTCCGATTTCGCATAGGCAGGGAAAATGTGTTTATCCAATTTCAACACTGCAGCCTCCGATCTTCCTTGCTTCCCATCTCATTGCCAGCTACCACAGCTTCAGTTCTGCCATTGAATGGCTGACTCACGCCTGCTGGTTTGACAGAGCTGCCTGGTCTTGCGATAAGCGTTTGCGCTTCGCTTTATCACTCACCCGGCTCTCTCTATTGTCCACGGGGCTCTCCAGGTCCCGCGCCCCCGAAAGGATCCCCAAAACACGGTGACAGGCGGTGTTGAGGAGTAGCGATCACTCACTCAGCACCATGTCACTGCAGATCGCCAACCGGAAGTTGCACTTTCAGGAATTTCTATCTGAGCTACATGTTGCCTATGAAGATATTTTGTACTATGCAGAAGTCCATTGGCTGAGTCGAGGAAGAGATTTGAAACGTTTCTATGACTTACTTCCACAGGTTTCTGCTTTTCTGATTTCAAAAAAACAAAGAAGTACTAGAGCTCAAAGATGAAGAATGGAAATGGCACCTTGCCTTTCTGAAAGATGTAACAGAACTACTCAACAGTTTGAATGTGCAATTTCAAGGAAAGGGGAAGCTCATCTGTGATATGCTTTCATATGTGAAGGCATTTGAAGTAAAATTGGAACTCCTCATTAAACAAGTGAAGCAGTGGTGGGATTCAAGAATTTTTACTACCGGTTCTGTGGGCATGATTTGCTTGGTGGGCATGGCTTGGTAGTCATGTGACTTGGTGGTCATGTGACTGGGTGGGCATGGCTTAGTGTCACGTGACTGGGTGGGTTGGCTTGATGGTCACGTGACTGGGTGGGCGTGGCTTAGTGGTCATGTGACTGGGTGGCATGACTTGGTGGTCATGTGACTGGGTGGGTGTGACTTGGTGGGCATGTGACTGGGTGGGCATGGCTTGGTGCTCATGTGACTAGGTGAGTGTGGCTTGGTGGTCATGTGACTGGATGGGCGTGGCCAAGTTGACATCACTGACTTCTTTGCCCTTATGAATGACCTGAAAAAAGAAGATATGCAAAAAGGAAGTTTTTAATTTCATGCACTTAATACTTAAATAAGAATAAAAGAAGTACACAAAACAATAAAAGAGCTACACAAGTACTTACATAAAAGTGTTATTTGTCTTTAACTTTATGATGTTTCCACATCTTTCTTTCATTGGCGCCCTCCTCACTTGCAATTTTCTTCATCTTGACTCAAGGATCATCAGCTGTGTGATGATGTGCTCTCAACCATTTTTTGATGGTAGGAATAGGGTCCCATTCTTTTAGAGGTAGGCCAATTACACTAATGGTCATCAGGATGGTTATGTTGGAAACAGGCGAGTTCTGCGTTCTGAACATATGAGGTTCATTTTTGAAAAACCCCTTTCCGCTTCTGCTGAATTTACAGCAATTGCCTGAGTGGCGTAGGAGGCTAATGCCTCCTACTAAGGCAGCATTTAACATCCAGCTGCCTGCAATTACTGCGAGTTCAATTCTCACCAGGCTCAAGGTCGACTCAGCCTTCCATCCTTTCTAAGGTGGGTAAAATGAGGACCTGGTTGTGGGGGCAATAAGCTGACTTTGTATAGAAATATACAAAAGTATGAAGGCTATTGCTTAACGCATTGTAAGCTGCCCTGAGTCTCCAGAGAAGGGCGGCATATAAATAAATTTTTTTAAAAAATCTTTAGCTTTTTTAATACCGTCAGAAATTGCATAGTTCTTTAAAACTTTCTTTGAATTCTTTTGTAATGAAATCAACTATTTTCACTGCCATTAACCATGATGCAATCCTACTCCCATATCTAGTCCATTTTCATTTTGCATTTCTATCTCATCTTCTATGTCTGGAAATGGTTTACATCTTTGTGCCAGACTGTAAACTGTAATAAATACTCTACAAGTAGTAGATAAATAATTTTCAATTGTAGTGATGCTTGTGGTGCTTGTGACAGTTTTGGATCATCCAAGGCCAATTCTGCTGTATCTGATTGTTCCAATCTTGGTTTCTTGCTGAAGAAAGCAATCAAATTCTGTTGCCTTTTCATCCTGTTAAAGGCTACTACTGCAAAAAAAAAAAAACAATATTGTGCTTTGGACTCAATTGTGGTTGTAAGCTGAGGACTAAAGGTAACAGAAGGGATCTCTGTTTTCACCCAACAATGTACAGTCTTTTCAGGATGTGATTGGAGTCCAATGAACAGGAAAGATATAGTTTTTCATCTAAGAAGTTAGATCAAGAAGAATGAATTTAATAGGTACATTCACAGAGCAGTACTGAATTCTTTTTCTGAAATTTATTCCTCAGTTCAAAAAACAAGAATATATGAATTAGGTTGCAAAGGGAGTTTCAAATTAGATTTAAAGAGCTTCGTGCACATGAACAGGACATACAGCTTTTCTGATTTGATTGATTTTAATTTTATTACATTTCTATACCGCCCTTCTCCCAAAGGACTAGGGCGGTGTACAGCCATAATAAAACAATCCTAGCGCAAAAATTAAATGCATCCCCCCATTCTGGAACCCATTTTCCATTGACATTGAAATTATTGATCCAATTTACCAAATGGAACTGGCTAAACTACAGAATTGTGACTCTCTGAAAGACACATTCAAATCAAGCAGCCTTACCAATTTCTATGCATCTCTCCCCTCTGAGACATATCTTAATCTCAGGAACCATGCTCTCAAAATGATAACCATCTTTGGAAGCTCCTACTGTATGTCTGTGAACAGACTTTTTCCCAAATGAAACAACTGAAATCTCCAACCAGATCCAGACTAACTGATGAACACTTGCATCACTTGCTACAACTGGCAGTGACAAATATGGAACCGGACATTGACTTTCTCATCAGCCAAAAGCAGGCCCAAACTTCCCATTGAATTAGTAGTATACAGTATTTATGCTGGTTAAAATTGATGTTCATTTTAAATATTGTATTATTTCATGGTTTTTTGCACTACAAATAAAGATATGTGCAGTGTTCATAGGAATTTGTTCATGTTTTTTTCAAACTATAATCTGGCCCCCAACAGTCTGAGGGACTGTTATCCCTCCTTAATGCACCATTGGGGGCGGCGGGGGGGGGTGGGGTTGTGTTGATTCTTGCCTTCTCCCACCTGCTTCCAATGTCTCTCAATGCCCATCTTGGGGGTTTTGGTCTTAATTGGTACAGTTCTCAGTCTGTGTGATCATCTGAAACATATGATCAGGAGTTATTTCGAAGGAAATCCTGTTTGTTTTATTCTTTTTTTAATGGCCTATTTTAAGGAGCCTGAAGCTGCTGTTGTAATGAAGTTAGGCAAGTGGCACGAAAGTTTGCGCTCTTTTTCCCTTTGTGGGGGTCTTATTAAGTAAATAGATTCCTCGGGTTGAACAAGTACAGCTTAGAAAAGATAAAGGCAAAATGGACTGCTAAATTGGCCACGCCCACCCAGTCACATGACCACCTAGCCATGCCCGCTGAGTCATGCCCACCCAGCCAGTCTGGCCCCCCAATAGTCTGAGGGACCATGAATCGGCCCCCTGTTTAAAAAGTTTGAGGACCCATGGTCTATGTCCTTCATTTTATTTATAACACAAGTAGGTTAAAAATTTTCAATGAATTGAAGATTTAACTGCAATTCAAACAGGAGGTGGCTAAGGAAGTGAGTGAAGGCATAAAAGACACAATTTTTATGAACTTTCCATTGCAATTTCTTCTCTCCTGCAGTTTTCATATTTTTAGGGTTAATTACTTTCCAATAAAGTTTAGAAAGTGATCAGTTAAGAAAGATTAGATCAGGAGGCTCTCCTCACGGTCACTCATGCCCTTGCCACCTCACGGTTAGATTATTGCAACAGGGCTACCCTTGAAAAGCATTTGGAGACTACAGTTGGTCCAGAACACAGCCACGCAAGCTGTCGTGGGTGCACCTAGGTACACCCACATCACACCAATTCTCCACGAGCTGCACTGGCTCTCTATCAGTCTCCAGTCACAATTCAAGGTGTTGGTTATTACCTTTAAGGCCCTACATGGCTCAGGGCCAGGGTATCTTCGAGACCACCTTCTACCGCATAACTCCCAATGACCGGTAAGATCCCACAGAGTTGGTCTCCTCTGGGTCCCATCAGCTAAACAATGCCGGCTGGCGGGCCCATAGGGGAGGGCCTTCTCTGTGGCTGCCCCAGCTCTCTGGAACCAGTTACCTCCTAAGGTCTGGACCATCCCCACCCTATTGGCCTTCCGAAAAGCGGTGAAGACCTGGCTTTTCCGGCAGGCCTGGGGCCGTTGATCTTGCTCTTGCGATCTGGCGAGATCTGGCCATGAAGGGTGTGAATGAGTTTTAATGTTTTTAATGTTTTTAATTCTTAAATGTTTTTTATAATGATTTTAAATGCATTGTGAGCTTTCCCCCCCTTTTTGAGTTGCACTATTTTCTTGCAAGTATTTACATTTCCTGTTTTATATAACAAGTTTCTATGAATTTCAGTTTTTAACAGATTTTCTTGTGAAACTTTCACTGAACCCAAACTAGATGAAATTTCTGCCCTCTCCCAGATGCCTGAGAATAAGTCCATCAGTTCCCCTCATTTTTTAAATGCAAAAAACTATGTGATTCTTTGAATTCATTCCTTTTACACATCTTAAACATCATTCTTTAATTATGATCACTTCTAAGTCTTAAGCATTTGTCCTTCTCTTTCTTTTCTTCTAATGAGCATGTTCTTGTTTTAATTCTTCTGCATTTTTACATTTATTTCCCCAATTATATTTTAATGAAACTCAGTGGCTCATTTTTGTCTTCCAGCTCTTCTTCTCCCAATTGACCACGACCAGTTCACTCATACTTTTTTAAGCTTAATTTTTTGCTCATTCTCTTCTTATATTTGCTTGTTTATTTATAAAAATAACTGCCTTCTTTCCCTTGTACTTGTATACATCTGTGCAAGCATTTTTTCCAATCATCATCACCATCACCATTATCATCTTTTATTGTGGTAAAATACCAGCATAAGAAGGCTGGGCTAACATTTTTTCATGGGTATGAATTCCTTTATTTCCAATTTCTTGTTTTTCTATTATGTTCAGACATAAGAATCACTGAAGACTTTGTCCATTTTAATAATTTCCTTCTCTCTCCACCGTTGTATCTTCCATACATCCATCTATGCAGCCAGCCAGTCATTCCCTGGGGGGAAAAAAACCTTTGAATTCAATAGATTCACATTTCAGTACAGCTGGACAATAGCATTTGGCTAGAGACTCTTGAAAAAACATTTACTAAAAATTAGCATTGCTAAATTCAATGAGACCCATTTCCAAATAAACTTGCCTATTTTACTTTGTTTTTCTTTCTTTTATGGTTATGATGGTTGAAGACAGCCAATCAAGCTGGGAAATTAACATGATAGGAGGGTTGAAGTTAGTTATGTAAATCAAAAGGATGGATACAGGAACACAAAGTGTTTAGGCTGTTGATTTGAGCTCCGAACTTGGCAATTTGAGCCTGGTTTAGCTCAGCAGACTAAAAGCATAGTGATCAACACCAGCTGTCTACAGTTACTGTAAATTCTAATCTCACCAGGCTCAAGGTTGACTCAGCCTTCCATCCTTTCTAAGGTAGGTTAAATGAGGACCCAGTTTGTGGGGGCAATAAGCTGACTTTGTATAAATATACAAAAGTATGAAGGCTATTGCTTAACGCATTGTAAGCCGCCCTGAGTCTCTGGAGAAGGGCGGCATATAAATCAAATTTAAAAAAAAATGTTTGTCACCATTCGAGAAGACATTGTCAGTACATTTTGAGTTGTGCTTGTCTGTCAGAACACAGACCTTTAAATACTTTTTTGTGAAATGCAAAGTAATCTAAATGTTTGTTTGGATAATTCTGAGTCATGGTCTGATTTTGAACTGTTTGATTGGCTGGCTGTTGCTGGGCTATAGTTAAGTACTATATGTGTGATGCAAATTAGGATTAGAGTTGTTTATCTGGGTGCTTCTGAGTCATGATCTGGTTTCTGCTTGTTTGATAGTTTGAGTGGTTGGCTGTTGTTACTGAGACATGGTCCGATTTCTTTTGAACTGATGGGTTATAATTTTGTTGTTGCGTAGTGGAGTGCCTGTTTGTCTATTTGTTTGTTTTAAATGCTACCTTTGGGATCATGGTTGATGCAGTTCTTTCATTTTTCCAATCAGTTTCCTGTGAGTTGCTTTTATATTTTTTTATATTTTTGTAAAGACAACACATATTTCATGCATCAAGAGATACAGTGTTTTAGCCCTAAATAATTTGACTGTGGTAAGAATTAGCCTCTTGACTAAAACCAATTGTGCATTGTTTCCCATATTGTAGCACAGTGTCTAACAGAGTCTAATCAATGGTCTAACATTTGCAGCATCTCTTATTTTCTTTTTGTTTCTTCAATTGAAAATGCCAACATCTATTTCATGTATCAGGATGGCTTCTGCCGGAGTTGTATCTCCTATCCTTTCCTCAGTTCAGTTATTCATAATTCCTTTATATTAAGTCACATTTAATACAATTATATTCTTAGTGCACATTCTGGAGTGTTCTGAAAATATCGTAAGGGATTAATTAGTTTGGAATAACATATATTCCTATATTTTACATTCAGTATCTCTTCTATCAACAGGGGAATATATTGAAATGTTTTAACATTTACAGATAACGTTTGAGATCTTTATGTGGAATATTCCTTAAGCTTTTATGTTCAGCACTGTCTGAGCATTATGAACATACAGTCTAATGTAGTATTCAGAAAGGCTGTGCAGTTCTGTGATTGGGACTTTTGGCCAAGTTTCAAACCAGCTTTTGGTTCACCGAAATCAAGCTGTTTGTTGAATAAAATTATTGAAGTCATTCAGTGTATTTATTTGAGTATATTTCAAATGTTTTGACAGCTTGATGTTGTTTTCTGGCTTTGCCAGACCTTTAAGCTTCCATCCATCCATCCATCCATCCATCCATCCATCCATCTATCTATACATATACATATACATACACATACACATACACATACACATACACATA
Source organism: Ptyas mucosa (assembly GCA_012654045.1). Taxonomy (NCBI): domain Eukaryota; kingdom Metazoa; phylum Chordata; class Lepidosauria; order Squamata; family Colubridae; genus Ptyas; species Ptyas mucosa. The sequence goes on from WNWU01013270.1 coordinate 392,786, forward strand.
CACATACACATACACATACATATACATATACATATACATATACATAAACTTGTACAAGGAAACAAGTAATAGTATAGACATAGACATGGACCCATGAAAAAAATTGGCACAAATAAAAGGATATAAATAGGCAAAACATAGCCATAAACACATAGAATGATTACATATAAATGGCTACAGTAGGACAGGGATAGTAGACACACGGGTGCATTTATGCACGCCCCCTTAGGGACCTCTTAAGAAACATGAAAGGTCCATGGTAGACAGTTTAAGGTAAAAGGTATGGGGATTAGCGAGACTAACAACAGGATCAGGTAGAGTGTTCCAGACATTTACTACTCTATTGCAGAAGTCATATTTCCTACAATCAAGATTAGAGTGAATTACATTGAGTTTGAATCTATTGATAGCCCTTGTATTATTACGGTTGAAATTAAAGTACTTATTTACAGGTAGGACTTTTTGGTAAATAATGTTATGAACTAAACATAGGTCAGAATGTAGACAGCGTAGTTGGAGGCTATCCAGACCTAAGATTTCAAGCCTGGTGGTATAGGGAATTTTATTTTGAGCAGAAGATTTGAGTACTCATCTAGTAATATATCTCTGGACCCTCTCTAATGTATTGATATCTGAAATACAGTGAGGTTTCCAGGCAGGTGAATATTATTCAAGTATAGGACTGGCAAAGGTTTTATATGCCCTAGTTTGAAGTATAGGATTAGCAGAGAGAAAACTTCGTAAAATAAGATTGACAACTCTTAATGCCTTTTTTGCAATGATGTTACAGTGAGCTCTGGGACTTAGATCTTTTTAAGTGAATACTCCTAGGTCCTTGACAGAGTGTGGGTCAACTTTCAGATCGTTTCCATCCAGCAAATATTTGATGTTCTTATTTCTATTGCCAATGTGCAGGACTGAGCATTTGTTAGCAGAGATTTGAAGTTGCCAATTGTTTGACCATTCAGATACTGTACATAGTTTAGGTCATTTTGAAGGGTAGTGGAGTTGTCTATGGTGTTGAATAGTTTAACATCATTGGCAAAGAGGACACAGCTGCTTATAATTTGATCACAAAGATCGTTGATATAAAGCAGAAAAAGTGTTGGACCTAGAACACTACCTTGGGGAACACCGCTGTTAACAGGTGCAGGATTTGATAGGGCACTGCCTATTTTGACCACTTGTTGCCTGTTTGACAGGAATGCAACTAACCAATTATGCAGGGGTCCAGAAATGCCATAAGATTTTAGTTTCAGAAGTAGTTTGTCATGCACTACTGAATCAAAGGCTTTAAAGAAGTCTATGTCAGATCACTTCCGGTTCCGGATGGCAGCAGACGTTGTTTGGGTAAGCTTTTGCCCCAGCGTCTGAATCCCCCCGCCTGGAGGCCCCTCGGGGCCGGGTGCCCTGGTTTTGGGGTATCCGCTGTTAAGGGCGGCTCGCTAGGGGTCCCCTGCCTCAATTCTAGGGGCTGGGCGGCCAATGCTGGTGCGCCCGAGGCTCCGGTGAGTGTGGGCAGCACACAGCGGCCATTCCCAAGGCTGTTCTGTGCTCATGTGCCTGTAGGACCCGGTGTATATCGAAAGTAAGGCAGCAGGTAAAGAGGCGATTGGAAGAGGAAGGGATGCAGGCCGGAGAATAAGTAGAAAAGGAGAGACTCTGACTGGCGAAGCGACGAGGTGTCCTGTGGGTGAGGGGGGGGCTGAAGCTTCCCCCCCCTTGTAGCTGGGAAGGGCGCCGTAGTTGAGAAGAAAGAGGAGGAAAAAAGGAGACCTCTTACCTCGCTGATTTTTTGTGGAGAATGGCGGAGGCAGAATTCGGGAAGGGAGGCTGGAGGCCCCTCTCTTTGTTGGAGAATTATGGCTGGGGCCTGATTTCCTGCTTCTTTGTACACAATTGATGACATCACCCACCTCTGGTTTCCTGTTTGACCTACTCTACAAGCCGGACTCGTTGCTCCTGTGAGCGCCCTCTGGTGGATCGTGAGGAAATAGCACTGATTTTTAAAGAGAATCTTCTCTCTCTGGATGTTTGTGCCTACCTGAGGACCTCTCATTCTTTACTACTGTAAGATGGCTAAAGGACAAAGACCAGCTGCAGGTGACATGGAAAAAATTTTGGAAAAATTGGCAAAATTGGATGAGAAGCTTGATAAACTTGATGACCTGCAAAAAGGGCAACTGGAAATAAAATCTGAAATGGTAGTTATGAAAAAAGATTTAATTGCTGTTCAACAGGTGGCAGAGGAGAATAAGAAAAAGGTGGGAGGTTTGGAGGGGGAGGTGCGGGCAATCCAGAAGAGGGAAGAAATGAGAGGAAATGTAATTTTAACTTCGCAGCTGGATAGAATGTCTTATTTTCTCAGGTTTCAAAATGTGGAAGAGGTGGACCAGGAAGATCTGCGAGAAGTGATGGTTAAATTGTTGGGCGAATTTATTGAAAGAGGTTTGGACTTTATGAGATGGGATATGGATCTAGTTTATAGAGTAAACTCACAATATGCAATTTTACATAGTGTCCCAAGAGAGGTCCACATTAAATTTGTGAGAAAGGAAACGAGAGATGAAATACTGAGAACTCAAAGATCGGGGGCACTGATATACAGGGGCAAGGAGGTCACCATTCTGAAGCAGATCCCTAGACAGGTACGAGAATTAAGAAGAAATTATTATTTTTTATCAAGTAAATTGTACCTTAAGGGAATTGGCTTCAGGTGGTTGATGCCGGAAGGTTTGATGATTTTCAGGGAGGGCAGTAGGAAGAAAATTAATAGTGTGACGGAGGCTCAGGCTTATCTGGAGCAACATAAGACCCTCCTAGAGGGTGAAGATACAGGAACGAGGAAGGGGAGGTACCAGATGATCAAGGAACGGGGGCGGGCGAGGCCATGGCAGTCCGGGAGGAAGGGGGTGCTAAGGCCAGAACCTTGAGATCTAGAACCAAGAAATGACGAAGTGAGAGGAATCTATTACGCTGTGCCTTTTATGATATCTCTTATTTTTGTAAACTTTAATATTACTCTGGATACTGAACTGATATTTTTGTATAAATCCGGTTGTTAAATTTGAAATTTTAATAAGGGAAGATCTGCTGTATGTGAAAAAAAAGAAAATATATATTATCTTTGTAAAAGGATAATGAAAATTCCACATATTGTAAGCGATAATATTGTTTATTTTTAACCAATAAAAACTTTTATAAGAATAATAAAAAAAGAAATCTATGTAAATTGTGTCTATTGCTTTGCCCTGGTTGAGTTGAGAGGTCCAGATATTTTTGCAGTGTATGAGTTGCAGATTACATGACAAATTTTTCCTGAAACCAAATTGTTTATCAGAGAGCAGGTTATATGTCACTAAGTGGAGGGTGATGGATTGGTTTATGATGGATTCCATGACTTTGCACATGACACAACAAAGAGAGATTGGTCTATAATTCTCAACAAGGCTGGGGTCACCTTTTTTGAAGATAGGTATGACTGTTGCTAATGACCATATGTGAGGCAAAGAGCTCATTCTAAAAGATACTTCATAGATGGTGCTTAGAGGTTCAGCTATGGTAGAGGAAAGCTTTTTAAGAAAGAAGGCACGTATTCCATCAGAACCAATAGATAGAGATGGCTTTAGTTTGTGTAGTGCCCTTATGATGGTATCTTCAGTAAAATCAATGTGGATTAGATCTTGCAATTGGATGAGGTACAACTAGGAAATGAGGGAGAGATGCCATTGCTGTTGACAAAGACTGAACTGCAAAAAGTGTTGAAGAGATTAGGTTTAACGGCATCATTGTTACAATCTTCACCATTTGGCCCTTTTAGAGGTAGAATCGTTTTTGAGTCTTTAATTACAAAATTATAGAAGGCACGATTGGAATTTGTGTGTAGCAACTCTTCCTCCTGTTTGCAGTGGTAATTGACACATTCTGTTTTTATTTGGCGGCATATGGATTTGTATCGGGGGTTTTTTTCCAAATCTTTTTTTTTATTAAAGAGTTTTATAAAAGATACAGACATTTTCTCCCCCCCTTCCAGCCCCCCTCCCTCAATTTTTATTTTTCATAAAACATTTACATGTACAGTCATTTATTTCATCATTTTCGTACTTTTTAATAATATCTCACTTATTTCCCTTTTACCCTCCCTCCCCCTTCTCCTTTTACTTACTTTTCTATCAACACTTTTATCCCACCCCCACCCCTCCTTCCCTCCCCACCCACCCACCCCTGACTTCCCAGAGCAGAAACAGGGTATAACATTTAACATACATAAGCTAAAATATACTAACTTGCTATAAAATTCAAAATCTCCCATATACTCTTTAACTCCCCTTACTCAAATCCATCAACCTCCCTTTTATAAACACTCAGAATCAATTAAATTGAATTCTTTCTTCCTAAGTATAGAGACCTTTTCCTTAATATATAGTCCAGTAATTTAACAATATTACAAGCATTAAAAAATCATGGATAAATATCAGTTCCACACCCTCAAACACCATTCTTTTTCAATATTACTCTCTAATAAGGTTTTAGATTAACATTTATCCTCTCTAATCCTTCATAAAATTAAACATTTTAAATCCTTAAACATTTTATCTCATATACCTTTTAAAATATTATAATCTTTTAAAATTCTCTTAATACATCAGTAAAAGATTCTTAATTCATTCCTCAAAATATGAATTTCAAAACCTTCAGGAGGATATCCTTCAAGTTTTTATTTAACCATTTTAATATCTCCATAACTTTAAGAAATTATCATTTTTGTACCCAACACTAATTGTAAGAAAACATATCCTTTATATCATTGCCTTTGAGTAGCCTTTAAAAATACCAGTTTAATTACACTTTTTTCTTATATTTTTTCCAGTCTTTTTTCTTCCATAATTCTTTCAGCATTGCTCCCCCCCCACTTTTATTTTTGAAAATTTTTGAGTTTGGATTTGAGGTTGATGTCTCTTGAAAGCTCACTCTCTTCTTAAAATCATTTTCTCTTGTTTAAAACCCCCATTTTGACTCTTCTTACTTGTATAATCAAGCAGTTCATTCCTTTGTCTGTAAAACCATGAATTGTTGCCATATAATTTGTCAGCTTGTGATGACGAGTCCACTTCTTGCTTTTCTGTTAGTTTAATGGAAGTGTCTGCCAGAACTTCTGTTTCGGTTACGCCAACCTCCATCTCAATCCTGATTTGCATCGTTTTTTGAAGCTAGCTACATAGCCAGTTTATTTTTCCGCCAAAGGGATTTTTTTTATTATTGGAGTTTCCTTATTGATATGGGTAATTTGTTCTTTTTGTCTTTGGATGTTACTAATGGTACATACAGATTAATGATTCTTTGAATTTATCATGTATTCTTTTACATCTTCTGTTTCAAATTTCACTATTTATCATTTATATACAATTCTACTTTAAACTCACTTCTTACAGTATTCAAAACATAAATGATTTTATTGACTTTAAAACTTTTCAACAAGTGTGAATAAGAGAATAATGGACAACTATATCCCTCTGCCATCAGTTCTTATCCTGGTTTTATTTTATATTCCCCTTGACAGAGTTCTAGTATCTCATGACAAGTTAGCCATTTGTGTTTGACTATTATTTCTCATCTATAAAACACTTCTTGTACTGTGAGCCACAAAAATGTTTTGGGGGACAACATTTATTCCATATTCTCATGCATAAATAATGATTTTTAAAATCCGCATTAACCTTTCCTTTATCATACCACAAATATCCATGCCATCCAAACAAATAAAGTCTTTCATCCAAACAAAACAGGAGGCTGCATAATACAATTCAAAATCGGGAAAACCCAATCCTTCTCTTCTCTGGCATCTTATAACATCTAATATTTAATGTGGTTTTTTTCTTCTGCCTCACAAGTTTAGATATATCCTTCAGTCACTATTTAAAAGATGCATTGTATCAAACAAAAAACATCATTCTAGGCAAGACATTCCTTTTCACCACAGAAATTCATCTCATTGAAGATTGTTGTAGTTTCTTCCCTCTTAAAATGTCTTTTTAAAGTTCATTCTATCTTTTTACATAATATTGTTAATGTTAACATATTTAACATAAATATTTTTAAATAACATACATGTTTATCAAACTAGTGATACCTAGACATTCTAATTTTTTCTCAATTTTAAAACTTGTTTAATCATTATGATTATGATTCATCTTCTATTTTCATATTTTTCTTAACATTTTCATCCTCTGTTTATTAACCCTGAATCCTTTTTTTTAATTGAAAAAGTTTTACACATACAAATTTCCCCCCCTTTTTTCCCCCACCCTTCCCCAACATTGTAAAAATACATATACAAAAAAGAAATATAATTCCCTCCCAGTCCCACCCTAGCCCTCCCCCACCACCCCTTTCCCTCCCATCCCCCTTGACTTTCACTATATGCAACGCTAATAATTCCAAACAATATATATGTTATTCATCCCTTCCATATCTTTTTCTATATTTACTAGCTTATTCACCAATCCCCCTCAGCTGAAAGCTACATAATATTTTCTAATCTGATATTTATTCTGTATATAATCAATCCACTTTTTCCATTCCTGTATATAACTCTCATGCGTCTGATCTTTTAAAAAAGCTGAAATCTTCGCCATTTCTGCAAATCCAGCCATCTTCTGAGTCCATTGGTCCACAGTCGGTAAGGCATCCTTCTTCCAATATTGAGCAATCAACAACCTAGCTGCTGTCACCATATACAAAATCAATTTTGTTTCTCCCAGTGTAAAATCCTTAACTATACCCAGTAAAAACAATTGCGGAGAAAATTGTATTTTTTTCTTCAAAACATTTTGCATAACCCACCAAATTTTTATCCAAAAAGCCTTCACTCTCTTGCAAGTCCACCAAATATGATAATATGTAGCATCTAAACACTCACATCTCCAACATTTTGGTTGAACGTTAGGGTACATACAAGACACTTTCTTGGGATCTAAATGCCATCTATAAAACATTTTATAAAAATTTTCTTGCAGATTCTGTGACTATGTAAATTTAACATTCTGAACCCATATTTTTTCCCAAGTATCCATCATAACTGGTTGAGAAAAATTCTGTGCCCATTTAATCATACAATCTTTAACTAGCTCATTTTCTGAATCCCTTTCTAACAAAACATTATAAATTCTTTTAATATGCATTGGACCTATCTCTTTTATCTGTCTAACCAATTCTACTTCATATTCCATTAAACCAGTTTGTTGATCTTCTTTCCATTTCATCTGCAATTGATTATACTGCAACCAAGTCAGAGAAATCCCTTCTTCCAACAGCATTTCCAAAGTCTTCAACTGCCATCTGCCCCCTTCAGCATAAAGTAACTCTTTGTATAACCCCCCCCCCCCAGTGACTTAATATTTGTATTCCACATGGTATCAGCAAGATCCAGCCAAAACGGAATCTTATAATCCCAATTGGTTCGGTGTTTCTTCCAAATTCTCATCAAGGCATTTCTAAGTATATGACTATTAAACACTTTATCCACTTTGTGTTCATAAAATAAATATGTGTGCCATCCCCAGACAAGGTCATGACTTTCTATATTCAACAATTCAGTCTTAGTTTTCCCAAACCAATCACTTATTTGTGTCAGTGCAGCTGCTTCATAATATAATCGAAGGTTTGGAAGTTTAAGACCACCCCTCTCCCGAGTATCTTGCATAATTTTCAGTTTCACTCTTGGTTTTTTTTCATTCCAAACAAATTTGTTCACTCCTTTTTGCCATTCTAGCAATGGTTTATCCGATTTAAGCACCAGTATCATTTGAAATAAAAAGATAAATCTGGGTAAAACATTCATTTTTACTGCTGATATTCTTCCAAGTAAAGATAACTGCAGTTTCTTCCAAGTTTGCATATCTTTTTGTATCTTTTGCCACAGAACTTCATAATTGTTTTGAAACAGTTTTATATTTGAGACTGTGACTTGTACTCCTATATATTTAACCTTTGAGACAATTTCGAAACCTGCCATTCTTTCCAATTCCTTTTTTTTTGCTCTCTGTCAAATTTTTGACAATCATTTTAGTTTTTTTCTGGTTCAATCTAAAACCAGATACGAAGCCATATTCTTCTATAATGTCTTTCATCTGGATTATTGATTTCATCGGCCGTGTTAGGGTAACAACCAGATCATCTGCAAATGCCCTAGTTCTATATTCCTCTTGCCTTATGGCTATTCCATTCAAAGAGTTCGAATCCCGTATTGCATTCAATAAGACTCCAAGAGTTAAAATAAATAATAACGGGGATAGTGGACAACCTTGTCTTGTACCTTTTTGTATATTAAAATTTGATGTTAAACTTCCGTTAATAATAAGTTGTGCAGATTGTTCTTGGTAAATTGCTCCAATTGCCTGTATAAACCGATCCCCCAAGTCCATTTTTCCCAAAGTCTTAATTATAAAATTCCAATTCACTCGATCAAAGTCTTTTTCCGCATCCAAAAAAACCAGCGCTGCAGAGATCTGCTTATTCTTATCTAGATAGTCCAATAAATCTATGATTTGCCTAACATTCTCCTTCATATATCTGCCTTCAATAAATCCCGCTTGGTCATGATGAATAACCTCTTGAATAACTGGCATCAGTCTGTTGGCTAACACTTTTGCAAAAATTTTATAATCTGTGTTTAAAAGAGAAGAATCCTGAATCCTGATAATGCACTAAATTCTTTTATTTTGTCCATTAATATTCAAATCCCTTTAAAGGATCTTCCAGAACCAACATCAAGTTCTTAAAATATAATCTATATCAATATTTTCTCAAACCCACCTGAGGAAATAATATTCAGGTTTTATGGTTAAATCATCCAATCCTATAAATAGATAATATTCTCTTACCATTATAACAACAGGCTAAGCAATCAGTGTAGATAAAAGCATTGATTTGACAAGGAATACCCAATTGAAAAGAAAAAAAGAAGAGCTATATTTCAGGCTTACAGACAGAATAATTTACATATCCCATAGTTTTGCTTCAGAAGAAACACTATAAATCCCTAATAGCATCAGAAAATGAGAAGCTTTTCATATATCTGACCTAGACTCAACTGTTAAGAGCAGCATGTGGGCAAGACCCTGCCAAATTCTGGAGTCAAATTATTGATGTCTCAATAATGACTCATACTGAAGCAGTCACTTGGGAATCCTTCTTTCAAAATCCAAATGAAAAGATGAAACCCCCGAGCTGGAACTATGAGATAAATCTTTGCCTGAGAGGTTTGCCAATTACTGCCTTCGAGGTCCACAAACTAATTAGACAATTAAAATCAGGGAAACTTCGGGGGTGGGTTTGATCTCTGCTGAGCAGTTATGCAAGAATGAATAATGGATTCTCATTCTTGCATCTTTTTTTACTTATATTGGCTAAATCTGCTTGTATTTCTAGTGATTGGGACTTGGCTATAGTTATTCCTTTATTTAAAAAAGTGAAGAAAGATAACCCAGTCAATTGCTGTCTAGTGAGCCTCTTTAGTTTAATTAATAAGATTTACACCAGACATAATTACTGGAAACTTTTGGACTGGATGGAAGATGAGATTTTGAAAAATAAAGAATGGGTAAAATTTAGAAAGTGTTGCTCTATGCTTGATCAATTTTTTATAGTATCTCACCTAATTGAAAAATTAATTTTGACTTCTGGTCTGGAGCCATGGCGCTACAATCGGGGAAATAGACCGACTCCCATCTTGCAGATGGGATGAAGAGGAGCACCTCGATGTGCCAAGAGGAACAGGCAAGTTCCTTGGAGGCCAGAGGGAATCCTCGAAGTCGGCGGTGGGGGTAGGCAGCCATGGCGGCTGCCACAAAGCCGCGGCAGACCAGGATACAAGATCGTGCAGGAGGGAAGAAGAAGAAAGAGCGAGTATCTCGAAGCCGGGTGAGTGACACCAACCCAGGCAAAACAACATGTTTATTTGGATTTTTTAAAAAAATAAGACCCCAAACTCTAAACAGCAGCTACAGAGCTGTGGGGCTTGAAGATTAAAAGGGAAAGAAAAAATGGAAATAGAGACCTGAAACAGACTTTATTTTAGTAAATTTGGCTTGGAAGAATTGACTTTAAATAACTTAGAAAATTGACTTTTCTTTTATTCGGAGTGGATTGGAGAAATGTCTTTTTGGGAGTTTACACCTTTGAAAGCTAACGAAGCTAATGAAGAAAGACAGACGGATGGTTACATAATTGCCATGGAGTCTGCGGTGACTAAGCAGGAGAGTGGATTGAAGAGATTTCCTTTTCCGTTTGGAAAAGAAACATTTTAAATGGCTTTTTACCTTGGATTAATTTGAAAGTAACATTAGATCTATGGATTTTGGAGATCCCTATTCCGTCCTGGGTGATTTTAAGAAGAAAGAAAACATTTTTGGACATTTGACAATGGAAATTAACAAGCTTAGCAAAAAAAAAAAAACCTAGGTGTGGCGCAGGAACAAAAGACAGGAAGTTGATATATCACACATGGAACAGACACTATAAAAGCATTAAAGGGACATACAGAATTTTTCAATTTGAACAGATGAACTTTGAAATTGAACATTTATGGACTGATAGGAAAAGGAAGAAAAGGAGGAAATAAAGCAGATAAATTTAAATGTAACTAAACTGAAATGTAAAGTTTAAAAGCCTAAAGGTATATATGATTTTTGGATAAAAACAGGAGGGTTTTTGGAGTAATTAAAATAGAAAATAATAGATGGCAACTAAAATAGAAGATGATATATAGGTGGTTAAAAACAGTAAAGAAGAGTATATATTAATGTGAGACAACTTTAAGAAAATTAACTGCTTGATGTAATATGTCTTAATTTTGATTTGCAAACAAATGCTAGATTAGTGATTATGCTTGACTAAGGTCTTATTGAACAAACTATAAGATACACAGATTTTAGCAACAAAATGTGATTTAATTTAATATATGCTGGAAATGATGATTATTATGAAATATATTGAGAATTAATTTGAAAGAGCATGCTGCGAAACTGATATAAAATAGATAATTATATTGTAAGGGAAAGTTAAAATAAGAGGGATGGATACCAACTAGATAAGAGTTTGAGACTCAGAGGAAATACGTTGGAAACTAGTTAAAATGCTGGAAATCAGCCAAACATAATATGATGGAAATCAGCCAATAAAATGCTGGAAACCAGCCAAGCAAATAGGAGGAGAGTTGGAGGAGATTATGCTGGAAATCAGCCAAACAATGGAGGGAGTTTAGGAGGAGATTATGTTGGAAATCAGCCAATAACGGTGGTAGGCTCAGAGGAGACTATATTGAAATTAGCCAAAATAGTTGGTGCTCTGGAGGAGACTATGCTGGGAATCACCCAAACATAATATGCTGGAAAATAGCCAAACAATAGAGAGAGGTATGGAGAAAATATGCTGGAAATTAGTTTAAATAAAACATGTTTTTGTGATAACCTGTGTAACATGAAAAGTGTAATAGATGATAAGCGGGATAAAATCAAAGATAAATTGATAAAGTTTAAGATATTAAGATTCGAGGAAAAGGGTCAAGAGATTAAGAATTAGATAGAAATTTGTTTTATAAAGTGTAATAAAAATGGAGTTGTATTGAATTTGAAATTAAGATTTGTGGTGATAAAATTGTAAGGTAAATAATTAGAATAAGAGGTTAGAATATTGTTAAAAATTATTTTGATACTGATGGTAAAAGATACAAGGTGAAGAAGAACAAGATATAATTAGGATTGATATATAGATATAAAAATGAGCGAAAGTTAACTTGAATTTAAAATTGTATTGCTATAATGGATTTGTTTAGATGAAGATGCTAGAATTTATGTTAAAATGTGTTCTATGTTTTGAATTTTTATTTGTAAAAGATGTAATGGGAAATTGTGAATGGAGCTCGTTAAAGGAATATAAGCATGGTAACCATCTATGACCGGATCGAGACTCTGCTCTTGAAAGTTATATTTTATGTTTAAGTTTGAAAAAAAAAATAAAAAAATATTTTTTAAAAAAATTAAAAAAGAAAAGAAAAATAAACTTAAGGTTCTTAGCCTGCAAACAGGCTATGATTTAGTATCCAGGGAAATTCTTGCCACTGACCTAAATTCTATACAGTTGATAGATGTAACCTTTAGTATATCTACTATATAATATATAGTATGCATAACAGCAGTATGTGTTTCATAGGAATGGCTGATGGGAATGATACACAATACAGCAAAACAAGATCATGTATTTTGCAATGATTAAAAAAGGCCCAGGAGATGGGAAATATGTCAAGCAAGCATTTGTTTTCTGTATTTAGGATTTGTAGTGCAATACAGGAGAGGGCAAAATACACATACCAGATGTTCCTTTATGTCCAGAGAAGCCCAACAGCAATTCTTACCATTTTTTCTCCACAGATACAGAGAATTACAGCTGAACTGTGGATATTTCTATTTATGTCCAAATTATTGGCCCAACAACTCCATGAAGCTAAACTAAACCTAGGTATCAGTTACATTAAACTTGTAAGAATGTAAACTAAGTTCTTTTGAAAGTTGCTTTAGATAACAAGATATTTCAGACAACCTGGAGCCTGGCCAGCCTAGACAGGCTGGAGACATAACTGTTGAAGGCTGAATCAAGGGCATGGCTATGAATGTTCAAGTATTAGTTAATGATTAAGTTCAACCCCAGGGTTGAATATTTTCGCTTTCTTATTTTGCCAAACAAATGGCAAACCACTTGGAAGCAGCAAATAGAAGATATTGTTCAGAAATTTGGTTTGCTCCTGAAGTGCTGCTGACACGGGAATAAAAACAGGGTATGGCAGTTCTTAGACAGAGGACTGTGAATTCAAAACTACAAACTAAATGCAACAAAATACCAACTGGAATACAACTGGGATATAGTTCATTCCAATTTAAACTGGATAAATAATAAATTCCAAATGGTCTTTGGTTCATTTAGACAGCTTGCCATTGGCTGAACTGGAGGGCAAGTTTCAAGTAAAAACCTAAGCATGTTCCTTTCAATCTGAGAACACTGACTCAGTGACCAAATGATTTCCACATAAATCTCCTTCTGCCAGATAAAAATTCTAAAAACACATTTGTTTAAAAATTGAATTTGTAGTTTGTAGAACTCATGCTTCACTAATGGCAACTTGACTTGGGTTTCACTGTGTTGAGTAGAGTATTGTGTAGAACTTTGGAGTATTGTATAATTCTTAGCTAATTCTACTGTATCTTAATTTGGTCTTCCTATTCATTTTAAAATCCATTTTTAATGTATTTTACTTGATTGTTTTTCTTTTGATGTGCTTTATGATCTATAATAATATTCAGTTTCAGTCTAGACAATGAATATTATGAGCAACTGTTTCTCCTTATTTTTTGCTGAATGTTTTCTTTCTATAATATGAATGATAAATTACATTAAAGAAATGTAAGTTCTCTGCTGCCATGTTAATGAGAATATATATATTTTTATATTCTTTTCTGTTATTTCCCCATGCTATTCTGAAGGAATACCATTAGAAAAAGTTGATGTCAGCTCCGATCCTCTGGGCTACTATTCTGGAGGGGGAGACTGCCAGCCCGCAAGCCTAGCTACCCCGAACCCGCCGCCGACATGGCAGCTTCTATCTTGGCCACCAGCAAGACCAACGGAATACCCTGGAGCCCTGATATCTTTTATTACATGCTATTGCTGCTGCAGTGAGCACCAGGGACTGAAGTGGAGTTGCTGCTGCAGGCACCACCATTTTTGCTGCTGCCTCACAGCTGAGAAAGGACAGCTGATGTTTGGGGCCGGGTGCTCATGGGGAGTAAAGCCGCCATCCTTGCAGGCTGTCAGGACTAACAAACCAAAATGAATTGCTGATTAGTGGGGTGTGTGTGTGACATAGGCAGAAGCTAGGCTAAGGACGGAGCAATGGGGTGGAGCTGGGAAGGGAAGAGGGAAACTTCAAAAGGTGGTGGGGAGCACAGCACAAATAGCGCTGACAATTTATTTATTTATTTATTGGTTCGATTTATATGCCGCCCTTCTCCGGAGACTCAGGGCGGCTTACAATGTGTTAAGCAATAGCCTTCATACTTTTGTATATACCTGCTTAGTAGGGCTTTTGGCCCCTCCTAAGTGGTGTTCTTTTTTATACAAAGTCAGTTTATTGCCCCCACAATCTGGGTCCTCATTTTACCTACCTCGGAAGGATGGAAGGCTGAGTCAACAATGATTCACTTTCACGGGTGATTGTCAGAGCATGCCAGATAGTAGGCTAAAACCCTTTCACAGCAAACCTGTTTGAAGTGTTTTATTTCATGTCATTCCGGAACCTGACATATTGTCAGCGCTCTCCTTTATCTGCTTATTTTCAACGGAAGCCTGGCAGAGGGGACTCAGCCAGACTTGGAAACAGCAGACTTGGCAGAGTCAGAGGTGCAGGCTGACATTGCCATGCCGGAGGAACTGCCTATTCAGAGCTTAGGGCCAGATGTTCAGCTGAAGGAGCACCCAGCACCCCTTCTTCCACCAAGGCTGGACCAGGAGCTCGTGGACGCAGAACAGGTCATGTCACCAAGGACTGAGGGTGTGGGGTGGTTAGACTCCCTAGGGCAAGGGGAGTTATAGACCACCCCCCTTCCACCAGTGCTCACCCCTTCCAGGAGCTCCTTTACTCAGTGGTGTGAAAGATGTATTTCTGAGGATGAGTGGGGTTACTCAACTGCTCTGGGGAGCCAGACTCTGGACATGTTGTGTGAAATGTTTGAGCCAGTGGGGTTTAAGGCCCCGAATTCTTGGAGAGGCTGGGGGAGGGGTGTGGAAACCCTACAGAAGCTCATCTCCAAGAAGAGGGGTTGGCCCATTACCCAGAGGCTGGACACAACCCTAGGGTGGACAGGGGGGAGACCAGATACCAGGAGACCCTCAACTTCCTAAGAACAGCAGTCAAACCCTGGGCCCCACATTGAACACTGTGTAGGACAAAACGGCATTGAGGCAAGACAACCGGCCTCCTGTCCCATCTTGGCCATTACCCAACCAAGGTCAGGGTCTGGTGGGCTGATGGGAACCACCAGCTGTATGAGCCTCATTCAATGGTAGCCCAGAAAGGGTGGCACTGTTTTTAGGACAAGTGATAGACCATCTGGATAAATATAGCCATTTATATAGGAGGTGTGGATGGTGTTTGTTCGGTTGTTGGGCTTGTCACCTGGAAGGACAGTCTGGGTCGCTCTGGGGATCTCCAACTCCTTGTTGGCCACTCCGCTTCTGCTTGGTTGTCCCTCCATATCTACACATCGATCTCAGTAGTGGCTTGTACCCATGCCATCATATGGGGTGGCAAGCCACAGGTCAAGCACATTTGCTGTAAAGCACGATCGAGTCCAGCTCTAAATTGGTGTACTAACAACCTCTCCAGCCAGCCCCTCACTTTTCCAGATAGTCTGTGGAACTCCCTCACATATTCTGCCACTGGTCGTCCCTTTGCCTCACTGCCAATAGCTCACCCTCGGCCTGTTGCATTCATGCATTATTCTCAAACCTCTCCTGCAATGCAGAGGAACAAGCCTATGTCTCCCAGTTCTCCTGCATGGTCACTATACAGGTCAGTGAACCAGTCAACTGCTTCACCCTCCATGACTGAAGCCATTCCCATGACCATACCCACTGGGCTAGAACCTCTCCAGGAAAACCCAGCTCCACCAGGGCCCCAATGATCTGTTTCCTGTGTGGGAAGCTGGGCCACAGGGTGTTGGGGTGCCCTGAGGTAGGCCCTAAAACAACCCCAGGAAGTGCAAGTGCAACCCCAAGGCCCCAGCAGAGTACCATGTGAAAGACACTAAAGAAAACCCCCATGAGGGGGGCGCAGCAGACAGACTACCCCACCCCTGCCGGGGACGGTGGTAGTCCCCCTGTGGACGAGGCATCCAGGGGCAGCGAGGACGAGGTGGCAGCCAATCCTATGGTAAGCTCCCCAATCACACCGTTTCTGATCTCGGTGGTGTTGGAAGCAGGTAGTCGACAGAAGTGTAGGGCCCTCGTAGACTCAGGATGCACCTGTTGTCTTATGAGCACAGCCATGGCAGAGAAGTTAGGAGGGGGGATATGTAGACAAACATACCCTATCAGGTTTGAACAAATGGATGGGTCCTTATCCATTGGGAGGCAAACTGGAGACACATGTAACTGAATTACTTACCCTGGAGATAGGGCCTCATAAAGAATGTATTCATTGCATATTAGTCCCCAAGATAACAGAGGAGGTTGTGCTTGGTCTTACCTGGTTTGACAAGTAGGGCCCCATGATCTGGTGGGGTGGAGGTTGCAGACATTTGAGGATAGGAGTCGACCCTGACCCAGCTCCAAATGAAACCTACCCTGAGGGTTCGGGGAGCACCCAATCAGCGGGTAAGTGGACTACAGAGTTGGGATGATTTCCAGAAATCTATAGTGACCTTAAGGAGGTCTGTAGTGAACAAGAGTGTGACAACCTACCTCCACATTGTGCTACTGACTGCGCTATTGAAATCTTACCAGGGGCATCGCTACCCAAGCCCAAGATGTACTCAATGACCCTCCAAGAAATAAAATGAGGGCATACATAGAGAAAAATTTGAAACGGGGGTTCATAAAGCCAGCCAGGTCAAGGGTAACAGCTCCCATACTATTCCGGGAGAAGAAAGATGGAGGGTTACAACTCTGCATGGATTTTAGGGGGATCAATGCTGTATGTGTAGAGCATATGTACCCCCTTCTGCTAATGAAAGATATGCTGGCCCGTTTGGCGGAAGGCAGGTCCGATTGGACCTTCGAGAGGCCTATTACAGGGTTTGAATTAAGCCTTGTGATGCATGGAAGATGGCATTCAATTGCCCATTGGGCAGTTATCAATTCAGGATAATGCCGTTCGGACTACAGGGAGCACCCGTTGTATTCATGCAACTGATTAATGAAGTTTTGCAAGAACATTTATACAACACCATGCTCATGTATTTAGTTGACATCTGGATATATACCAAAACCTTACAGGAACACACCATCCTAGTACACAAGGTCCTAAGTAAGCTGTTAGCCACCAAACTTTACATCAAATTGACGAAATGCAAGTTTCATAAGTCATGTTTAGACTATTTGAGCTTCCATATTTCTCCAATGGGTGTAGAGATGGACCCCACAAAGGTAAAGGCTGTCTTGTATTGGCAGGCCCCAAGAACACGAAAACAACAGCAGAGCTTCTTGGGGTTTGCGAACTTTTATCGCCAGTTCATTCCAGTCTTTGCCACAGTAGTTCTTTCATTAACGGACCTCCTAAAAACCAAACAATTGACACAAAAACCCCAGCCCGGCCAACCATTATACTGGACCTTGCTTCATTAGCAGGCTTTCGAACATTTGAAGGCATTGTTTGTAAGAGAACTGATCCTAAAAAATCCAGACCTGACTAAACAGTTTGTGGTACAAGCAGATGCTAGTGACATAGCTGTGGCAGTGGTCCTCTTGCAAACAAACAAAAAAGTAAACTTGCAACACCTACACCTCCCACAAGTTAAATGAAACCGAACACAAATGGGCCATCTGGGAGGAAGAAGTGTTTGCAGTTCGGTGGGCTTTGCAGATATGGTGGCACCTTCTAAAAGGGGGAGCTATGCCATTCGAGGTATGGATGGATCATAAGAATCTGGAGGCTCTCCAAACATCCTGTAAACTGTCACTTAAACAGACAATTTAATTTTCAATTGAAATATATACCCGGTTGCTGGAACTTCCTGGCAGATGCCCTATCCCATATGCCCCAGTACGACAGCAACCGGGAGGAAGTAATACAGGCCATCATCCTGGCACCAGCAGTCATGGATCGTCCATCAGTACAGGGAGCAGGTACCATCCAAGCGAGAAGTCAGGTAACTGACATACAACAAGCTCTTCTGATTGATGAGTGGTTCCAGGCCAATTGGAGCACCCTTAGTCAGAGGTACGGGGTGGCCTGGAAAGAATCCAAGGTATATGTACCCAGTGCCCTTTGGGTGGAGGTAGTGCAACGGTGTTATGATATCCGGCCAGCTGACCACTTTAATTTTCTAAAAACATTACAGCTCACCAATCTCCCATATAACACCTCTCCTGCGCGAGCTGCACTGGCTCCCGGTGGTCTTCCAGATGCGATTCAAGGTGCTGGTTACCACCTTCAGAGTGCTTCATGGCTTAGGACGTGGGTACTTACAAGACTGCCTACTGCTACCAATAGCCTCCCACCAGAGGGGCTCGTCTGGGTGCCGTCGGTCAAACAATGTCGACTGGCGACCCCCAGGGGGAGAACCTTCTCTATGGGGGCACCTGCCTTCTGGAATGAACTGCCCCCCAGGATTTGGAGGATTCCTGACTTGTGCACCTTTCGCTGTGCCCTCAAAACATTTTTATTTCAACAAGCCAGGCTGGCCTAATTTTTTTTAACTTTTTAATTTCCTAAATTTTAAAATGGGGTTTTTATTTGAATAGCTGGGCCAAATTATTTAATATGCTTTTAAATCGTTTTTAAATTTTGTATCTGTGTGCTTTTATTTTTGGCTGTACACCGCGCTAGTTCTTCAGGAGAAGGGCGGTATATAAATTGGAATAATAAATAAATAAATAGATAGATAGATAAATAAATCGTCAGTTCTGGTGGCCTTGACTGAAATAGGATATAAAGGAGTATGTACACAGTTGGGTAACATGTACCACAATGAAGAAGCAACCAGGACCCCCCCCCCCCCCGATTGCTCCAGTCTGTGGCATCCTCTCAGGCCATGGGAGGAGATAGCCATGGATTTCATTGTGGATCTGCTGGCCAGTCAAGGAAAGATAGTGATTTGGACGGTCATCGATCTGTTTTCCAAACAGGCCACTTTGTGGCCTGTGAGGGGTTACCCTCCGCTTGAAAATTAGCTAAAATGTTATCGCACATATATACAGATTACATGGGGTGCCACAAAGAGTTATATCAGACAGAGGAGTCCAATTCACTGCCAGATTTTGGCACAGATTCCTAACCATGACAGGTTCCACACAGGGACTCAGCTCAGAGTTTCATCCAGCCACAAATGGGGCACTGGAGAGGACAAACGCGATGATAGAGCAATATCTCTGGTGCTACATTAAACACCAACCGACCGACTAGGCAGAATTGCTCCCCTTCGCTGAGATGGCCTATAACAATGCCCTCCACAGTAGCACCAGATTTATTCCCTTCCAGATAACTACAGGACATGAGTTTGTTCCCATACCCAAGTGTCCCCAGTCGGAGGTGCAGGACCTGGGATTGCAGGGTGGGTATTAATTTTATCTTGGGGAGGGTGTGTGTATGTGTGAGTGTATTGGGATCAGGATCGATTGGACAGAAGGAGTGGGTTTGGAGCAGCTGAATTTGAGGGGAATGAGGGAGCCGGGGCAAGAAATGGAGCCCCCCCCCCCTGCTGAGTGTGCAAATAGAAGCAGATGGGGGCTCAGATATGACCCCCGGCTCGGTGTGAGTGGAATGCCTTGCCTGCTGGAGAGGAGGGGGGCCATTGAGGTGGGGGAGGGGATCTCTGGGGTATTAGAGAGCTGGAGTATTGCAGTTATGACTGGGAGAGGTAGGTATGGCGGGAGCCGAGGGGTAGGCTGCTTTTGGGGAACTAGGACTCGCTGTGTCAAAGTGATTACTTGTTCCAGCCCCTTTGGTTATGGTTCACCGGGCTTGCCTCGTATACCTGGTGACTTGGGATGTCAGAGCCCTGGCCTCAGACTGCTGCTGTTTAATGCCAAGTCTGTTGTCAACAAGGCTCTTCTCGTTCGGGATTTAATCCTGTAGGAGGGGGCTGACCTGACATGCAAAACTGAGACCTGGCTGGGCCAGGAGGGGGGTGTTCCCCTCTCAGAAATGTGCTCAGATGGGTTTCAGGTATTGCATCAGCCGCGACTCCAGGGAAGGGGTGGAGAAGTGGCAGTTATTGTCCGTAAGAGTCTTTGTCCTCGCAGGATCCCTGCCCCAGAGATTGTTGGGTGTGAGTCTCTCCTCTTGAGGTTGGACTCAAGTGTTCAGTTGGGCTTGCTGTTGACATACCTGCCTCCCAGCTGCGTTATAACAGCCCTGCCTGTGCTGCTAGAGGCAGTAGCCGGGTTGGCGGTAGAGTTCCCCAGGCTTATGGTACTGGGGGACTTCAACTTGCCGTCACTTGACGAACTCTCAGATGCGGCTCAAGAGTTCATGGCTTCCATGACAACCATGGACCTGATCCAAGTAGTTCAGGGTCCCACTCATGGGGGGGGGGGGACACACACTTGACCTGGTGTTTCTCTTGGGGCAGTGAAGACATTATCTGGAATTAAGGGGTATAGATGCTTCTCCCTTGTTGTGGTCAGATCATTTCCTGCTGAGGTTGGCCTTCAGGGTGCCACTCCTCCATCACAGGGAAGCGGAACCAATTAAGTGGTTCCGCCCCAGATTCCTAATGAACCCTGAAGGGTTCCAGAAGGAGCTTTGGGAGATACCTGAGTCCACAGTCCAGCCGAGACCCTGGTGGCTGCCTGGAATAGGGCAGCATCCGGGGCACTGGACTGGATTGTGCCTTTGCGACCTCTCCATGGCAGTGGATCCAGGAAAGCTCCCTGGTTTACCGAGGAGCTCCGGGAGATGAAGCGCCAGAAGAGATGTCTAGAGCGATGCTGGAGGACCAGTAACTCCGAATCTGACCAAACACTCTTAAGAGCCTATATTAGGACTTATTTAGTGGTGATATGGGTGGCAAAATGTTCGCATTTTTCCACAGTTATTGCATCTGCTGATTCGCGCCCAGCTGCCCTATTTAGGGTGATGTGCTCCCTCCTTGATATAGGGGGAGTGGAGGAGCCTTTACAGGGTAGAGCTGAGGAGTTTGTGCAGTTTCTGTCAGATAAAGTCACTCAGATTTGGATGGACCTGGACTCTGATTGGGCAATTCTGACCGAGATTATGGGGGCAGGTCTTAGTCCTATTGTGTGGGATGAGTTTGAGCTTGTGACTCCTGAGGAAGTGGACAAGACTGCAGGGGCGATGAGTTCCTCCACTAGTTTGTTGGACCCGTGCCCCTCCTGGCTGGTCTTGGCCAGCAGGGAGGTGACACGAGGCTGGCTCCAGGCTTTAGTTAACGCATCCTTGAGGGAGGGGTCCTTCCTGCAACCATTGAAGGAAGCGGTCATAAGGCCCCTCCTCAAGAAGCCTTCCCTGGATCCAGCAGAATTAAAGAACTTTCGTCCAGTCTCCAACCTACCCTTTGCGAGAAAGATTGTAGAGAAAGTGGTGGCACTTCAGCTCCTGTGGTTATTGGATGAAATGGATTATCTGGACCCTGTTCAGTCTGGCTTCAGGCCTGGCTACAGCACAGAAACTGCTTTAGTCACACTGATGGATGATCTCTGGCGAGCCCGAGATGGGGGTCATTCCTCCATTTTGGTGCTACTTGACCTCTCAGCAGCTTTCTATACCATTGACCATGGTATCCTTCTGGGACGACTAAGGGAGTTGGGAGTGGGAGGCACCGTGTTACGGTGGTTCTCCTCCTATCTCTCTGGTCGGTCACAATCGGTGTTGGAAGGAGGACAGAGGTCAACCCCTAGGCCCCTTGTTTGCGGGGTGCCTCAGGGCTCGGTCCTCTCTCCCCTCCTATTTAACATCTACATGAAACCACTGGGTGAGATCATCCAATGATACGGGGTGAGATATCAGCAGTACGCTGATGATACCCAGCTGTATATATCTACCCAGCGTCAGTTCAGTGATGTAGTGGATGTGATGTGCTGATGCCTGGAAGCTGTGAGGGTCTGAATGGGAGTCAACAGGCTCAGACTTAACCCAGACAAGACCGAGTGGCTGTGGGTACTGCCTCCTAAAGACTATGTTGACTGTCCATCCTTGGTTCTGGGGGAGGAGAAATTGTCCCCCTCAAAACGGGTTCACAATTTGGGTGTCCTCCTAGACTCACAGCTAAGATTAGAGCAACATCTGACAGCTGTGGCTAGGGGGACCTTTGCACAGGTTCACCTGGTGCACCAATTGCAACCCTACTTGGATCGGGAGGCTCTCCTCACAGTAACTCATGCCCTTGTCACCTCACGGTTAGATTATTGCAATGCGCTCTACATGGGGTTACCCTTGAAAAGTGTTCAGAGACTACAGTTGGACCAGCACCCACGACAGCAGCCATGCAAGCTGTCGTGGGTGCACCTAGGTACACCCACATTACACCAATTCTCCACGAGCTGTACTGGCTCCCTATCAGTCTCCAGTCACAATTCAAGGTGTTGGTTATTACCTTTAAAGCCCTACATGGCTCAGGGCCAGGGTATCTTCGAGACCACCTTCTACCGCATAACTCCCAACGACTGGTAAGATCCCACAGAGTTGGTCTCCTCCAGGTCCCGTCAGATAAACAATGCTGGCTGGCAGGCCCCCGGGGAAGGGCCCTCTCTGGCTGCCCCAGCTCTCTGGAACCAGTTACCTCCTGAGGTCCGGACCATCTCCACCCTATTGGCCTTCCAAAAAGCGGTGAAGACCTGGCTTTTCCGGCAGGCCTGGGGCTGTTGATCTCGCTCTTGCAATCCAGCAAGATCCGGCCATGAATGGTGTAAATGAGTTTTAATGTTTTTAATGCTTTTAATTCTTAAATGTTTTTTTTTATAATGACTTTAAATGCATTGTGAGCCGCCCTTAGCCTTTGGAGAGGGGCGGCATACAAATTTAAATAAATAAATAAATAAATAAATAAATAAATAAATAAATATCTCAATTGAAGCAGGTTTGGGAGAAAGTCAGAGAGGCATTAAAGAAAGCAGAAACAAAGTACAAAGGCCAAGCTGACAAGAAGAGACAACCAGAAACCCCTTTCCATTTGGGACAAAAAGTATACCTGTCAACTAAATATCTCAACCTGAAGGTGCTCTGTAAAAAATTGGCACCCAAATATATAGGCCCATTTACGATAGCGAAGGTCATAAATCTTGTTACAATACGGTTGCAGCTCCCACCTTTATTGGGGAAAATGCATCCCATTTTCCACAGCAGCCTCCTCTGTCCAGTCAAGACATCCTCGTTAAGGAGCAAACCACCAAAACCCTCTCCTCCTATCAGAGTGGGGGACGAATGCCATTTCCTGGTGGTGGAAATACTGGAATCCCATTGGCATAGGAGTCAGCTGCAATACCTTGTCCTGTGGGAAGGGTACCTGGTGGCAGAAGTGTCCTAGGTGCCGTGCCAAGACATGAATGCTGAACGACTCCTTGCATGGTTCAATAGGAAAAACCCGGCCAAACCAGGGGGGGTTGGAGCATTAGCACCATAAACAGAAGTAACTTCACATTCTGTCATTCCAGATGCCAGCATTGTGGTAGGGGGGCCGCATGTCAGCTCCGATCTGCTGGGCTGCCATTCCAGAGTGGGAGACTGCCAGCCCACAAGCCTAGCTACGCCGAACTTGCCACCAACATGGCCGCTTGGCCACCAGCAAGACCGGCAGAATACCCTGGAGCCCCGATACCTTTTATTACATGCTATTGCTGCCGCAGTGAGCACCAGGGATTGAAGTGGAGTTGCTTCTGTGGGCGATGCCATTTTCACTGCCACCTCACAGCTGAGGAAGAACAGCTGATATTCTGACAAGGCAGAAGCTAGGCTAAGGGCAGAGCGCGGATAGAGCTGACAATGATTAACTTTCACGGGTGATTGTCAGAGCATGCCGGATAGTAGCATAAAAGCTTTTCACAGCAAACCTGTTTGAAGTGTTTTATTTCACATCATTCCGGAACCTGACAGTTGAAAGGATCACATACCTCAGTTTTAATTTACATGAAAGCTGGGACATGATCAGTGAAGTAAAGACAAGGATAGAGAAAGCATGAACAGCATTCTTCAAAATGAAAAAGGTCTTCTGCAGTCATGACATAAGCCTAAGACTGAAAATCAGGCTTGTCAGATGTTACATCTTTTCTAACCTGCTCTATGAAGTAGAGAGTTGGTCTCTGACAGAAAACCATTTGAAGAAATTAGAAGCATTTGAAGTGTGGATTTACAGACGACTGTTATGTATGTATAAACTGGGTTAACAAAATCACAAATGAGGAGGTGGTAAGCCGTTGTTCTGCCCCAGCTACAGACCTCAAAGAACACAGCACACACTTTCCACCTGGGAAAGCAAAGGAAAATAATCAAAGCCATTAAAAAGTGAAAGTTAGGACTTCCGGTGGCTCTGCGAACGCCAATGGATGCTCCTTTAGGAGCTCCAGCCCCGTGATTCCATACAGCCGCTAGAACAGCGAAAATCAATTGTCTAGCAGCTCGAAACTCTCCCCCAGGGAAAAAGGGGGAGAGAAGAGCAGAAGGGTCTGGGTAGAGCTCCCCTAGAACACCAGGTTTTTCTTTTTAAGCCTGGGGCTTGCAGGGTGAGAGCTCCCTGAAAGCCTTTCAACTGCTCCGGATCTGGGACGAGTCTGCTTTATGCAGAACGAGGCATTGCAACCACACCAGCAATGCAATTTTAAGGATTATAAGAAATTTTGACTTTGGATGCTGGCAGAGCAAATCAGGAGAACAAAAAATGCAAGTACTGAACTTTAACTCTGTTTAAAAAAGGGGGGGAAATGGCGCCTGAGGGCGTGAAAACGAAACTTACTAGTGAAAGTGCTTGTTAACACTTGCAACATTGTTAAAGCTACTGGATTACACATTAAGGAAAAGATTTAAAGTGGAAGCTGAATGGAAAAGACTATGGCATTGACTTCAATTAATTTATACTTCTAAATTGTGCAGAAAATAATTGGATTTATTGACCTGATAGCAGAATAAATATAAAGTGAAGATTGAAATATGGCTGATATTAGGGCTGGAGGATCTTTATCATATGAGACAGTAAATTCACAAGCTGTGACCGTAAAGGTTTTTCAAGAACTTTTAAATTCTTTTACTTCTACTATAATAGAATCAAGCGTAAGAACTTTTCAAAAATATAATTTGAAAGATTTGCTGGCTGGAAAAGATGAAGAAAAGAACCAGACTAATGTGATTTTGGAGGACAAAAAAGAAGCTGTCAGGATTAAGGTGGAGGTTTCTACACCGGATACAGAGGCTTTGCCAGAGGCTTCCATGCAACCAACTGAAGAACAGCAACTAGATTCTTTACTGCAAACTGACAAATTTTATCATGACAATTCTTGGTTTTACAGACAGAATCAGTATTTAAGGAATGAAGTAATTGACTTTATAAGCAGGAAGAGTCGAAACTGGGGTTTCAAATTAGAGGAAATAATTTTAAGAGGAGAACGAGTTTTAAAGATACATCAACCTCAAATTAAAATTCAAAATTTTTTTAAAACAAAAGCAGGGGGAGGAGCAATGTTGAAGAAGAAAGTATTATTGAAGAGGAAGGACTGGAAAAAATATAGAAAGAAAGGAAGAATGCAAGATTAATTTCTTTTGAGGATGATCTTAGTAATAAATTTAAAAAGTTTACTGTTTTATTGAAGTAAAAAGACTTAATTAAAATTGGATAGTTTTTTCAAAATTATTGAAGTATTAAAATGGTTAATTTAAAATTTAATGGATAATTTTTTTAAAAAAAAGTTTTGAAATTTATATTTTGAAGAATGTCCTAATGATGTATTAAGAGATCTTTAAATGTTTAAGCTAAGATTATAGTTTTTTAAAAAAGCTATATGTGATGAAATATTTAAATCAGATATAATTTAACAAATATGAAAAGTTTTTTTCTTTTTAAAAGAAAAAAGTTTTGAAATTTATATTTTGAAGAATGTCTTAGTGATGTATTAAGAGATCTTAAAATGTTTAAGCTAAGATTATAATATTTTTAAAAGCTATATGTGATGAAATGTTTAATTTAGACATAACTTAAATATAAAAAGTGATAAGAAAATTTATAAAGGGTAGGTTGAATAATTTTTTAAAGGGGAGTTAAAAAGTGTGAGGGAGTTTTGAATCTTGTAGTAAGTTAGCATATTTTAGCTTATATTTGTTAAATTATATACCCTATTTTTGCTCTGGGAAGTCGGGGGTGTGTGGGGAGGGGGGGTTGAAGGATGGGTGGGGATAAAATTGTTGTATAGATAAATATATTAATAGAAAAGTAAGGAAATTGGGGGACATGTTACAATAAATGAAATGATAGAATCAAGATATGATAAATATTGGTGGAATAAGAAGAAGACATAAGAGATGTACTCAGATGATACTTTGTATGATTGATTATGAATTGTAGTTGCTGTTTTGCACTTCAGTCTGGTCATGTGCCAGCTATGTGTCTTGGTTGTTTTGGTTCTTTTGGTCTATGACCGCAATAAAGTATGTATTGTATTGTAATTGTATGTTTGTTATAAAATAAAAAACTTTTTTTTATATAAAAAAAGTGAAAGTTAGAATATTTTGGACATGTGATGCGACACCCAGAAAAATATGGCATCCTTCACTTAATCCTCCAAGGAAAGACTGAAGGCAAACGAGGTCCAAGCAGAAGAAGAACATTATGGCTTCAAAACCTTAGGGACTGGTTTGGACAAAACTCAGCAGCATTTTTTATACGGCTGTAGACAAAAATAGGATTGCCAACATGATCGCCAATGTCTGATGACAGATATGGCACAAAAAGAAGAAAAATTCTGAAGGTAGAGGGAAGGAGGCATTTTATTTTCTACTGACAAATCATGCCTAACTTTTCAAAATATAACAGATACAGATACAATTCTTAGCATGTAAGAACCCTTCTATGTTACTAATTTCTAGAACAGTTCCTACCGTGTTTTCCCCAAAATAAGAAAATAAGCCCTGGCTTGATTTTACATGTGCACCTAATATAAGCCCTACCCCCCAAATACTAATACTAATACTAATACTAATACTAATACTAATACTAATACTAATACTAATTTTATTTCTATACCGCCCTTCTCCCGAAGGATTCAGGGCGGTGTACAGCCTATTAAAAGCACAAAGACAAACAACAATTAAAATAATTTAAAATTATTAAATAATTTCGGCTCAATATTAAAACCCCAAAAGTTTAAAACATCCAATTTAAAATCATTACATTGATAGCCCGGCCTGGCGGAACAGCAGGGTCTTAAGGGCACAGTGAAATACCCTGAGTCGGAGATCTTACGCATTTCCGGGGGTAGTTCATTCCACAGGGCTGGGGCTCCCACAGAGAAGGCCCTCCCCCTGGGTGTCGCCAGCCGACATAACTTGGCCGATGGCACCCTGAGGAGACCCTCTCTGTGGGAGCGAACTGGCCGGTGAGAGGCTACTGGTGGCAGAAGTCGGTCTCAAAGGTACCCGGGTCCTATGCCATGGAGCGCTTTAAAGGTGGTTACCTTCGGACAGTTGCAGCCAGGCCGCACACCCCCCAACACCTGTCTTGCCTTGTCAGTCCACTTCTGCAGCTGTTTGCTGCTGCTTGCATGCATCATCCCCGGCCTCCATTTCACTGTCAGAGGCCTTCAGGAAAGGCCTCTGCAGCTGAGAAAAGAGCTCCGGATTGATGCACGCAGCGCCTCCCTGGCCTCTGTTTTGCTGTCAGAAGCTTTCAGGAAAGGCCTCTGCAGTTAAGAAACGAGCTCTGGATTGACACACATGGAGCCCCTGACCTCTGTTTAGCCGTCAGAGGTGCCGTCAGAGCTCGTTTCTCAGCTGCTTTTCTCAACAGCAAAATGGAGGCCGGGGGTGTTGTTCGTGTCAATCCAGAGCTCTTTTCTCGGCTGAAGAGGCTTTTCCTGAAGGCCTCTGATGGCAAAATGGAGGCCCAAGGTCACCACATGTGAGTGGTGGCAAGTGGCTGTAGAAGAAGTGTACTGGCAGCAGCCACACAGATTCCTGCTGAGCAGGGCTGTCAATGCTGCCGCCGCCATGAGGTGAGACAGTGGAAGGCATTCCTGAAAATAAGACCTAATGCCTCTAATGGAGGTACAAAAAATAAAATAAAAATAAGACCGGGTCTTATTTTGGGGAAATACAGTATTTATCATCTAGGTTTAAGATAGGGGCTTCTCAAATCAATTGACAATATACCATCCCTCATAGTACATAGATCTAACAGTTGTTCCTGGATCCACTGGTGATCATCTGACAGGCAAACCTTTTATTTATTTATTTTTCTATCATCTGTGGATGGCCTTCTAGAAAAATGATCTATGGTGCATTTCCTCTTCAGTACTCTTCCGGTTTATCTATTTATATGTTTAAAAGGACTTTTTTTACAATAAAGATTTATATTATTTCCAAGATTTTGCCCTCAAATGCTTTTGTGAATCTTTTCCTACTCTTATCCAGCAGCCATAAATCCTTATTAAGATAAATTGCTTGATCTGTTTAAATTGAAATGGAAACTATTTAATCCATGTTAGCTTATTTAACTGCCAGCCAGATCATCCTTTACTCAGGTTCTTCTGTCCACAACTGTATCTGATCTTAACATACACCCGGTATTTTAAAATTATTTTCTTTTGGACCATCAACATACTACTTCTATTAGAATTATACCATGTACTGTAAAAATCTAAATTAATGGTCTCAGTAAATTATTAGTAAAAGAAAGTACAGTGTTACAACCACTAGCCACTAATAGTCCACACTATTCTGCCTCCCAACAGCCCCTCTAAAAAGTTATAGTTCTATGGGACTAGCAAGCAATAAAAAGATATCAGCTTCAGGCTTGTTACAATAGGAATATATTTTTCCTTTATAAAAACTCATCATAAGATGTGATTATTAAGAAAGTATTAATATACAATCATAACATTATAAAATTATATTTCTAAAGCCAAACTTATTAGACATTCCTTGGTCATAAACTTTTGATATGTTTTAATCCACATTTTTAATGTCTTTCATTATAGGTTTGTGCTCAATTATTCATTTATTGTTTCTTGTAAGGATAATTATTAAAGCAAGGATAAAGACATCTCTCTTTTGTGTATGTGAGTGCATTTAAATGTGGAAATCTATAAAAAGTTTACCTTTAATAACTATTCCAGCCAGTTGTAGGTTATATACACACTTATTCACACACACACACAAACACATACACATGCTATACATATACAGTATGCAAAACGTTTGATGTGGTGATACAACAAAATGGAGCCACTACAATCATATGTAAATTTTGGCTGAGATCTGTGCAATGGTATATAATTTTATTCATATTTTAAACTATTTTTGTGTGTCCATCCAGGGAGTACACATGATTCCTTTAGGTCATATGCACGGAAATAAACTGTTCATAAGTTTATAAATTCTATATTAGTATCAATATCAGTGCAGATCCTAAGGACCTGTAAGATTCTTGATTTTCAAAAACTTGATTTTCAAGTTCATTTCATATCTTATCCTGAAAATAAGCCTTTAGACCTTGGAATTCTCTGTGCTAAAAATGCAGGTATTAAATCAAGCATCAAGGAGTTCTTATAAAACTTGTTCTAGAATAAATTCAGATGAGACTAAGAATTTCTTTCTCATTGGCTGTTAGTTTGGAGTAATTATATCCATTCTTTCTGGATTTTCTGAATGCATTCTTTTTTTTAAAAGGTTTATTGGGTTTTTATTTTTAAATATGTATCAACATTAATACATGAACAGTGTACCCTCCGGGTATGGTTCAGGGGTGGGTTCTAATTTTTTTTTACTACCAGTTCTGTGGGCGTGGCTTATTTTGTGGGCGTGGCTTGATGGTCATGTGTCAATTATTTAGGATTTAGCAGAGGTACTGGTCTACCAGGCTTTTAACTGCTTGCAGAGCTGTACCGATCTACCTATTTATTTTTTGCAGCCACTGATCTACTCATGTATTTTTGCAGGCACTGGTCTACTCATGTATTTTTGCAGGCACTGGTCTACTCATGTATTTTTGCAGGCACCGGTCTACTCATTTGTTTTCTTTTAACTCTGATCAGCTGTAGGGCGGCCCTTTGAAGCCCCGCAGCAAGAGTTTAAACAGTTTTTTCCCCTCTAGCCATCAGTTGGGACTCAGGAGGCAGCAATAGATTGGGGGTGGGGCCAAATAAAAGGTAAGAATAACGTGGGGGGGGCACGGGGGGGCAGAATTGGTTCGGTGATGTCATATCATCACCGCTACCGGCTCGGGAGAACCGGGCCGAACTGGGAGGAACCCACCACTGGTATGGTTCATATTAATATAAATAACAAATCAAATATTACATTAATCAAACTTATGTAATCCTAATATTAATGTACTTGATTATTTTAAAATACTGTATTTTTCAGACTATAAGACGCACCAGACTATAAGATGCATCTAAATTTACAGGAGAAAAACAAGAAAAAAATAGATTTTGGCCTCTGCGTGTCAGATTTTCCCTGGCACCCAGAAGCACTCTGCAGTACTCCACATGGCCTGTTTTCGCCAAAAATGTGCCTGTTTTTGGGGCCCCAAGCCCTCCATGCATCATGTTTTTGCCCTCCCAGGCCCCCAGAAGCATTCTGCACTGCTCCTCATGGCCCATTTTCTCCAAAAATGTGCCTGCTTTCATCAAAGTGCTTCTGGGGGCCTGGGTGAGTGAAAACACAATGTGCGGAGGATTTGGGAGGCCAAAAATGCCCATATTTTGTCTATAAGGCACACCTAAATTTTCACCCACTTTAAGGGGAGGGAAAGGTGCATCTTATACTCTGAAAAATACAGTAGTTATTCAATATTTCAATGTTCCATTCTAATGTCAATGATCTTCTTGAACATACATAGTTTTCTTTCACCCTCTCAACTTTCACCCTCTCAACTTTCCATCTAATTATTACTTATTTTCAATTTATATAGAAATTATAATCACTAATATTCCCCCTAATTCTTATTTCTACCTCTATTCTGGCTTCTACTCAGGTCACGCTTACTAATCCTAATGTTAAAACACATATTTATTTTAATACATAGTTCTTAATATAAGGGTGTATATTCTTATTTCCACCTCTATTTCTAGTTTTTAATCAGACCATCATTATATTAAAAAAAAAGAAGAAAGAAAAAAAGAAAAAATAGCTTTAGTCTATCCATCATGATTAAAAGATCTCTAGCTTTTCTCCCCTCAGTTCCTTTCATTCAGGTCTAGGATTTTCCTGTCTCTGGTTATTCGCAGCTTTATAAAAGATAATTTTAAGAGTCTCTTTTCTTCTCTGGATTTTCTTCTTTTTTCCTTTAAGTTTAGGGACTAAATGCAAAAAAAAGAGGGATCTTCTCACACAGCTCCAATCATTGTTTACTAACTCCACTCCAGCACCAGTCTTAGGTGTTCCTTGACTGTTCCAACTTCGTGGCAGCCATGTTTAGGCTGCCTCTTCTCCTCGTCGTGGCTGAGAGGGAAAGAAAAACCCTGGGTCAGGCAGAAGAGTTGCAACTCTCCGTGACCATGCAAGACAGCCCTCTTTGCTTTGCCTCCCCTACATGGAGGCTTTGGCTCCTCTCAGAACCCACCAACGGGGAGGATTTGTCCCACTCCTCATGTCCAATCTCGCCACGATGTCAACCAAGCTTCTCCTGAATGCATTCTTAATAGACAATACATATGCGTGCACACACACACACACATACACACACAGAAATATATGTTTAGCACTATTATTTTGAGAGTCAAAAAAAGAAATAACATTAATTTCTTAAAATGCTAAACTATTTAAACATCTTGAATGACCAGCTTTGAAGCTGCATTTTTGAAAGTTTATTTAACTTGATTCCAGCCTAGACTGTTAATTAGTATTCAAACTTCATTAAATTATGCCTGTTTCAGTTAACTAAGAATGAGACAGTGTAAAATATAAGTGAAATTAGCCTTTTTAAATACATAAGATGAAGCTTATGAACATATAAACTTTACCTCCTGAAGGGAAGGTAGTCTTGATTAATTCAGAAACCATTCAAGTGGCACTTACAACCAGTCCATTCCAGCATATCATGGTTATGTGATCACAATATGGACCCGTGGCAATCAGCTTGCATTTATCACCATTTATGAAGTTCCATGCTGGCTTCCCCCAAGCTAAATCAATGGAGAAGCCAGCAGGGAAGGATGTAAGTTGCTCTGGTAAGTGTTCTTGAGTAGCAGCAACCACCCCAGCTTTGCTGGGCTTGTGCTGGACTTCACTAGTCACCCACACAATCCTCCCTATCCTGCCACTTACCTGCCTGCTAGCCTGTTTGTGAGCCACCTTGGATTTGTAACTTCCTGCCAGCTACCCCACTGTTGGAAGCTGGCAGGATGTTGTAAGAAGAATTTTGCTTAACGATTTATGATCCTCGCCTAATGCTGGGATTGCCATTGATAACTGATGCATTGACATCACACTTTACAACTGCGTTGTTTAGCAATGGAAATTCTGATTACCATCATTAAACAAGGATTACCTGCATATGTAGGACAGATCTGAAAGTGAACTAAGTAAATATTATTTGATTTTTATAAAAAAAAAACCCAAATGATTTGATTTTACTGTATGCCATTTTTAGACTCTTGGAGAATGTGGAACTTTTTCCAGTTCATAATTATTACTTTCATAATTCATTACCCCTAAAATGTGAACGTGTTGGTTTGTACAGCTACATGTGCATACAAATGCACATACCCCAAATCTTTAGGATCTCAGTGCAGTTGAGAAATGTAAGGTTGAGAGATTATTTCATATCAGTGCTCTATGTATGTTATCCCCCAGTAGGAAAGTCAGAAGAAAATGATGTCAGAATAGGAATTTCATCTACAAGGAACATGCTGCATAATAGACAAAGAAAGAGTACAAAATAATCAATTCTTTATCTGTTCCTTAATAAGGATTTGTGGCCAGTTGGTTGGTATACTGGACAAGCAGTATCATTCAGTTTAGTCTCAGAAACAGTTTTTTAGACTTTACAGTGTTACCTAGAATGCTGGATCTCCAGATCATGTTCATCTAAGTGGACTGAACATGGTTACATGATTGGTCAACATTAGTTAAGTTAGCTAGCTTATAAAAGCCAGGCAGTTTCTTTTCCATTGCCATTTATTTTTACAAGAATATGCCCATGTATCAACATAGAAATTTTAACGTTCTGTTTTGCACATGGATAAAGCTACTTTATATAAAGAAAGGGAAATAAATGCAGACTTTGTCAAACCTATTCTTTTAGTGTTACCGAAGTATAAATATTTACTTTTTTTTTTTACTGCACATTAATGGGATATCATAATAGTTCTTTCCAATTTGGCCAGCAAGCGTGGCTTTTCAAATCCCTTGACCTGAACTGATGATGAGGGTTTTAAGGGTTAAATTTCAAAATTTTTAGATTTTATTTTTTATTTTTGTGGCTTGTGTTTTATTATTATGAGCCGCCCTGAGTCCATTGTGAGATAGGGCAGCATATAGGCTGAATAAAATAAATAAAATAAATAAAAATAAATACAACATATGGGATTTGAAAAGAGGTGGGTGGGTTAAGTGGTTACAACATGACAAACCATTTTACAAGTGTGAAAATATTAGCTACAATTGTATAGCTTACAGATAATATGATACTTTAGTAAAGTAAAGGGCCCATATTTTCTGCATGACCAACTGACTATTTAATCCTTTCTAGTCAACTGCTAGAATTTCTGGCAATATCAGTTCTATAAGCTAATTATGTCATTTTTTTTTACCATTGAATGGGTGGGTCTTGTACTTTACTTTTTTCTTGCTCCCTTAAGAGGACCTCTGTTCATGACAGAGGTTCATGAAGAGTTCATCAAGAGTTAACTTGTGGATTTGTATAAATAATTTAGACAGGATACATATCCATGAACAGAAATACTTCACAGGGGTGGTAGATTCCAACACCTGACTAAAAAGGTGTGTCAGTAAAGTTCCTATTGATATTGACTTGAACAAAATCTGAAAACATCAAGTATACTTGCATCCAGTTCCAGAGAGCTGTTTGAATGTCTGAGTGCTACTTTTCCAGTAACTAGGCTATGCTCTTTGCCTCTGTACCAAAAAACAAGTTACTGCTGAAACATAGGGCAAAGGAAGCCCATTACTTCCACACACTGGATGTAAATAAATGTATTCAACTCTAGTCATCTTATGAAATCAATTATCTAGACAGGAAGAATTCTATATTATTCAGTACTGTGGTTATTTCACAACTGGAAGTATCTTCATCAGCTGACTTGTCTAGACTTTATCTCATAAAATATTGTGCAAACCACTGCTGAGATGTGGAATAAAAAGAATAGTGTGTACTAATAAAATTCTAGGAAATTGTTTCCAGGATTATGTATTGTATCCAGACAGATGCTTCTACTTGTTACGTTTGGGAAGTACCATATTTTCTGGCATATAAGACTACTTTTTAACACAGGAAAATCCTCTCAAAAGTCAGGTATTGTCTTATATGCCAGGTATAAGTCTACCGACGTTCCAACTTCCCCAGCTGACCCCCAGTGATGGCGAGCCCCAGCTGTCTGGGGAAGTTGGAGCATCAGTAATATCCACCTGGATGCCTGGGACGGTGGGGGAAGCTCCGCGCAGCAACCAGCTGGGTCCAGCATTCAGCGGCATGCAGCCTTGATGAGATCGGCACAGCTTCCCGAATCTGAGTTGCCGGCACTGACCGATGACGCTATGGGAGCGCCAACAACATTGAGGGGTAGTCTTATACGGCGAGTATAGCCCAAACCCTATATTTTAATAGGAAAAGTAGGGGGTCGTCTTATACGCCCAGTCGTCTTATACACAGGAAAATATGGTAACTATCAGCAAAGATTTTCAGGAAAGACAAAATTGAGATAATCTTTATGGAACCACACACTTTTAATGGCATTTCCAGCACTATTCTGGAATTGATATCATAATGTTTGGACTAGTTTTTCAATAGACTGCAACTGGGAGGAGCAATTTGTGAAAATTTGCAGTATATCCTAACTCTTAACATTAGAATTCTTAGTCAAGCCATACTGCCGATGTTCATAGGAATGTTTTTTTTAAAAAATAATCCCTTTAGTCATCCATTTACTACTTTCTTCGTTTTGAACTTTTATGTTACAAAAATAAAAGAGGACAGTGAAGGTTTGAAGGTCCCAAGATTTGTAGCTCAGTATTAACAAAATATTTCAAGCATAGCTATGAGGTTATGCAGCCTTACAATTAGTAATGGCATTTGAAAGAGAAAAACATCCTTTTCCTACCAATTAGGCTTTCAATTTTATTTCACCAATCTTGAAATGAAAGTTATACATGCTAACATTTGCAGAGACTTTGAACTTTCTTTACATGCATTCTATTTTTAAGGATGGCCCTGAAATTTGGCTTTGTATGGAAACACTGCAAAATTAGAACATTTTCCTCCCTCCTCTTTCCCCAATAAAGAAGAATGGAGCCCAATAATTAGGGCATTTTTTTTCTTTTTATTTTGTATTCTAACAGAATTTTAGTCAAACATTAAGTATGCATTTTGAACATATGACAGATCCTTTACTGTTTCTCAAACAGAGCTGTTTATAGAAAAGGAATGACTTAGGTGGAATGTTTCTCAAACCATTAATGACTTTTTTTCATTTGTTTTGTGTTTTTCCCCCCAAACCAATTCTGTCACTTCTTTCTGAATAATATGATAAAGCATTATAAGAAAATCTTTAAGTAGCATGAATATCAAATAGTATCTATTAATCCCTGAATCATGCTATTCAAAGTGCTTCAATCTACTTTAAAAATAGAGAACAAAAGTGTTCCTTGTGAGGAAAAAAAAATCAAAGAACACCATCCGGCTAAACTCTACAGTGTGACTGTTGTCAGATTGCAATGCTTTACATTACTTCACAAATCAAATGTAAGATTAAAAATTTTAAAGGAAAAACTGTTGCATCTTTTCTTAGCTACTTGGAATCTTATCAAAAGTGATTAATTCCACTAGTGCCTCGCAGGTGTCTATAGCCAGTAATAACTATTTTAAATCTTCAGAGAATGAACTTTTAAAGAATGTGAACTTTCACATTCTACTTGACAGCATTTTATGCTTAGTGTGTTTATTTGGCCCATGTCCACATTTTTTCTTTGTGTGTGTGTGTGTGTTGAAGGAAAATAGCAAACTACTAGAAAAGGACTTGAGTGAACAGTCACAGAAATGAATATTGTTAAATTATGTCAAAAAACATCCTATACATCCTAATTCAGCTTTCAAGTGTTTGCTTGACTATCTACACCATAATACCAGTAATTTTTCATGTACCAAGGGAACCCAAACATCTAGATTTTAGTTTAAAATTAATTGGTAACATCTTATTTGATCCAAAATATAGGCCTTTTTATGATGGCAGTCAAAATAAACACACAACATATCCATTATTTTGGCTATGTCTTATTAACTATGTAGAAAACTCTTTTCTTTCCAATGAAGAAGAAGATCTGCAGTTTCACGTGATTGTTGCTATTAAATTGTTGCATTTTAATGCAACATTAAAATATGCTATATTCTCCTCTAGCATATTAATTAATATCAGTAATCTACTACATCAGTTTATGTTATAAGAAATATGCTCTATTAGTCTAGTGCTATAGTAATCATATAATCTATTGTTGTCTGCCTTCTTATGGGTGGCTATTACATTGATAGGTGGAAATATGAATAGTAGTGGTCATTCTGTTAACAGTAGGTGAATGAGGAGTTAAATCTGTTAATATTTATGACAAATTCTTATTGAATCCAAATAGGCAAAGTTCAGTCCTTAGATTTATGCATAAAACAATTGCAAAGCCAAAATACATGTTCTTTCTTTAACTCTTTAAAGATGAAATAATACATTTAAAATAAAACTAGTTTATTTTATTCAATAACATTATTTCCAACATTTCTCCTTCTGATTTAAATATTAATATTTTATAAAATATTGATGTTTGTTGGTATTTACTTTTTGCAACCTCCTGAGATCTCCTTTAAACAACCTTGGAATTTTAAAAAACGTAGTGTTATTACAAGCTTAAGAAAAGATAATAATGAATAATAAAGAATGCTAAATTCTGAATGTATCAATGAAAAGAAAAGGTGATGATCAAATTTGAATATACATATGTTTCAAACTTGGTTGAAAAAGTATTTTCCATAGTTCTTAAAAGACAGCATTTATGTAATACAATGTGACAGACCATTTTAGATATTGTCCTTCTATTATAGTTTGGTTTGGAAGCCAGCCAGGAAATCTCTGCAGGATTTAATGCTGCTCTTCAGTGCCTACTGCCTTACTTC
Source organism: Ptyas mucosa (assembly GCA_012654045.1). NCBI lineage: Eukaryota > Metazoa > Chordata > Lepidosauria > Squamata > Colubridae > Ptyas > Ptyas mucosa. The sequence goes on from WNWU01013270.1 coordinate 430,051, forward strand.
CTTGGCAGATGTCAATAATCTCATTTGAAGAATGTAGATAAGAAAAGAAACCATTCATTTCAAGCAAGCAAACAAATCCAACAATTTCCGAGGAAGTGAATGAATTAGAGTTGGCATGTTATTTCTATATAAAATGAATACAAACAACTCATAAAATCAAACAGAAAAATCTATTATTCTTTCTATAGATTCCATAGTGGTTATAGTGGTTATTGTGAAGCAAGTAATACAGGGTTTTTCATTGTTGTTGTTCACAACTATTTACTATGTGAAATATTAGACAATTAAACCATCTTTAATTTCACTCAGTGTGCTGCTTTAAAAGAGTGATGGGAAAAGGGCAGAGTGTAGCAGTGTGATAAAAACATGAAGAAAAGATTATGAAATATTTGTGGGGACCTCCCAAGAGCAAGTGATTTCACACTTACCTCAATAGGCACCCATGTGTGTATCGCACATGTGCGCGTGCGCACGCACGCACACACACACACACTCACAAACAGACAATGGTGAATTGCTGCAAGCACGACTCTGGGTATTGGCCTAGGCAGACCAAAAAATGGATACTGCTTCTAGATTAAAAACAGTTTTGTCCCAGCTTTCCCCCAAAAAATGTTTAAAATGCACACACACACTCAAATTATACTAATGAAGAAAACAACAACAACCCTATCTATACAGCACTCTTCATTTCTTTCTTTCTTTTTTAAAAAATGTAAATATACACATCTTAATGACATATAAAACAAAATTAACATGTGGATGGTAAAGACATGGGTAAAACAGGAAGACTAATGCAACAAAGAAATTTCCAAAACCATATGTACAAGACCCTGTTTCCCCTCATATTTCATATATTGTAATGCATGTTTAACAGCAGCAGTCGAGGATGTAGTTCCAGGCACCAGACTGCAAACCTTGCTTCTGATCAAGGGAGCTGACTTCCCCCTTGCACCGATGTCACCAAATGACACTGGAAATACTAGTTTCCCGTGGTAAGAGGGGCAGGATTGCACTGTTTGTATGAGCCTCATCAGGATTCTGCTCTCGATTAGTTTTTGTCTGTGGTCTCTGTCCATTAATAAGTGTCATTGGGATATTGCAATAAGTATGCTGGTTACCTATTGAGGTAAGAGGCAGGGTGCCAGTAGGAGGTACGTCGTATTCATAGGTTTGATAATAGTGTTTCTGACGCATCTGTGAATGATATGTGTTATGAAAAGTGGAACGCAAATCTGGGTGGGCAGTGGCAAGAGCAGTGGAGGTAGCAGCAGCCATTGAAATTGCTGAGACCGTCTGCAATTCCCCAAAGGGCCCCTGCTCACTAACATCTAAAACCTGCTCATGGGTAATAGGTTCTATCCTCTTAAAAGGCATTTCATACTGTAAACGTTTCCAGAATTTGGAATTCAACTTGTTGCATTTTGGTCCATGCCATTTAATAACAGTTAGAAGTTTGATGGTATGTTTCAGTGCCTCAACTTCCTGGTAGTTCATAATTCCTCGCAATTCACTGCATTCAATGAGGATCACTTTAATTTCTCCTGTAATGAGCATGTTCCTAAGTCTGGTTTCCAATTCAAAGATGCTCCAGCCTCTTCTGACCACATAATTTGGAGTCATGACAATTATCAGTCGCTTGCTTTGGTCTACACATCTTGCCACGTCTTCTATGTAGGCTGATAAGCAAAAAAGCAACTCAAGATCAGGAAAAAAATCCCTATACCTGGATTGTGATCTGTAAGCAGATCTTAAATAAGTACTATTAATTTATATCTTAAAAAGCATTCAATGTAAATTTGGAAAGAAGTATTCACATGTACATCTCTTTCAGAGGTATTGTTCCTAGGTGAGAACCCATTCAGAATAGGAAGAAAATAGGAAGAGAAATAGCTCCCTCCAGACCTGTGTATAAAAACTGCTAGCAGAGTTGTCTCCCCCCCCCCTTTCCAGGAAGCAAATAGAAAGCAACCTTCTCTGAATGAAGAATATAAGGAACTTTTCCTTTTTATTTCCTGGAAAGGGGAAATCGGTACTTCAGGTAAATTTAATTTAAAAAAAAACACAAGGAAAGAATCACTGTTTCTACAATACATATTTGTTTTTATAGAATATGTCCTATACAGATTTTTTATTGCATGCAGATGGACCTATTTTTCAACGTTTGGAATATAACTCAGCTTAATGCACTCTAATGTCATCATTTCATCATTCCACTAATATGGCACGTTATATCTGTGCAAACTGCAAAGGAAAAAAGGACATCTTTATGTAACTGGAACTGTTGAAGCCTGTCTGATGTACACTTTCAGTGGGTGGTGTCTATGAGAAAATAAATTTTATCAAGGAAAGGTGAATTTGGTCTAAGTTGTCAATGGAAAAAGATGATTATAAAAAGATTGTCTAATAGCTTTATATTTAAGAGTAAAACAATCTGATAAAAATTTGTGATGCTACAGTATATTGCTATTAATCCAAAGTCATTTTCTCTTGTGTGCTATACTTTTTGGTAGTCTCCATCATTTCATTTAAGAGTTGCGGTGGCGCAGTGATTAGAATGCAGTACTGCAGGCTATTTCTGCTGATCACCGGCTGCCAGCAGTTTGGCAGTTTGGGTCTCAGCAGCTCAAGGTTGACTCAGCCTTCCATCCTTCCGAGGTCAGTAAAATGAGGATCCAGATTGTTGGGGGCAATATGCTGACTCTGTAAACCGCTTAGAGACAGCTGTGAAGCACTATGAAGCGGTATATAAGTCTAAGTGCTATGCTATGCTATTTTAGGCTTCAAAGAAGTATATTTTCACTTAATAAAGAATACAAATTAGGTTAAAGGATACAGATCTATTTATGGGCTGACATTTCAGCTAGCTTTTCAAGGGCATGTTTCCAGGGCATGTTTGTGGTAGTGGCAGGATAGGAAGCCATTTAAACACCATCTCGCACATTCTTTATATACTCTAGAACTATATTAATCTAATTCTAGACTATATCTGGAATATATAGTCAGTTCTAGAAAACTGACAACTTAGTTTGATTTGTTTCTCCTGTTAGTTTTACTGCTGTTAAAAATATTTGGAAGATTTTATTCTTGTATGTGCAAGAAGATACAAGACAAAATTTTATATAGACACTTTTAGTTAGACTAGACACTTTTTAATTAGGCTATTAAGTTAGCTATGGTATGCTATACCATATGGTATGCTATACATTCATTTTCAAAGAACGTTTAATTTTGTTACTATATATCTTATGTTAATAAAAGCTAGCATATTATACATATAGAGTGCTTACTATTTTTAGTATTAGTATCATTGTAATTATTAATATGCCATATCTTAATGGAGTGTATAATAAACAGCACTAGTACAGTATCGCCTTAAAATGTACCTAAACAGCACATTGTGAATGTGTTATGCAAAATGAGTGTATATGCATATGTGTGTGTGTGTTTAAAAACTTACTTCCAGTTGGAATTAAATCTCTATCAGGAATGAATAGTTTGTACCCATAATGCTTTTCAAGCATATCTGGTAAGATCTCAAGAGCAAATCGTTCTTCTTCCCCAGTTTCCTGATTCCATTGGTCAGGATCCACTTTGGTATATGACAAATAGGCATCATAATCTTTGTTATCTGTAAATATAAAGGGTCAGAGAAGAGAGACAGATGAAAAAGAAGATAGATTTTATTTCATACTGATTTTCCTCTTCCTATTTTATATGTCCATGTACATTATTATGAAATATTTCTTATTTATTCTTCATCTTTTCTATTTGATCATATATTACTGCTTGTGCTCCATCTTCTCTATAGTATTTTCATGATTACAAAAGCCATTTTACTAGATTCTCATTTCAAACTGAAAACTAGATTCCTTCTTCATTTCTCTACCTTATGAAATGTCTAATAATAATAATAATAATAATAATAATAATAATAATAATAATAATAAATAATTTTATTTATATACCGCCCTCCTCCCGAAGGACTCGGGGCGGTGTACAGCCAATTAAAACATAAATATACAGTATCAGAGTTAAAATTAATTAAAATTCATTAAATAATTTTGGCCGAATTTTAAAACCCAAAGTAAAAACCCGATTTAAAATCATTCAATTAGATAGCCCCGCCTGTCGGAACAGTAGGGTCTTAAGGGCACAGCGAAAGACCCAGAGATCAGAGATGTTACAAATATCTGGGGGCAATTCATTCCAAAGGGCAGGGGCTCCGACGGAGAAGGCTCTCCTCCTGGGTGTTGCCAGCTGGCATAACTTGGCCGACAGCACCCTGAGGAGTCCCTCTCTGTGGGAGCGAACTGGTCGGTGGGAGGCTGTTGGTGGTAGAAGGCTGTCCCGTAGATATCCTGGTCCTATGCCATGGAGTGCTTTAAAGGTGGTGACCAACACCTTGAATTGCACTCGGAAGACCACTGGGAGCCAGTGCAGCTCAAGCAGGAGAGGTGTTACATGAGTGTAACAAGGTGCGCCCATAACTACCTGCGCGGCCGCATTCTGGACCAGTTGGAGCCTCTGAGTGCTCTTCAAGGGGAGCCCCATATAGAGAGCATTACAGTAGTCCAGACAGGAGGTGATGAGAGCGTAAGTGACTGTGCGCAAGGCATCCCGGTCCAGAAAGAGACGCAACTGGCGGATCAGGCGAACCTGATAGAAAGCCACCCTGGCCACGGCCGTCATGTGCTCTTCTGAAGACAGCCGTGAGTCCAGGAGGACGCCCAGATTGCAGGCCCTCTCTGTGTGGGGCAAAGATTCACTCCCAATTGTCAGCGATGGCACCAGCTGACTATACCGGGACACCAGAAGCCACCACAAAACCACGGATGATCTCACCCAGTGGCTTCACATAAATGTTGAACAGAAGGGGCGAGAGGACCGATCCCTGCGGCACTCCCCAAGCGAGGTGCCTCAAGGTCAATCTCTGCCCCCCTGCCAACACAAACTACGAGCGGTCGGAGAGGTAGGAGGAAAACCACCGTAGCACGGTGCCTCCAATTCCTAATCCCCTCAACCGCTGCAGCATGATACCATGGTCGATGGTATCAAAAGCCGCTGAGAGATCTAATAGGACCAGAACAGAGGAGCAACCACTGTCCCAAGCCCTCCAGAGATCATCAATCAACGCGACCAATGCCATTTCTGTGCTGTACCCCTGCCTGAAGCCTGACTGGTACAGGTCTAGATAGACAGCTTCCTCCAGATACCAGGGTAGTTGTCATGCCATCACACTCTCAACAACCTTTGCCACAAAACGAAGGTTGGAGACTGGACGATAATTTACTAATACAGCCGGGTCCAGGGATGGCTTCTTGAGGAGGGGACTCACCATCGCCTCTTTCAAGGTGGCGGGAAAGGCACCCTCACTCAAGGAAGCATTTATAATCCCCTGGAGCCAGCCTTGTGTAACCTCCCAGGAGGCCAGTACCAGCAGGAGGGACACGAGTCCAATAAACATGTGGCAGCACTAAGCCTACCCAGAATCCTGTCCACGTCCTCGGAAGCCACAGGGTCAAACTCTTCCCAGATAATATTCTCAAGACTCGCTCCCGTCTCCCTCCCCGGACTCATCCAGTTGGAGTCCAAGCCTTCCCGAATCTGAGCGACTTTATCATGCAGGAACTGTACAAAATCCTCAGCTCGACCCTGCAAGGGATCTTCCCGCACTCCCACCTGAAGGAGGGAGTGGGTCACCCTAAACAGAGTGGCTGGGCGGTTCTCTGCAGATGCGATAAGAGAGGAAAAATAGTTAGATTTTGCCGCTTTTATTGCCACTAAGTAGGTCTTGATATAAGATCTCACCTGTGTCCAGTCAGATTTGGACTGACTAGTCCTCCAGACACTCTCTAGGCGTCTTTTCCTTTTTTTTTTATTAAAAAGTTTTACAAATTACAAAGAAAAATTTTTCCCCTCCCCCCTCCCTATCCCTCCCCCCCTTCCCCCCCAACTCCCCTTCCCAACCCTCCCCCTTCCCACCCTGACTTCCCAGGATTGGCTCAGGGTATTACAAGTACAAACATAAAACTAAAATTAGCTAACAATATAATAAAACATTATTAACCTTGATCTTTAACTCCTAATAATAAAACAACACTATTCTACTTAATATAACAATTTCTACAAAATATTTCATTCATAAGCTAATTGAAATTTCTTATTACAATATTTGTTCTGAATATAATCTATCCATCTTTTCCACTCCTTTACATATCTTTCATTTGATATGCAGAAATCTTTGCCATTTCTGCCAAATGCACTACTTTTAATGTCCATTCTTGAATTGTAGGTACATCTTGTTTCTTCCAGTATTGTGTCACCAGTAGTCTTGCCGCTGTTATTAAATTTAAAATCAACTTTATTTCTATTCCAGTACAATCTGTTATAATACCTAACAAGAAAAACTGTGGCGTGAATTTAATCTTTTTCTTTAATATATTTTGAATTATCCACCAAATTTTTATCCAGAATGTCTTAATTTTATTACAGGTCCACCATATATGATAATAAGTGGCATCCTGACTTCCACATCTCCAACGTTTGGGCTGAATATTCGGATACATACAAGCTAATTTTTTGGGATCTAAATGCCATCTATAAAACATTTTATAAAAATTTTCTCTCAAATTTTGAGCCTCTGTAAATTTTACATTTCTAACCCATATAGTTTCCCATGTATCCAGCGTTATTGTTTCCCCTATATTTTGTGCCCACTTTATCATACAATCCTTAACTAATTCTGTCTCGGAATCTATTTCCAACAATACATTATATAACCTTTTTATATGCATTTGGCTCTGATCTCTTATCTGCTTAATCAAATTCTCTTCATGCTGCAAAATACCCTTCTTTTGGTCCTCTTTCCATCTGGCCTGTAGCTGGCCATATTGAAACCAGGTTTTAACTATTCCTTGTTCTTTTAATTGTTGAATAGTTTTTAATTGATACCCATATCCTTCCTTATCCAAAAGTTGCTCATAAGAAATCCCATCTTGCTTTTGTTCTATATTTATATTTTCAATTGTATGTCTAGGTATCGCCCAAATCGGGATTTTATCATTTAGTTTATAACTATACTTTTTCCATACATGTAACAAAGAACTTCTCAATATATGGCTTTTAAACGTATTATCTACCTTTTTGTCATACAATAAATATGCATGCCAGCCTAAAACCAGACCATACCCTTCAACCTTTAATATCCTGTCCTCTGTTAAATTAATCCAATCACTGACTAGTGATAGTACAGCTGCCTCATAGTATAGCCCTAAATTGGGCATTTTAAGTCCTCCTCTTTCCCGAGAGTCCTGCATTATTCTTTGTTTAACTCGAGTTTTTTTCCCTGCCCAGACAAAAGTATTTATACCTTTTTGCCATTCTTTGATTAATTTATCGGTTTTAAGTATTGGTATTGTTTGAAAGAGAAACAAAAACCTCGGTAAAAGATTCATTTTTATGGCAGCTATCCTTCCTAGCAGTGACAACTGTAACTTTCGCCAATTCTGAATCTCCAATTGCATCTTTTGCCACAATAATTTATAATTGTGATGGTATAATTTTGAATTACTTGTCAGGATATTTATACCTAAATACTTGACCTTTCTAACTATTTCAAATCCTGTTTGACTTTCCATTTCTTGTTTTTGTGTAACAGTCATATTTTTAGCTATTATCTTCGTTTTGGCTGTATTTATTTTAAAGCCAGATATTAATCCATACTCTTTAATTATATCCATTAATATTTTAACAGATTGTGATGGTTGAGTTAAGGTAACAACCAGGTCATCTGCAAATGCACGTAATTTATATTCTTGTTGCCTAATCTGTATTCCCTTTATTGCTTCTGAGTCTCGTATATTATTCAGCAATATTTCCAGTGACAAAATAAATAATAATGGAGACAAAGGACATCCTTGCCGAGTACCTTTTTCTATTGAGAAATTTTCTGTTACGCCTCCATTAACTATTATTTGAGCTGTTTGTTTCTGGTATATTGCCTTTATTGATTGTATAAATGTATCTCCAAACTGCATTCTCTCAATTAATTTTAATAAAAACTGCCAATTGAGCCGATCAAACGCTTTTTCGGCATCTAAAAATATTATACCCGCAGGGACCTGGTTGTTCCTTTCCAAATATTCCAAAACATTAACAATATGTCTTACATTAGTTTTCATTTGTCTGCCACTTATAAAACCTGTTTGATCATAATGTATCATTTGCTGCATTACCTTCATTAATCTATTTGCCAATACTTTAGCAAAAATCTTATAATCCGTATTTAACAATGAAATAGGCCTATAATGTTTTGGTTCTGTATGATCCTGACCTTCCTTTGGTATTAAAGATATAAAGGCTGCTTTCCAGGAGGGAGGAACCTTTCCTCCCTGTTGTATTGTATTAAATAATTCTTTCATTGGTTCAGCCATCTCTTCACACAAATGTTTGTAATAAGCCGCCATCAGGCCATCTGTTCCCGGGGCCTTCCCCAACTTTAAATCTTTAATTGCAGACATAATTTCCTCTAATGTAATTAATTGAGTTAACATATCCCTTTGATCTTGTGAAACTGGTTTAACATTCTGCTTCTTAAGGAATCCATCTATATCTATATCCTGAATCCTGTCTACCTTATATAATTCTGAATAATATTCTATAAATGATTTTTTAATTAATTCTTGCTGAAAGACTTCTCTTCCTTTATATTTAACTTTGTTCTTTGATTTTGTCTCTTCCTAAGCATATAAGCCATCCATCTTCCAGGTTTATTAGCATTACTAAATGTATTGTATTTAGCATACTGTAAATTAGTTGCAGTTTGATCTGCTATCAACATTTTAAATTGTCCTTTCAGCAATTTAATGACCTCCTTAACTTTATTATCCCTTGGGTTTTTTATCAAAAGTAACTCATTTCCCTTAATTTGCTCTTCCAGCACCCTTCTTTTTTCCCCTTGCTTTTTTCTAAATTTATTATTCATGTAAATCAGAACACCCCTCATATACGCCTTAGATGCATCCCAAACCATTTCCATTGGGGTACCCTTTTGCATATTCATAATAAAATATTCTTTCAAAAATTTCTTACATTCCTTAATATTTTCTCCATATCTAAATAAATTTTCATTTAATCTCCAGGACCTCTTTGGTCCCTTACAATAGTCTATTTCTACCCATACGGGGCTGTGATCTGTCAGGGTTCTTGGAAAAATCTTAGTCTTCTTCACCCTAGGGAAAAGATCATTAGATATTAAAATGAAATCTATCCTTGAAAAAAATTGATGTCTATCCGAGAAGAAGGTAAAATCTTTATCTGTTGGGTTTCTGTCTCTCCAAATATCTTTCAACTCCCACTCCTCCAACATATCAAAAAAAGATCTTGGCAATTTAGCTCTTGATGCCAAACTTTGTTTCGATCCTAACTTGTCTTTTTTAACATCAAGTACGCCATTCCAATCTCCAAGCAAAATACATGATTTATAATTCCAATTGGTCATTTTTGAATGTAAAAAACTGTAAAAAATCTCCTGTTGTTGATTGGGTGCATAAACTCCCACGATTAAAGTTTTTTCACTTTGGATTAAAAGTTCAATTGCCAAATATCTACCTTGTACATCTGCTTCAATTAGTTTTGCAATTAAATCCTTCTTCAGATAGATAACTATACCATTTTTTGGTCTGGTGATGCTGCAACATAATGCACACCCAATCTTGAATTTATTAAATATTTTTGATCTTGTATTCTACTATGAGTCTCTTGCAAACATATTATATCATTCCTAAATTGCTTGAGATACATATATATTTTTCTTCTTTTTTGCGGAGAATTTAGACCATTAACATTCCAAGATAGGAATCTAGTTGCCATGCTTAAATTTCTGAAGCCTCAGGAGCATTTGCTGGTTTTCCAACTCTAACCGACTTTTCGGTCTGGCTCCTCCCACTTCCATTTTAGCGAGTTCTTGACTTGGTAGTTGCAATTGTTGAATTTTTAACTCCTCCTTACGTTTTGCTTTAGCCGCTCTAGTCATTCTTTGCTCTTTAGGTAATTCTTCAGTCACATCCACCAGGACTTGGAGGAGATCTTCTTGACTTGTTGAAGTTCCCCCCTAGGCAATAGATAACAATTCTTCCTGTGGTTTCTTTTCAGCTATTTGCTTTGCTTTAATTTCAGGAGATTTGGGCCTTCCTGCCTTTAAAACATTTATATAGAAATCCCTTGCTTTATCCGTTGTATTGAGCCTGTATTTTTCCCCAGAAAAATTCACCACTAGAACGGCTGGAACATCCCATCTGTATTGTAGCTAACGATTCTTCAACTCCTCCACCCAAAAAGCATAATCCCTTCTCGCTCTTAACATCTTTGGAGGAATCTCCTTCATTGTCATCACTTCTTGTCCTTCCACTTCTAACTTTTTTTTGTAAGTTGCTTGCAACACTTCATTACATACATGTCTTGTAGTAAAATATATTACTATATCTCTAGTAATTTTCTTTGCCTGGCCACCCAGGAGTTAACTCTGAAAATTTTGTCTATTTGCCACAACACCTCACGTTTTGGCATCCCCAGCGCCTGTGCCAATGCTTCTCCCATCTTCTTCAAATTTTCTTTTTTATCTTCTTTCACTCCTCTGATTCTCACTGCAAACTCCATTTCTCTGTATTGTACCAAAATTAAATCCATCTCAGATCTCTCTATCTTTTGCTGTGCCATCTCCAGCTTGCTGCTCATAATTTTAGTAGTTTCTTTAACCTCATCTATCTTGCAATCAAGACTTTCAGCTTGAGCAGCTTGCCCCTGGAATGCAAAAAGTATATCTTCTCTTATATCCACATTGCGTGCTGCCAGTTCTTCTGTTACTATTTGAATTTTAGAGTCTATCACTGCAGTGAGATCATCTGCTACAGTTTGAATTCTGTTATCCAATACAGCTGTAAGTTTGTCTTCTGTTGTGCTCAAAGCCCCTTGAACAACCTGCTGTATCATTTCAATTGTTAAAGTCTGTGTTTCCTGTACTTTAGGAGCATGAGCAGGTGAACTTCCAGCACTGGGTGTGCCTTTAGCTGGGACTGCTTTTACTGAGGGAATTTTTGTGGCCATCTTAGGGAGAGTTTATTTTTCCCCCTCCTCCTTTTATTTACTTTCTTTTCTTCTTCCTATATTCTTGAATTCTCCTTTTAATTATTAAGCAGCCAAATAGTCCAAATCTTTAATTAAGTTCCAACAAACAAATCTTAGTAAGGTCCTCCTTCTAATAAGTCTTTAACAAAGAAAATTTTAAAAAAATCACTTGAGGCTGTGCCAAAACTCAGATCACTTTCACTTTCCCAACCACTCAAGCCTCAATCGCCATTTTAGTTGCAGTTTGTAACTTCCGAAAGAGGCAATCCACAGGTTAAAAGAAGTTAAGTTGAATACTTGCTATTAAAGTCCTCCTGGCTGATTCTGTTGTTAAAAAAAAGTTTTAAAAATAAAGAAAAAAAATCAGATGCAGTCGTGGCTTGTGGCTCTGCAAAGGCAGAGACGTTTCCGGTCCGGAACAGTTGGCTGGCTTCTGGGGAACTCAAACCTTCTGCCTCCACAGAAATCCTTCTGGGGGGCTTTGGTGAGTTCTACCCCCACCAGCCAGCTCTTGCCTTTCCCCTTTGCCTGGGGAAAGGTTTTTCAAACCTCCCGACGGCGTTGGACTGCCGTTCGGGGGTTTTAACAGTACCGCGAAGCGGGCGCTCTCATTCGGGTGCCGTCCAAGCTCGCGGAGCCGCCGGAAGTCCAATCTCTAGGCGTCTTTTCCGATGCTTCATCTCTCTCAGCTCCTTGGAGAACCAAGAAGCTGGTTGAGGTCGGCATCGGGTCAGAGGCCGCAAAGGCACAACACGGTCCAAAGCCCCTGTGGCCGCACTATCCCAGGCGGCCACCAGGTCTTCAGTCGAGTCGTGTGCCAGGGTCTCAAGAAATGGCCCAAGCTCCATCTGGAACCTTTTGGGATCCATCAGGCACCTGGGATGGAACCATCTAGTCGGTTCCATCTCCCTGAGGTGGAGGGAAGCGGCTTGAAAGTCTAAGTGAAGGAGCAAATGATCTGTCCATGTCAAGGGTTTAATGTCTAGGTCCCCTCTACCAAGATCATTCAGCCACTGACCAGAGATGAAAATCAAGTCCAGAGTGTGTCCCCCTGTGTGAGTAGGGCCTTGCACTAATTGGGTCAGGTCCATGGCCGTCATGGAAGCCATGAACTCCCGAGCCAACTCTGACGTCTCACAGACGGATGGCAGGTTGAAATCCCCCATAACAATAAGTCTGGGGGTATCAACCGCCACCCCAACTATCACGTCGAGTAACTCAGGCAGGGCCGCTGTTATGTGGCAGGGAGCCAGGTACATAGTCAGCAAACCCATCTGCACCCTCCGACCCCACTTCACAAAAAGGGACTCACATCCGGCTATCTGAGGGACAGTGGCCTCCCGCAGATGAAGACTTTCTCTAATAATTGTTGCTACCCCCCCCACCCCTCCCCTGAGCCCTTGGCTGATGAAATGCACGGAAGCCTGGAGGGCACATTTCAACGAGGGGACCCCCCCCTTCCTGGCCCAGCCAGGTCTCCATAATCCCCGCCAGGTCTGCACCCCCCTCCATAATAAGATCACAAATGCATAAGACATTTGCAATATTCATAGCAGCTTCAGCATTTTAATCTTCCAAAAATACTAATAGTGATACTGCCATTCAAGCAGATGAAGGGGGAAACTTGGATTTGATTTACATAGCATTGCCTGTGTCATCAGATATTTTACAACCTATATCCTGGTGCCAAGGAGGCCTGAGATTCCCTTTACTTGCAGGAATTTATATGATAGCCATGTGGGTTGTCTCACTTTAAAGGGTAGTGGTGGGAATGCATGTCTGTTCAGGTTGTCATAGGAAATAGTAAAGAAAACATCTTCACACTTGTGTATTGGCTAAAATCTGCATTCTGACTTAAAGGGAGGGGTCTCTACCACTTTAATCCTACTGCTTTGCCTAAAGGTATTCAGATCTTGCTTTACCTGGATGGCTGTCACTTCTGCTTAATAAAAGAAATCCTTTTGAACAACCACGTTTCAAGAATTCGTACTTTCTTAAGTTGGAAGGAGAGGTGATCCTTACAGAAAGCAAGATCTGCAAAATGGTCAACCCAGAGAAGCAATCTTCGCTCTACTGAGGGGACCTTGCAAATCATGTCTGAATGAAGCAGAGAGCTGGGAGAAACTGATTGCTGGGCAGAGAAAGCAACCGCCACCCAGTCGGATACCTGTTTCATGCACTCCATCGGAGAGGATGAGGTAACCCTGGAGAATCCTGAAAAGCCCCGCTGGTCAATTGGCATTGGGAAGAAAGATGGCTGGGATGAGAAAACCAGAGGAGTCACCCTCAACCGTGGCAACCAAAAACCGGGGTGGAAACTAGAACTAGAAGCCCTTACTGACCAGGGGGGACTGACCGAAGCACCCTTGAGAGAGGACTATCTGAAGAGGCATATAACCCAATTGGTGATGGAAACTTTGGAAAATCTCAACATTCGAAGGGAGCCAGGACAACAACCAAAGGGCGCAGAAAGGGCAGCTGTCGTGGATGAGGCCACGGGAGGCACCCCCCTGCTGGAGCCTGCCTATTGAGCAGATGGCACAGCAGCAGTGGGAGAAGACTCAGCAAACCCTCCCCCCCAGGCAGCACGCACACCGGCACCCATTCCCAATCAGCCCCGGGTTCCGCAACTAGAAAGAGAAGTTTGGTGAAGGGGTGAAGTTTGATGGGAATCTGTAACAATTAGGATTTTTTGTGGCACATGTGCTAACCTACATGCAAGAGTATTGGCGGGATTTCCAAACCCAAGGATCCTGAGTGCGAGTTGTGACCCTAGCCCTAGAGGGTTCCACAGCCAGATGGATGGTGACCCTATATAACGCCAATGCACCAGAACTGTGGGATTTCGACTGCTTCATGATGGCCCTGTGACGTCAGTTCGAAGACCCACTGGCAGATCGCAACCACACGACCGCATTAAGGTGGTGAAGCAGGGGTGATGGCCAGTAGCAGAGTGTACTGAAGAATTCCGGGACCTCGTGTGTTGTGTGCACTGGCCGGAAGATATTTTGGTGAGCTGTTTCAAGGATGGGCTGAGTGATGATCTATACAATGCCTGCGTGGCCCAAGGTGCACCAAATCACCTACATGAATGGTATGTCACCGCCGAAGAAGCTGAGATCGATATGGCCAGAAACCAGTATCGAGCGGGGCAAGCATGGAAGAAATCCTCACCCCAATGGAAGCAAGAGCCCCCAAAACCACAAACTGCATTCTCTCCAAGATCTTCAGCCTGTTTCAAGTGTGGAGAAGAGGGGCACTGAGCTGCAGAGTGTCATTCGCAAACACCCGCCCGGAACCACCCACCAGGGGAGGGCCCTGCAAAACCAGGTTGGCGTGGGAAGGAGACTGCTCTGAGGAGCAGGGAGACCATAGAAGTCCCATCCCCTCCCCTCTTTGGAAAGGAAACCCTGGCCTCTGAACAGGAAGAATCACACTCATTCGGGAGTGATCCAGATGATGAACCACTGGTAAGCAAACCAATTAAACCGCTTACCCTCCCCTTAAGACTATTTATCCCAAACCAAGACAGGGAGATAAGTATCCCCACCCTAGTGGATTCAGGGTGCCCGTTGTTTGATCAACCCAATCTTAGTAGGGAAGTTAGGGATTAACGTAAGAAAGCTGAAAACCCCCATTGCTTTCTGCCAACCAGATGGGTCAATAGCAGGAGGGGAGCCAGCTTCTTTTGCCACTGAGCCTCTACATATAGGCATCGGAAGCCACGAGGAAAGGCTTACATTTATAGTGGCACCTGGCATGGAATGGCTGTTAGTTCTGGGCCTTGCATGGCTGAAAAAATGGAACCCACAAATCAATTGGAAACAAGGCATCATAAATTTCCAGAGGAATGTGACTTTTGCGGAGAATCCACATAAAGGAACTGAGGGGACAGAGAATCGAGAAACAGCCATGCCTGGTCACACCATTCCAACTGAGGGCATACCCATAGAATACAAGGATTTAGCTGAGGTTTTTAGCGAAAAAGCCTCAGACAAGCTCCCTCCCCACCGTGCCACTGACTGTGCAATAGAAATCTTACCCAGCGCGAAACTCCCTAAACCCAAGATGTACAGCATGTCATCGAGGGAATTGGAAGAGCTGAGAACATTTATTGAGAAAAACCTAGGAAGGGGTTTCATCGAGCCAGCCTGTCCAAAAATTGCAGCTCCAGTGCTATTTAGAGAGAATAAGATGGCTCAAAATGTCTTTGTGTTGATTTTAGAAACCTCAATACAATCAGTGTGGAGAACATGTATCCCCTCCCCCTTATGAAAGATATGCTTACACACCTCATTAAAGGGAAAAAAATTTCAAAGCTGGACTTAAGGGAGGCTTACTATCATATCAGAATTAATGAGGGGGATGAGTGGAAAATGGCATTTAACATCCCCCTTGGCTGCTACCAATTCAAGATGCTCCCCTTTGGGTTACAAGGAGCCCCTGCAGTGTTTATGCAGTTAATAAATGAAGTGCTGCTTCAACATTTATATAAGAGGGTCCTGGTCTACTTGGACGACATTTTTAATCTATACTGAGACCAAAGCAGAACATATAAAACTAGTCAGGGCAGCTTTAAACAAACTCCATTCTGCCAAACTTTATGCTAAACTTTCCAAATGTGAATTCTACCAAGAGAAGATTGACTATTGGGGGTACCGCATTTCACACCAGGAGCTTGAGATGGATCCTCTAAAAGTGCAGGCTGTACATGTTTGGAACCCTCCACGTACGTGTAAACAGTTACAGAGCTTCCTGGGTTTTGCCAACTTTTACCGCCAGTTTATCCCTGCTTTCGCTCAGATTCCCCTCCCCATCACCAAGCTCTTAAAAACAAAAGGGGAGGACAACCCTAAACTGAAGGAGCCATTGAACTGGACTATGGAATGCCAGGCGACATTTGAAAAACTTAAATGGTTGTTCTCAGCAGAACCAATTCTAAAACACCCAGACATGGAGAAACCATTTGTCATACAAGCAGTTGCCAGCGATGTGGCAATAGGAGTGGTCCTGCTTCAGAAGAATGAGCAAGACCAACTACAAACCTGCGCTTTCACATCCAAAAAGTTGAATGAGACTGAGCAAAGGTGGGCCATTTGGGAGAAAGAGGCTTATGCAGTTCATTGGGCGTTGTTAACTTGGAGGCACTTCCTAGAAGGCAGTAAGACCCCTTCTGAAGTCTGGACTGATCATAAAAAACTAGAAGCCCTAAAGACCCCAAGGAAACTCTCCCCAAAACAAGTACGATGGGCTCAGTACTTTAAAAATTTTGATTTTACTCTAAAATACCTCCCGGGGGGGGGGGCTTTCTGGCTGATGCACTATCCAGAAAACCACAATACAATAATGCAAAATCAGACGTAATCAAACCCGTAGTACAAAACAATCAACTAACTGCCAAAATAGTCACCAGATCCCAGGCAAAACAAGAGACATTGATGGGCAATGACACCACCCAAAATTTTAAACAAGCATTAGCCACTGATGAATGGTTTTTGAACAACAAGTCCAGCTGTCTGATGAAAGAAGACTTGGCTTAGGTGGGAGGGAAATTGTATGTTCCTGCCAGCCAAAGACTATGCTTAATGGTACGGTGCCATGACTCCAAATTAGCTGGACATTTTGGGTTTGTGAAAACTTTACACCTGATTAAAAGACAACTTTGGTGGCCATCGCTTAAAAAGGACATAGAAAGCTATGTAGCTAGCAGCCCCATTTATGCAGCCGCAAAAAGACGCCGGGGAAATCCCCAGATTTATTGCAGAAGGTAGCTGAACCTTCAGCACCTTGGGGAGAGATTGCTATGGATTTCATTGTGGAATTGCCAAACAGTGAAGGAAATACAGTTATTTGGGTTGTGACAAACCTGTTTTCAAAACAGGCACATTTTATACCCTGCCAAAAGATCCCAACTGCTAAACGTGTAGCCAAATTATTCCTAATACACATTTATTGACTTCATGGGTCTCCACAAAGGATCATCTCCAACAGAGGGGCTCAATTCACCTCCAACGTTTGGAGGGCATTTTTGGGCTTACTTGGTACTGGCCAAGGGTTGAGCACATCCTTTCATCCTTGTACTAATGGTAATTCTGAAATTTTGAACTCGGTGTTAGAACAATATTTAAGATGTTTCATTAATTTTCAACAGGATAACTGGACCAAACTTTTGTCTTTTGCTGAAGTTGCGTTTAATAATTCTGTCCATTCAAGCACTGGTTTTACTCCTTTTAGAGTAGCGACAGGCCAGGATTTCAGCCCCATGCCTGAACTACCCACAGAAGAACCCACCATCCCCTCACTTAAGGAGTGGATGGATAATTTGCAAAACATGTGGCCAGTGGTTAGACTAGCTTTAAAGGAAGCTAGAGAAGCTTTTAAAATTCAAGCTGACAAGAAAAGGGTGGAACCCAAACCTTTTCATGTTGGAGACAGAGTATATGTATCTACAAAATTCCTGAAATCATTACAACCATCAAAAAAACTAGGGCCAAAGTTCATTAGACCTTTCCCCATCACTAGAATCATCAATCGGGTTTGATGATGGGTTTTGGAACCCCGAGAGATGGCATGCAGCGAAGAGGGGGTTCTTATCAAAAATTTTAATTTTTATTTAATTTTTTATTTTATTTAGATTTATATACCGCCCTTCTCCCTGAGGGGACTCAGGGCGGTGAACAGCCAAAAGTAAAAAACATACATACAAAATTTAAAAGCCAAATTAAACCAAATTAAACACTGGCCCCAACTATTAAAAGCCCAATTAAAATATTAAAACCCCAAATATTAAAATATTAAAATTTTAAAATTTTAAAATTATTTTTACCAAAAAAGGGGAGAAATTAGGCCAGGCCTGCCTGATGGAACAGAAAAGTTTTTAGCTCACGGTGGAAGGTGCGAAGGTCCGGGATCATCCGTACCTGCGGGGGGAGTTCGTTCCAGATAGTTGGTGCCCCCACAGAGAAGGCTCTCCCCCTGGGGGCCGCCAGCTGACATTGTTTGGCCGACGGCACCCGGAGGAGCCCCTCTCTATGGGAGCGTACTGGTTGGTGGGAGGCTATTGGTGGTAGTAGGCGGTCCCGCAGGTACCCGGGTCCTAAGCCATGGAGCACTTTAAAGGTAGTAACCAATATCTTGAAGCGCACCCGGAAGACCACCGGGAGCCAGTGCAGCTCGCGCAGGAGAGGAGTAACATGGGAGCGCAACGTCGCTCCCATCACCACCTGCACGGCTGCACTCTGCGCCAGTTGGAGCCTCCGGGTGCTCCTCAAGGGGAGCCCCATGTAGAGAGCATTACAATAGTCTAGATGAGAGGTGACAAGGCATGAGTGACCATGTGTAAAGAGTCCCGATCCAGAAAGGGACGCAACTGTCAAATCAGGTGAACCTGATGAAAAATCCTCCCGGTCATGGCCGTCAGATGCTCTTCTAAAGACAGACGTGAGTCCAGGAGGACGCCCAAGTTGCGCGCCCTCTCTGCGGGGGCCAATGATTCGCCCCCGATAGTCAGTGATGGCACCAGCTGACTATATCGGGACGTCAGAAACCACAGCCACTCGGTCTTGGATGGGATGAGTCTGATCCTGTTCCTCCCCATCCAGATCCGCACGGCCTCCAGGCACCAGGACATCACTTCAAGGGCATCGTTGGGGTGGTCTGGGGTGGAGATGTACAGCTGGGTGTCGTCAGCGTACTGATGATATCTCACCCCAAAACCACGGATGATCTCACCCAACGACTTCACATAAATGTTGAACAGGAGGGGCGAGAGGACCGACCCTTGTGGCACCCCACATATGAGGTGCCTCGGAGTCGATCTCTGCCCCCCTGTCAACACCGACTGTGACCGGTCAGAGAGAAAGGAGGAGAACCACTGCAACACAGTGCCTCCCACCCCCAACTCTTCCAACCGGTGCAGCATGATACCATGGTCGATGGTATCAAAAGCCGTTGAGAGATCTAACAGGACCAGGACAGAGGAGCACCTCCTGTCCCGAGCCCTCCAGAGATCATCAACCAACGCGACCAATGCCGTTTCCGTGCTGTACCCGGGTCTGAAGCCCGACCATGGTATCATGCTGCACCGGTTGGAAGAGTTGGGGATGGGGGGCACCGTGTTATGGTGGTTCTCCTCCTTTCTCTCCGACCGGTCGCAGTTTGTGTTGACAGGGGGGCAGAGATCGACCTCGAGGCCTCTCATCTGTGGAGTGCCGCAAGGGTCGGTCCTCTTGCCCCTTTTGTTCAACATTTATGTGAAGCCGCTGGGTGGTTTTGGGGTGAGATACCACCAGTACGCTGATGACACCCAGCTGTACATCTCCACCCCAGACCACCCCAACAATGCCCTTGAAGTGATGTCCCAGTGCCTGGAGGCTGTACGGATCTGGATGGGGAGGGACAAGCTCAAGCTCAACCCTTCCAAGACTGAGTGGCTGTGGTTCCCGGCATCCCGATATAGTCAGCTGACACCATCGCTGACTATCAGGGGCGAGTCTTTGGCCCCCGTGGAGAGGGCGCACAATCTGGGAGTCCTCCTTGATACGCAGCTGTCCTTGGAGGAACATCTGACGGCTGTAGCCAGGGGGACCTTTTGTCAGGTTCGCCTGATTCGCCAGTTGCGCCCCTTTCTTGATCGGGATTCCGTGTGCACAGTCACTCATGCCCTCGTCACCTCTCGCCTGGACTACTGCAACGCTCTCTACATGGGGCTCCCCTTGAGGAGCACCCGGAGGCTCCAACTGGTCCAGAATGCAGCTGTGCGGGTAATTACGGGAGCTGCATGGTACTCCCGCATAACACCATTCCTGCGCGAGCTGCACTGGCTCCCACTGGTCTTCCGGGTGCGCTTCAAGGTGTTGGTCACCACCTTTAAAGCGCTCCATGGCATAGGACCTAGTTATCTTCGAGACCGCCTTCTGCCACCGACGACCTCCTATCGACCCGTGCGCTCCCACAGAGAGAGCCTCCTCGGGGTGCCATCAGTCAAGCAATGCAGGCTGGTGACCCCCAGGGGGAGGGCCTTCTCTGTGGGGCCTCCTACCCTCTGGAATCAGCTGCCCCCAGAGATAAGGAGAATCCAAGACCTCCATGCCTTCCGCCATGCCCTTAAAACTTTCCTTTTCCTACAAGCCGGGCTGGCCTAAGCGAATCCTTTTAAACGATTTTAAATTGGGTTGTTCTTTTTTAAATCTTGGGCCAATTGAGATATTCTTTTTAATTGTTCTTAATGTTTGTATTATGTGTTTTTTACTTGGCTGTGCACCGCCCTGAGTCCCCAGGGAGAAGGGCAGTATAAAAATTCTAAATAATTAATTAAATAAATAAATAAATAAATAAATAAATAAATAAATAAATTAGCAGTTGAACTACTCCTTCCAAAGACACTCAGGCAAGTCCACCTAGTATTCCATATCAGTTTACTCAAGCGAGAAGTAATCTCATCCCTCAGACCACCTGCATCTACACCACCCATTCCCATCATGACTGAAGGTGAACAACACTTTGAAATAAAGGAAATCCTTGATTCTATGATCCACAGAGGGAAAATCCAATACTTAGTTGCTTGGAAACATTTACCATCAGCACACAATGAATGGGTCGCTAAACACCACGTTAGGGCTCCAATCTTACTGAGAAAATTTTACTTCCAATACCCTAACAAACCTTGTTGATATTTTATTTTTTTATTTTATTTTATTTCCAATTTATATATTGCCCTTCTCCCTGAGGACTCAGGGCGGTGTACAGCCAGAAATAAAAACATGAAATGCAAATATTAAAACAATTAATATATATATAAATTTGGCTCCAGAATTAAAACTAACAAACCAATTAAAATATTTAAAATTTCTTCTTAAGCCAGCCCGGCTTGTTGGAAAAAATGTGTTTTGAGGGCATGGCGGAAGGCACTGAGGTCATGAATTCTCCTAATCTCCGGGGCAACTGGTTCCAGAGGGTGGGTGCCCCCACAGAGAAGGCTCTCCCCCTGGGGGTCACCAGCCTACATTGTTTGGCTAAATACTATCATGAAATCTTGAAATCTTGTGTATATTTGTTTTTTTTTTTTACAGGTGGACCGTTTTGTTTTCTAAGGAGGGTAGTATGTCAGATCCCTAAAAGTGATACTGCCATTCAAGCAGAGGAAGGGGGAGACTTGGATTTGATTTACTAGCATTGCCTGTGTCATCAGATATTTTACAATCTATATCCTGGCGCCAAGGAGGCCAGAGATTCCCTTTACCTGCAGGAATGTATATGATAGCCATGTGAATTGTCTCACTTTAAAGAGTAGTGGTGGGAATGCATGTTTGTTCAGGTTCTCATAGGAAATAGTAAAGAAAAATCTTCACACTTGTGTATTGGCCAAAATCTGCATTCTGACTTAAAGGGAGGGGTCTTTACCACTTTAATCCTACTGCTTTGCCTAAGGGTATTCAGACCTTGCTTTACCTGGATGGCTGTCACTTCTGCTTAATAAAAGAAATCCTTTTGAACAATCACATTTCAAGAGTTCGTACTTTCTTAAGTTGGAAGGAGAGGCGATCCTTACAGTTATTGCCTTGGGGCTTAAGAAATGCAGTCAAACAGACAATAACAAAAGTGACATGCCCATTATAAACTATGAGAAAAAAGAATTAATTTTCACAATATGCCTTGGAAACGTTCATAGGAGACATTTCAGAAATGTTTTTGTTTTTCAATAATACTGTATTTCCCCACAAATGTTTATAAAATAGAATGGACCTTCAAGGTCCCTTAGTCCAGCCCTCTGCTCAAGCAGGAGATCCTATACCATTTCAGACAAGATCCTATACCATTCAATCTTTCTTAAAAACCTCCAGGGATGAAGCACCCACAACTTCTGAAGGCAAGCTGTTCCACTGGTTAATTGTTCTCACTGTTAGGAAGTTTCTCCTTAATTCCAGGTTGCATCTCTCCTAGATTAGTTTCCAACCATTGGTTCTTGTCCTGCCATCCAATGCTTTGGAAAATAAGTTGACTCCCTCTTCTTTGTGGCAACCCCTCAAATACTGGAATACTGCTATCATGTCACGCCTAGACCTTCTTTTCTCTAGACTACCAAAGCCAAATCCTGCAGCTGTTCTTCAGACATTTTAGTCTTCAGATCATTTAATCATCTTAGTTGTTCTTCTCTGCATTTTTTTCAAAGTCTCAAAATCTTTTTTGTAGTGTGGTGACCAAAACTGGATGCAGTATTCCAAGTGTGGTCTTACTAAGGTTTTATAAAGTTGTACTAATACTTCATGTGATTTTGATTCTATGCCTCTTTTTGAGATGTTAGATTTTTAATTGTCTGTAGGTTTTAGTTGGGATGTTTTAAATTTTGGGCCAAGGTTGTGTAATTCTTTTAAAATTTTAAAATTTTGTATTGGAATGTTTTTTATTTTTGGCTGTGCACCACCCTGAGTCCAGCAGGAGAAGGGCGGTATACAAATTTAATAAAACAAATAAATACAATCAAGCAGCTTTTTTGGCTGCTGCCGCACACTCCTGGCTTATGTTTAAGTCATCGTCCACCAGGACTCCAAGGTCCTTTTCACAGTTAGTGTTTTTGAGCCAGGTTTCGCCTAATCTGTACTTGTAACTTTGGTTATTCCTGCCTAGGTGTAAAACCTTGCCTTTCTCCACATTAAATTTCATGTGGGTGGATAGGGCCCATTGTTCAAGTCTGTCGAGATATTTTTGGATCCTGAGCTTGTCTTCTGGGGTGTTGGCTATTGCTGCTAGCTTAGTGTCATTTGCAGATTAGTTTTCCTTCTATTCCCTCATCTGAGTTATTTATGAAGATATTGAAGAGTACTGGGGCCTAAGACAGAACCTTGTGGTACCCCACTGCTTACTTCCCTCCATGTAGATGTAGTACCATTAAGGACTATTCATTGAGTGAGTTTGTCAGTCAGTTACAAATTCATTTGGTTGTGATGATGCCAATTTTCTAGTTTACCAAGAAGTAGGTTGTGTTCTACTTTGTTGAATGACTTAGTAGGGCCACTGCATTTCACTAGTCTACTAATTTAGTCACCTTTGTCATTGGTTTGACAAGTTCTGTTTTTAACAAACCTTGCTGGCTTCTAGTTATAACTTTATTTTATTTTATTTTTATTCATCAAGCATGTATTTTAAAACCAGATACAAGTGTAAACATAATTATAAATACATGAAATGAATACGAATAAAAGAAAACATTAGGACAGGGATAGTAGGCATGCTGATGTGCTTATGCATGGATCTAGATGTTCACATATCTGTTTTTTTAATTATCTTTTCCAGTTATCTTCCTAGGTATTGATGTTAGGCTGATTGGTCTGTAGTTTCCATGGTCTCTTTTTCCCCTTTTTTGAAATGGGAACCACATTAGCTCTTTTCCAATCCTCAGATAATTCCACAGTGCTCCAGAATTTTGGAAAGATTATTATTATTTATTATTATTATATTATATTTATATACCGCTCTACTCCCGGGGGACTCAGGGCGGTGTACAGACAAATGATAAAATACATATAATACAAATATTTTAAAGAATTGATTAAAATACAATTAAATAATTTGGTCTTAAACCTAAAATTAAAACTCTAAATTTATGAGTTTAAGATTTAAAAATATAAGAGCAATTTTAGAAGAGGTTAGTCCAGGCCAGCCTGCTGGAATAGAAACGTCTTGAGGGCACGGCGGAAAGCACGGAGATCTGGGATTGTCCGTATCTCCGGGGGGAGCTTGTTCCACATGGTGGGTGCCCCCACAGAGAAGGCTCTCCCCCTGGGGGCCGTCAGTCGACACTGTTTGACCGACGGCACCCTGAGAAGCCCCTCTCTATGGGAGCGTACTGGTCGGTGAGAGGGTACTGGTGGCAGAAGGCGGTCTCGAAGATAGCCTGGTCCTAAGCCATGGAGCGTTCTAAAGGTGGTAACCAAAACCTTGAAGTGCACCCGGAAGAACACAGGAAGCCAGTGCAGCTCGCGCAGGAGGGGTGTCACATGGAAGCGCCACATCGCTCCCATAACTACCCGCGCGGCCGCATTCTGGACCAACTGGAGCCTCCGGGTGCTCTTCAAGGGGAGCCCCATGTAGAGAGCATTGCAGTAGTCCAGGCGGGAAGTGACGAGGGCATGAGTGACCGTGTTTAATGAGTCCCGATTTAGAAAGGGGCGCAACTGGCGTATCAGGCGAACCTGATAAAAAGCCCTTCTGGCCACAGCCGTCAGGTGTTCTTCTAAAGATAGCTGTGAGTCCAGACGGACGCCTAAGTTTCGAGCCCTCTCCATGGAGGCTAATGACTTGCCCCCAATAGTCAGCGTTGGCACCAACTGACTATATCGGGATGTCGGAAACCACAGCCACTCGGTCTTGGATGGGTTGAGCCTGAGTCTGTTCCTCCCCATCCAGATCCGTACAGCCTCCAGGCACTGGGACATCACTTCAAGGGCATCAGTGGGGTGGTCTGGGGTGGAGATGTACAGCTGGGTGTCATCAGCGTACTGGTGGTACTTCACCCCAAAACCACGGATGATCTCACCCAGTGGCTTCACATAAATGTTGAACAGAAGGGGCGAGAGAACCGATCCCTGTGGTACCCCACATATAAGGGGCCTCGGGGTCGATCTCTGCCCCCCTGCCAACACAGACTGCCACTGGTCAGAGAGAAAGGAGGAGAACCATCGCAACACGGTGCCCCTCACTCCCAACTCTTCCAGCCGGTGCAGCATGATACCATGGTCGATGGTATCAAAAGCCGCTGAGAGATCTAATAGGACCAGGGCAGAGGAACAACCCTTGTCCCGAGCCCTCCAGAGATCATCAACCAATGCAACCAATGCCGTTTCCGTGCTGTGTCCAGGCCTGAAGCCCGACTGGAACGGATCCAGATAAGATGATTCATCCAGGTACTGAGGAAGCTGTTGTGCTACCACACTCTCAACAACCTTCGCAACGAAGCGAAGGTTGGAGACTGGACGGTAATTAGCCAATATTGCCGGGTCCAGGGAAGGCCTCTTGAGGAGAGGTCTCACCACTGCCTCTTTCAAGGCAGCAGGAAAGACACCCTCACTCAGAGAAGCATTTATAATCCCCTGGAGCCAGCCTCGTGTAACCTCCCAAGAGGCCAGCACCAACCAGGAGGGACACGGGTCCAATAAACATGTGGTAGCATTCAGCCTCCCCAGTATCCTGTCCACATATTCGGGAGTCACAGAATCAAACTCTTTCCAGGTGGTATTCTCAAGACCTGCCTCCATCCTTTCCTCTGAATCTACTATGTCAGAGTCCAGGTGTTCCCGAATCTGAGCGATTTTATCATACAGATATTGAACAAAATCCTCGGCTCTACCCTCCAAGGGGTCTTCCCGTGCTTCCTGAAGGAGCAGGGAGCGGGTCACCCTAAACAAGGCGGCCGGGCGGTTATCTGATGATGCAATAAGAGCGGAAAAATAGTTATGTTTTGCCGCTTTTATCGCCACTAGGTAAGTCTTAATATGAGATCTTACCAGTGTTCGGTCAGATTCAGATCGGCTGGCTCTCCAACTGCTCTCCAGGCGTCTTTTCTGACGCTTCATCTCCCTCAGCTCCTCAGTGTACCAAGGAGCCAGGCGAGATCGGCGTCGAGTCAGAGGCCGCAAAGGCACGACTCGATTCAAGGCCCCGGCAGCCTCCCTATCCCAGGTGGCCACCAGGTCTTCGATCGAGCCATGTGCCAGAGCCTCAGGAAATGGCCCAAGCTCCTTCTGGAACCTATCTGGGTCCATCAGGCGCTTGGGGCGGAACCACCTTATCGGTTCCGCCTCCCTGCGGCGGGGTGTGGTGGTTCGAAGGTCAAAGTGAAGGAGGGAGTGATCCGACCATGACAAGGGCTCAATCACTATATCCCCTATCTCAAGATCACTCAACCACTGACCAGAGACAAAAACCAGGTCCAGCGTGTTTCCCTCAGTGTGAGTAGGGCCATGAACTAACTGGGTCAGGTCCATGGCCGTCATGGAAGCCATGAACTCCTGAGCCACCTCAGACGCCTCACCGACGGATGGCAGGTTGAAATCTCCCATGACTATAAGTCTAGGGATATCAACCGCCACCGCGGCTATAACGTTGAGTAGCTCAGGCAGGGCTGCCGCCATGTAGCAGGGAGCCAGGTACGTAACTAGCAAGCCCATCTGTACCCCATGACCCCACTTCACAAGGAGGGACTCACATCCGACCGTCTGAGGAACAGTGGCCTCCTTCGGGCCAAGACCTTCTCTAATGATAACTGCCACCCCCCCACCCCTCCCCTGTGACCTTGGCTGATGAAATGCTCGGAAACCAGGTGGGCACATCTCTATGAGAGAAACCCCTCCCTCCTGGCCCAGCCAGGTCTCCGTAATACCTGCCAGGTCCGCTCCCCCCTCTTGAACAAGATCACAAATGAGGGGGGCTTTGTTTACCATAGACCTGGCGTTGCATAGTATCAGCCGAAGGTCCAGGGCCTGAGGGTCTGTGCAACCTGGGGAACGAGCAGAACATTGGGGGCCGGAGCATGCCACCGCTTGAAGACAGCGAGCGCGTACTCCCTTCACTTGATATGGCCCCCTACTCCCGCCATATCTGCCCCTCCCACCTATAGTACTGATGTAATGTCTACCGATAGTATAAGCTCTAACCCCCTCCTTGACTCCGGATTTCGTATCACCTCCGTCGTGCTCCTTAGCCGGACTAGACCCCGTCCCTTGCAGATTAACCCCTGAACCCACACAACCCACCCCCCTCCCGGGAGGTCCCCCAGCCTCCTTATTTACATTAGAAACCACCCTCCTCCCAGATCTTTTTAAAATAGAGTTTGAAAAACTATCTAAAAAACCCCAAAGCTTCCGGTTCTTAGCATACCACCTCTCGGGGTTCCAAAACCCGTCCTTGAGGGCGGCCCTAGATAATTGGGAGGGCCAAACCTGCGAGAGGGGGGAATCTCGCAGTGTGAGGAGTTCTGTTTTTGAATACATTAGAGGAGAGATGGAATTGGAAGTGATGAAAGGCTAATTTTCTTCTTAAAGGTGTTAAAGATGGTTTAAAATAGATGGTTAAGACAAAAAGGTAAGGTGGATAGTTGTACAAGGAAGCCGGTATACTATAACATCGGAATACCATCACCCTTTCATGGTGATGGGAAGTCTTGTGATTAAATAAGTTGGTCCAAAAGGGGGATAAGAGTCTTAATGACTGCCTTCTCATAGTGACCAGTCTACAGTTTCAAAAACAGTAGAGGAGATGGTCCATCCCATCCAAGTGAATAGATGTATAGATAAATCGTTCAAGACTCTCGATGTCTGTGCTTCCTCCCTTTTTGATACAAGCAAATCTGAAGGTAAGGTGGAAAAGTAAGGTGGAGCATCCAGGCAGAAGAGATGAGATCGAATAATCAGGATAGCCAGGACAATCAGGATAGTTGGGAGGAAAATGTTTAAAAATGTTTAAAATGAAGGCTGTAAATTGATCAAGCAGCTGCAAGGTTTCGCTGAATGGCCCAAACTAGGTCTAGGTCTAGTAAGGGGGGGGGGGGAGAAATGGTTGAGGGGAAGATCAAAAGAATTATGTCCTCATTTTTCAGCCCCCATCACCATCATGCTCTTTTAGACAGGGCCATTCAGGTAATTATGTTGAAACCTCTCCTTTAATATTTAAGGGGGAGTTGTCCAGGCCCCCTTCCTATTATAATGAGGGGGAAGTAGTCGTTTGCAGCAAAGCTCTCTCTATCATCACGAAGAGGACAGCCTAGTCTCCCGATGTTGCTGTTGTTATTGTTGTCGTCATCATTGTTGTGAGTGTCATGGCAGCCAGCTCCGCCCCTGTAGCCATGGCAACCGGCCCTGCTTCGCCGCCCACGGCGCCCAGCCTGCAGCAGATTAGATTTTCTGCAGCCCAGGCACCATCGCCGCAGTCTCCGCTGCCGCTGCCACCGCCATAGCCACATTTCTGATCGTTGCTTCAACTGCGTTAGCTTAGCAGCCGTTTGGCTCGTGACAGCCAGGCCACGGTCTTAGCGCTCGCCGCTGCCTGCCGCTGCCAAGATATGGTGCAATGGTTGTGAAATAACACCTGCCAACTCCTAAAGAACTCTGGGATATAATCCGTCAGGTCCTAGTGATTTACAATATATTCATCAAGATCAAACAGGTGTTCTGTTAGCATTTTCTTACTTATTTTAATTTTTATTTCTAGTCTGTCTTGGTGGTAATTTTTTTTTTAATTGGTTGGGTTAAAGCTCTTCTTTCTTTCTATTGCCTGTTACTTTCTTGCCATCTTCTCTTTTTAGAGAAGCTATGTTTCCTTGACTTTTTTCTTCTTATTAATATGTTAAAACTTTTTAAAAATTATCTTTGACCTTTTTTTGCAAGTCTTTATTCATTCTGACCCTTTGCTTTCCTGACTTTATCTTTGCAGCTTCTTGCTATTTGCTGATATTTTGCCTTAGTTATGTGTCCCTCTTTCCATTTTTTTCTATTTGTCCTTTTTTTTCTTTCAATTTATCGGAGAAATCTTTGTGCGACTGTGCTGATTTCTTCTTGGATTTCTTATATTTCTTTTTCAGTGGTATTGTGTTAGACTGGGCTTTTATGATTGCATTTTTCAGAATTCCCCACCCTTCTTGAGTTGTTTCCCCTTTAGGATTTTCATCCATGGAATCTTTCCTAGGGTCTCTCTAAGTTTGCTAAAATCAGATCTTTCAAAGTTTAAGACACTGGTTGGATTATGTTCTATTGCTTGTGTTTGCATTATATTGATTTTTAATATGATGTGGTCACTCTCACCCAAAGTTCCAGCAACTTCAATTCCCTCTATCATTTCTTCTCTATAACTAAGAATTAGGTCTAGTATAGCTTTTCCTCTAGTTCCCTCCTCTACTTTTTAGATGACAAAGTTGTTGGCTAGGTTGGTTAGGAATCTGTTTGATCTCCCTCTTGCTGAAGAGTTTGTCTCCTAGTTGATATCAGGGCAGTTAAAGTCTCCCAATGCTCCTATGATTTTAATTAATACATTACTTTCAGTACATTCAGTGCATTTGGTGTACTAGCCTGTAATGATGAATGAAGGCAAACTTCATTACTTTTCATTAAAGGGTACACTGTTCAGTGCTTACTAGCAGGATATCTTTTTCTGTTTTCTATGTTACACTTCAGTCACAGCTGTTAAAAATAATTCATGTCAGCTCTAGCAGTGCTTCTGGTTGGCCATTTTACTTGTGTAAAAAGAAATTCTACAAAATTTTCCTACTGTGTAAAGACTTGCTTTGCAGACAAGAGCACAAAATCCAAAAATTTTGGGAGGTAAGAATGATAGAAACTGGTAATAAAAACACTATATGCTTATCTCCAAGGAATAGACATCTCTCTGAAAGTTTTACACAGTAAATTCCATATTATTTTAAAATACATAATGTTAAATAATAATACAAGTTTTGGATTACAACTGCTGTGTAGGATGGAGTTTTTCAAAAACTGTAGTACTAACAGACTAGGCAAAAAATCTTAATGATTAAAAATAATTTTTTGCTTTAAACCTTTGTATTCTATCCTAGATGGTATAGCCCTCACAAGTCAATTTGTGTGCACAGGCTTTAATGTACAAGCTATTAATTAAACAATACATTAAAACATAAAAAAAATAAGAGAGTAATAAATAAACTTGTACAGCAGAGTTCCTGTCAGAACCAACCCCAGTACAAGCCGTACCATTGCAAGTTCTTCAGAATGTGCTGAAGACACACCACGCTCTGGCCCCATCAAAGATAATACATTGCTATGAATTTCGGCATAGAATGCAAAAAAATGGCAAGTCTATCAACCAATACATGGCAGCACTGCGAAAGGCCACTGTCCACTGTGAATTCAGAGACTTGAATGAGATATTGCTGGACCAGCTCATCTGTGGGGTACAAGACCTCCGGTTACAATGAAGACTGCTGGCCAAGACAAACCTGACATTGCAGGCCACCTTGGATGAAGCAAGGGTCTCCGAATCTTCTAACAGAATGGCCAAATCACTCCAGAAGCTCACCACAGCCCCAATGGCAGTGAAAACCACAGCCACCATGCATAAGGGGGACTACCAGGACAACAAATCCAAAGAAAACGAGGATGAGGTCTATCACACTGATAGAAGAAGACCCCTGGAACATTACAGCAAAAAGCCATTTTGTGCCAGCTGCAGGAGTCAGCACCCACGAGCCTCCTGCCGATACCTGCATGCCATCTGCAGAAGATGTGAATGGAAAGGGCACTTAGCTAGAGTCTGCCAGGCACCCCTGCTCAGCAGCCGCTTAGACACCGTGGAGACTGCCCTGCCAGAGGCGCCGAAACCATATAATGGGACTTGTGGAGGCCTAAGCAGGCAAATAACAAGAGCACCAGACACCAACCAAACAAGAATCAGCCAAGCCAGCGCACCATCTCAAAAGAAGCTAAGCATGTCAATACAAATCAAAGGGTCACCATGTGAAATGGAGATAGACATGGGGTCCTTGGTGACCATCATATCATAGCAAGCATTGAAAAAGGCAGTACCAAGGTTCCAGAATGGTAGCTGACCCGGCAAAATTTAAAACTGAGCGACTACCAAGGAAACCGGATTCCTGTGTTGGGCATTCAACATAAAATACCACAAGTTCTAAGGAAGACTATCCCTAATGGTCATCGATGAATCTGCTCAGACTAGACTGGTTCAGTGGCCTCGGACTGGGGGTTACTGGCATCAACACCGTTACCAGTGCCACCATGGATGACCTGATCCAGGAGTTCCAGGATGTCTTCAGCCAGAGTTCAGCAAGTATGTGGGCAACCCCATATTGTTTAGCTTAGATCCTAGCATTGCCCCCGTATGAATGAAACCACGGAGGGTTCCATTTGCACTAACACCCAAAATTGACTTGGAACTCGACAAGTTAATCAAAGAAGGCATCCTCAAACCCGTCGACCATGCCAAATGGAGACCCCCATAGTAACCCCCATAAAAGGGGATGGGTCTGTGCACAACTGTGCTGATTATAAGTGCACAATCAATAAGGCACTTCAGCAAAGCGCCTACCTTGTACCAGTCGTCCAGCACTTATTGCATTCCCTAGGTTCCAGAACCATCTTTGCAAAGTTAGACCTTGTGCAGGCGTATCAGCAGCTGCTAGTAGATGGCGCTACTGCCGAGGCTCAAACCATCATAATGCATAGGGGGGCATTTAAATGTCACCGCCAGCAGTTCGGGGTTAGCGTTGCCCTGGGAATCTTTCAGAGCATCATAGAGTGACTCTTATTAAAAATCCCTGGGGTGGGCTTCCGCTGTTGCCGTCAGCTGTTGCGGACGGTCCTTTGAAGACCGCCAGCCCGATCGCCCGTAAAAGAACCGTTTCAGCAACTGAAACGGCTCGAAAAACTCCGAGACGTAAAGGGCTTGTGAGGAGAGCCGGCGGCTGCAGGTAGAGTCCCCTGTGAGACCCCCAGAAAGCTTTTCTTGCTTCTGGGGAGTTAACAGGGTGGGACTCCCTATCCACCCTGCTGAAGCTCCGGACGACTGGGAAACTCTGCTTCAAAGCAGAACAAGACAGCGCGGCAGCATTACCAATAACAATGAAAAATAAGGAAGATTTCAAACTTCTCACTAAACAGCAAGTATTGGAAGCTTTTGGACTATTTTAAAGAGTTCTTAAAGTGAAAGTAATTTGGCTCTGAGAAAAGGGGAGGAAAAAAAAATGGCGTTTGCTTTCAGTGGAGAGAGCTGAAAGCGAAAGTAATTTGATTATTGTATCCGGCTACATTTTAAAGTAACAAATCCGGCTGGAAGAGGCAGAAGTATCCAAAAAACAAAATAACATAAAATAAAAATACCAATTGACTTTTATAGACCTGATTGAATCTGGAGAATTTTTTGGGAAAAGTTGCTAGAGTTTGTGGAAAAGGAAGATCCTTAAGAGGTAAAATGGCAACAAAGCAACCGGGGGGGGGGCTCCCCCACACATAAACAGAAACAGCCTCAAACAGCGCAGTTGCAATCTCAGACAAAGGAAGAAAGCCAATATGATATTATTATTAAAGAAATTCAAAGATCAGAGAAGGAGGTTAAAGGAATGGTTCAAGAGAAATATGATGCAGTTAAACAAGATATTCAAACAGTGGTTAAAGGCCTGTCTGAGGTAGTGTTGCAGATTGATAAAAAAGTGGAGAATCTTGCCTCAGAGATGGAGACCAAATTCAGAGCTTCTGACTCAAAAATTATAGAAATTGAAGAAGTTACACAAAAAATGCAAAATGAGATTACTATGATGCAATTTCGGTCAATGGAATATGCTATCAGATTGAGAGGTGTAAAAGAGAACACCAGGGAAGATCTTAGGAAAATTTGTGCAGAGGCTTTGGCAGTTATGTTGAAAGTGGAACCAGATCTGGTTTTGTGCAAGATGGACAAGGTCTACAGAGTTAATTCTCGTGTGGCGGTACAAAGACAACTGCCTAGAGATGTGGTTATATATTTTACAGACAGAAGAATGAGAAATGAAATCTTGCAAAATTCTTTTGTTACAACAGTTCAAGTTGATGGAAGTGAGATTGGAGTTTTTAAAGAACTACCACCTAAAATGTTAAGAGATAGAAAGGATTTTGGATTTTTGGTGACAGAATTGAAAAGACAGAACATACAATTTAGGTGGGATGCCCCAATAGGTGTAATACTCAGGCTGCGAGGAGTGAGATACCGCCTTAACACTATTGAAAAAGCAGAAGAATTTTATTACAACGTTTTGAAAGTGGGCTCTCCTCCTCCACGCACATCTTCACCAATAGATAAGGAAGCTCAATTACAAGCTGAGATTGATCAAGAAACAGAAGCACAAATAAGGCAGTCGCAAAGGGAGGCAAGAGAATTAATGGGAGCAGTAGGAGGTGTTGTGGTTGACCCTTTTGCACCATTTGAAGTTTCTCCTTTGGAAGAAATGTCTAAAACCATTACAGAGGAGGCGATGGCTTCGGAAGTAACAACATCTAAAGTGGAAGAGCAACACATAACCAGAGCAATGTCTAAACAAATGAAGCAACAGCAGCAAGAATACATAAAGCCACAGCGTGAGAAAAGACCTAAAGATAAGCAGCAAGCTGAAGTCATGGGAGGAGCTAAACCGAAGATTGCTACCGTAGGAGAGAATCTTCAACAATTGCTCTCAAAACTTCAGACAGGGTCAAATGGCACTTAAATTTTTGTCTTGGAATGTTAACGGATTGAATTCTCCGCAAAAAAGAAGGAAGATATTTCACTATTTGAGACAATTTCATAATGATGTTATCTGTTTACAGGAGACTCATGTAAAATTGCAAGATCAGAAATACTTGATAAATTCAAAATTGGGAACGCAATTTGCTGCTTCAAATCAGGAAAAGAAGAATGGAGTGGTGATATATATAAATAAGAAATTTGTAGCTAAAATTATAGAAGCAGATAAAGATGGAAGATATATTGCAGTTGAAGTTATTACAGATGGTGGACCAATCTTGTTGGTCGGAATATATGCCCCAAATCAACAGCAGGAAAACTTTTACAAGTTACTTCATTTAAAAATTCTGGATTGGGACTATTCAAACATTATAATAATGGGCGACTGGAATGGAGTAATCCAACCTAGATTGGATAAAAAAACCACGGCCAAAATAGGGAATAAATTACCACAAGCTTTTTTTGAACTGAAAGAGGATTTGGAATTGAAAGATATTTGGAGAATTCGAAATCCAAATGAACTGGACTTTACTTTTTACTCAGACAGGCACAAATCCTTTTCCAGAATAGACTTTTTTCTCTTAACTTCTAATTTACTTTCTAAAGTAAAGAAAATAAAGATATTTCCTAGGACTTTGACTGACCACAGTCCGGTCTGGATGGAAATCGAGATGGGTAAAAGAGAAAGAAGATCCTGGAGAGTAAATGAGAACCTATTTAGATATGAAAAAAATATAATTGAACTCAAAAAGCATTTAAAGGAGTTTTTTAAATTTAACCTGAACAAAGGTACCCCTATTGAAACAGTTTGGGATGCAGCTAAAGCATATATGCGGGGAGTACTAATTCAAATGAATTCTAAACACAGGCAGAATCAGCAGAAGAAAAGACTACAATTGGAATCTGAGATAAAAAAGGAAGAACAACAATTGATACAAAAACCAACAGACGGAAAATTGCAAATGGCTATAAAACTTCTGAAGGATCAATTTCAAATGCTTATAGCAGACCAAACGGCAACTAACTTACAATTTGCAAAGCATAATACCTTTTCCAATGCTAACAAACCGGGCAGGTGGTTGGCGTATACTTTGAGGAAACAAGCATCGACACGAATTATTGATAGTACTGAATATGCTGATAAAGAAGTTTATCAACAAGATCTAATTAAAAAAGCCTTTTTGGAATATTATACTAAGTTATATGCTAAAGATGATATACAGAATAATATCATAGATGAATATTTAGAAAACAAGAGAATCTCAAAAATTTCAACGATTCAAAAGAAAAGCTTGGAACAATTGATAACAGTGGAAGAGATTAGTTTTGCTATAAAACAATTAAAAACAGCTAAAGCTCCAGGGACGGATGGCTTAACTGCAATTTATTATAAAACTTTACAGGAAGAAATGATTCAGCATCTTAAAGATTTATTTTGTAATATACAACTAGGAGGTAAGATACCTTCCTCATGGAAAACAGCTTTTGTTTCATTGATTCCGAAAGAAGAATCAGGTCCTAAGAAACCAGAAAATTATAGACCAATATCTTTATTAAACACAGACTATAAAATCTTTGCAAAAGTACTAGCCAACAGATTGATGCCAGTTATTCAAAAGATAATCCACTATGATCAAGCAAGATTTATTGAAGGCAGATATATGAAGGAGAATGTTAGGCAAGTCATAGACTTAATGGACTATCTAGATAAGAATAAACAGATCTCTGCAGTGCTGGTTTTTTTGGATGCAGAAAAAGCCTTTGATCGAGTGAATTGGAACTTTATAATTAAGACTTTGGAAAAAATGGATTTGGGGGAGCGGTTTATACAAGCGATTGGTGCAATCTATCAAGAGCAATATGCACAACTTATTATTAATGGATGTTTAACATCGAATTTCAACATACAAAAAGGCACCAGACAAGGTTGTCCATTATCCCCGTTATTATTTATTTTAACTTTAGAAGTCTTACTCAACGCAATACGGGATTCGAATTCCTTGACTGGAATAGTTATAAGGCAAAAGGACTACAGAACTAAGGCATTTGCAGATGACCTGGTTGTTACCCTATCACAACCTATGAACTCAATAATCCAGATGAAAAATATCATAGAAGATTATGGCATGGTATCCGGTTTCAGGTTGAATCAGAAGAAAACTAAAATGATTGTCAAAAATCTGCCAGAGAGCAAAAAAAAGGAACTGGAAAGAATGGCAGGCTTCGAGATTGTTTCAAAGGTCAAATATTTAGGAGTACAAATCACAGACTCCAATGCTAAACTGTTTCAAAATAACTATGAGGTTCTGTGGCAAAAGATACAAAAAGATATGCAAAACTGGAAGAAACTGCAGTTATCACTGCTTGGAAGAATATCAGCAGTAAAGATGAATGTTTTACCTAGACTGATCTTTTTATTTCAAATGATACCGATGCTTAAATCAGACAAACCATTGCTAGAATGGCAAAAAGGACTGAACAAATTCATTTGGAATGATAAAAAGCCAAGAGTTAAATTGAAAATAATGCAAGATACTCGTGAGAGAGGTGGTCTTAAACTCCCAAACCTTCGACTATATTATGAAGCAACTGCATTGATACAATTAAGTGATTGGTTTGGGAAAACTAAGACTGACTTGTTGAATATAGAAAGTCATGACCTGGTTTGGGGTTGGCATGCATACCTATTTTATGACACCAAAGTGGATAAAGTGTTTAACAGTCGTCTACTTAGAAATGCCTTGCTGAGAGTCTGGAGAAGGCACCGAACTAATTGGGATTATAAGATTCCGTTTTGGCTGGATCTCGCTGATACCATGTGGAATACAAATATTAAGTCACTCGGGGGTTTCTTATATAAAGAGCTACTTTACTTTGAAGAGGGCAGGTGGCGATTGAAGACTTTGGATATGCTGTTGGAAGAAGGGAAATCGTTGACTTGGTTGCAGTACAATCAATTACAGATGAGATGGAAAGAAGATCAACAAACTGGTTTAATGGAATATGAAGTAGAATTGGTTGAACAGATAAAGCGGACAGGTCCAATGCATATTAAGAGAGTTTATAATGTTTTGTTAGAAAGAGACTCAGAAAATGAGCTAGTTAAAGATTGTATGATTAAATGGGCACAAAATTTCTCTCAACCAGTTATGTTGGAAACATGGGAAAAAATATGGGTTCAGAACGTTAAATTTACACAGTCACAAAATTTACGAGAAAATTTTTATAAAATGTTTTATAGATGGCACTTAGACCCCAAGAAATTGTCTTGCATGTACCCTAATAAGCAGCCAAAATGTTGGAGATGTGATTGTTTAGATGCTACATATTATCACATCTGGTGGACCTGCAGGAAAGTGAGGGCTTTTTGGATAAAAATCTGGTGGGTTATGCAAAATGTTTTAAAGAAAAAAATACAATTTTCTCCGCAACTTTTTTTATTGGGTATAGTTAAAGACTTTACACTGGGTGAAATTAAATTGATTTTGTATATGGTGACAGCAGCTAGGTTGTTGATTGCCCAACATTGGAAGAGCGATGTTTTACCGACGGTTGACCAATGGACCCAGAAGATGGCTGGATTTGCAGAAATGGCAAAGGTTTCAGCTTTTTTAAAAGATCAGACGCATGAGAAGTATATACAGGAATGGAAATTATGGATTGAGTATGTACAGAATAAGTATCAGACTAGAAAATATTATATCGCTTTTAGCTGAGATGATTATGTTAGTATGTTAGTAAATATAGAAAAAAGATATGGAAGTTTGAATAACATATATATTGTTTGGGAATATTAATATTGCATATAATGGAAGTCAAGGGGGGGAGGGAAGAGGGAGGAGGGGGAGGGTTAGGGTGGGGATGGGAAGGATTTATATATTGTTTTTTTATGTATTTTACAATCTGTGGTTAGGGAGGGGGGGAAAAAGGGGGAAAAATTTGTATTGTTAAAACTTTTTCAATTAAAAAAAAAAATCCCTGGGGTGATGCCTTACTTCGATGACATGCTGATAACTGCCAGCACTGAGCAACAGCTCTACTCCCGGTTATGGGAAGTGCTTACAAAATTCCGCTCCACGGGACTCCATGTCAAAGGCAGCAAATGCCAAATTGGAGTCCGGGAGGTTGAATTCTTGGGGTATAGAATCACCGGGGTGGGCATTCACCTAACTAAAAGCAAAATCTGAGCTATACAAGATACTACACCAAAGAATCAAACCGAGCTAAAGGCGTTCCTAGGGTTGCTGAACTTCTACAGCGTTTTCCTCAAGAGCAAGGCTATGGTGGTCGAACTCCTCCACAAACTTTCGGCAAAGCAGTCCCTGTGGGTTTGGGGGCACAGAGAAGCTGCTGTGTTTCAGGCAGTCAAGCGGCTGCTTTCTGCAGACAGTTTCCTGATCCAGTATAATGACACATTGCCTATCATGGTGGTTTGTGATGCTTCCCCCTTCGAAGATGGGGCAGTTCTCAGCCACCGCCTCCCAAATGGAACCAAAGCCCCAGTAGCATATTTCTCTAGGACACTGTCTAGCATGGAGAGGAACTACAGCCAGCTGGACAGGGAAGTGCTGGCTGCGGTTGCCGGGGTCAAGCGGTTCCATGAGTACTTATTTGGGAGGGATTTTGAGTTGGTGACTGACCACATGCCATTGTTGGGGCTTTTGGCTGGGGATCATCCAACTCCTGTGGCCATGTCCCTGAGATTAACACGGTGGGCCATTTTCCTCTCGGTTTACAGCTACAAACTCTCCCACCAGCCCGGAAAGACTATGGGGCACGCTGATGCCCTTAGCCCTTGCCCTCTGCCTGAACCTTTGGACGATCCTACACCGGGTGACCCAGTTCTGCTTATTGACTGCCTTGATTCCGGACTTGTGACTTCTGCCGAAGTGGCCAAGCACTCAGCTAAAAACCCTATGTTTAAAACTATTTTGAACTGGGTGTGAAGGGGACAGCCTAAAGGCCCGGTGGGTGTGGAATTTGCACTGTTTATTGCTAAGCAGCATAAACTATTTGCTCAAGGGGGGGTGTCTGCTGTGGGGAGATCTGGTAATCATACCCCCCCTCTCCTAAGAGCATTACATGAGAGCCATCCGGAGATTGCCTGGATGAAAGCCCTAGCACGAAGCTTTGTATGGTGGCCCAAAATGGAGCAGGAGATACAGGAGTGGGTAGCCACATGCCAACCGTGCCAAGAGTCATGGCTGGCACCCCCGAAGGCACCTGCCCTGAAGTGGGAATAACCCCGATCCCCTTGGTCTAGAATTCACATCGACTTTGCAGGGCCATTTCATGGCCAAACATTTCTCAACATTAGAGATGCCTACTCTAAATGGCTAGAAATTATTTTATTTATTTATTTAAAAAATATTTATTGAAATTCCAACATTTATAAACACAATACAAAAATACAACACAAAAAAAAAAGAGAAGAAAAAACAGAAAAACAACATAATAAAATTTTTCCACTAATAACAGCTTTTCTATAATGGTATCTCTATCATAATATATATATTTACAAAATTTCTAATTCTATATATATCTATCTTAAATTACATCCTTATTTATATTTACAGTTACTTCTATTCATAGATCAATTTCATACCCTATATTTCTTCAACAATTTTACCTTCTACATATTATATTTAACAAGTTATCTCTTATTTTTTCCGTCTCCTCTCAAGCCACGAATACTATCTATTCCAAATTTAATAGTACTCCGTTTCCTCCCTCTCCTTCATTTCCATGGACAATCTGTCCATTTCTGCACAATCATAGATTTTTTAAAAGTATAATATCTGATTGTTTCCAGTTCTGTGCTAGGACAATTCTACTTGCAGTTAGTATGTGTATTATTATATACTGTAGTTTTTTCTCTGTTTTTCCTTCAAGAATGCCCAAGACAAAAAGTTCCAGCTTCATCTCTATTTTCTGTTCTGTTATCTCCTCCAGCCACTTTCTTATCTTACACCAGTATTTTCAGATTTTAGGGCCGGTCCACCACATGTGGTAGAACGTTCCTTGTTTATGACCACACCTCCAGCATTCCAGCACCTGTTCAAGAACATCTTGGCCAATCTCACTGGTGGCAGATGCCATCCATAAAACATTTTATAGAGGTTCTCCTTGTAAGCAGCTGCCATTGTTAGTTTGTAGTTTCTCTCCCACAATCTATCCCATTGTTCTAATTGAATATTATGACCAAATTTCTCGCCCAACTAATCATTGATTCTTTCACCGTTTCTTCTTCCATTTTGAATTTTAATAAAAAATTATACATTTTTGTAATCATTTTCCCCCCTGTTCCTAATAATATCTTGTCAAGTTCCAATTGTTCTGCATATATACCATATTGTTCCCATTTTAAAAAAATATTTTGTTCTAATTTGCAAGTATGGCCACTAATCCATTTTTCTCCCCTGATTTTTTAAGCCCTGCTCTGATTTTAAGTTCCCAAATTCATCTAAAAGTTCTGAGTATCTTACTATTTTGTTTATGTCCAACACATTGGGATAGATTATGGCTTCCATTGTTGAAATCCAAACTGGAACTTTCATATTGTTATATTGTCCCAAATATTTAACAAAGCATTTCACACTAGATGAAAGTGTCTCTGGAAGTATGTGTGGGTCTTCTTTTTTAGGGAAAGGGGAAAAAACTAGAAATTATTTTAGTGGGCACAACCACTGCAGAGGCAGTGATTAAAGTGCTCCAGAAATTGTTCGCCACCCATGGCATCCCCAATGTAGTCATTTCAGATAACGGCCCGCAATTCACTGCCACCCAGTTTGAGGGGTTCTTGGCAGAACAGGGCATATAACATGATCTTTCAGCACCCTTTCATCCTGCCAGTAATGGTATGGTTGAAAGGATGGTAAGATCTGACAAAGAGGTATTAGGGAGACTAGGGCCAGGTGATTGGCAAGGCAGGGTAGACAAATTCCTCCTGTCCCAACATATAATGCCCAGTGCAACAACAGGGAGAAACCCGGCCGAACTCCTCATGGGCTGCTGGCTCCAATCAGTACTGGATCAGCTTCACCCAAACTATGCCCCAGACACAATGAAAGAGCCAACCATCCACAACAGGTCCTTTAGCATCAGGGACCAGGTGTTCACAAAAAACTTTGTCAAGGGTTCCCTATGGCTATCAGGGAAAATAGAACAAATAACAGGGCCTAAATCATATGTGGTGAGGTTAGATGATGGGCAACTATGGAGGTGGCACATAGATCAAATCTGCAACCGCCTCTGACCTATCACTAACAACCATGAGAATGCCAAACTAAAATATACTCCTTCCTTAGCAGACTCAAGCCCGATGGAAACAGAGAATGCACCTGAAGAACTGGGAATCCAGCACAGCAAACTGGTTCCAGTCGAAACCAAAGCCCCCCCTGAAAACTTCCAGGAGTTTCCATTGGCAGACCAAGAGGCAGCAGCAGGCACTACCTCTCAGGCCACTGCCGCCACACCTACTGAGCTGCGCAAGTCCAAAAAAAACTGTAAATGCCTACTTGCGTGACTACATATGTAGATTGGATTGTTCCAACTGAGAAGGGAGGGGTGTTGAAATTGACAGTTGCATAAGTTTTCTATCTGGTCCACTGTTTGAATGGGAAGAATACTCAAACATGATTGGCTGAGCCCTCTGGCAGCTCCCTATATAAGGACAAGCTGTCAGAGAGGCTGGCTGCTTGATTGTATATCATCAGCTGAATAAAGAGCTGTTGTCTGAAGCCTGTCTCCAGTCTCCTCATTCTCCCAACTTAACAATAACAACATTGTGTTGCAACTTATATTTTTGCTGAATTTCATTTGTTAACTATGAGATTTGGCACTGATGGAGATACTAGATGAAATGTTATGGAATTAACTTCAAACCAGTGGAGAAATCTAAAATTTGTTACTACTGGTTCTGTGGGTGTGGCTTGGTAGTGGTGGAGGTAATGTGACTGGGTGGGCTTTTAACTTTTAAAACCATTTTTCAGCAAAGAGGTTGTAAAAAAATGCTTTCAAAAGGCTCTGATGATCCCAGCTGGGATCATCAGAGGCATTTAAAAGAAAAATAGGGTTCTTTATAATAGAGGCTTTTTTTTTTACTTTTAAAAGCATTTTTTTACTTTTAAAAGCATTCCGAAGAGATTGTAGAAAAAATGCTTTTAAAAATTAAAAAAAAGCCTCTGATGGTTGTGCTGCTCAGCTGGGCATGAGGGGGGGGGGCAGGGATATTTGCTACCGGTTCTCTGAACCACCCACCTCCATCGCTACCGGATCAGGCGATTTGGTCCGAACCAGAAGCATTTAACCCCTTTGTCATGATCTCTTGTCAAATATTTGCTCAATTACAATCAAATAACTTTAAAAATGCCTGATAATTCTCTTTTCTGCATGATTTATTTATATTAAATTCTGCTAAGGCAATATTTATAAAAGAAAATTCTAAACATTCCTTTG
Source organism: Ptyas mucosa (assembly GCA_012654045.1). Lineage (NCBI taxonomy): Eukaryota > Metazoa > Chordata > Lepidosauria > Squamata > Colubridae > Ptyas > Ptyas mucosa. Next base: position 471,865 of record WNWU01013270.1, read on the forward strand.
GGAGTCAACATTGGTGGTATAGAAGACTCATCTGAAACAGCCTAAAGTATGAAGATTTGAAATATTCTCTGTTCTGTGAGATACTTATCTGACTCATATACCCACGAGAATAAAAGAAACAGAATAAACAATAGCAAGGAATCAAACATAGTGAAGTGGTATTTTATAAAGGTTACCACTTCGTTACATGCCATTCTCTGGGTTGGATACAGACTACAAACTAGACTGGTAATGGTGAATCTATGACACATGTGTCATGTGACATGCTGAGACATTTTTGGTGACACAACCATTTTTTGTGATCCTTTGGAAGTTATGCAAGGTGCCCTGGTTTTGTGCAGCTTCTGAGGCTTCTGAAAAATCATGTGAGTATTCTCATACAATTTTTGGAAACTTCAGAGGCCCTATGACAACATGGACCTAATGTGCAACTTTCAGAGTATTCAGAAATCTCTCCAGACCCTCTGGAAGTCGTGCAATAGGGCCCTGCTCTGTCTCTGTCTATGGAGTACTTTTCTGCTCATTTTGGAGGCTGCAAGTGCATTCTCTGAAGTTTCCAGACCTTGTGCAATCCAGAGCTGCCTTGGATAGACATTTCAAAAAATATTTACAATTAAATAATCATTTATTTATTAAATAAAGAGAGCAACCAGGGAAGCAATGGTGGAGTTGAGTGGAGGCCTGAGTGGAGCAGACCGGACAGAAGAACTGAGCTGACCAGAAAGCTGCACAACAGGACAAGAGAGCTGACCAGAGCAGGGACCAGGCTGAAAAGACCGGAGCACCGAAGGACAGAAGGGAGCTGGCAGAGAAAACAACAAAAGGCTGGAGCAGCAAACAAGGGAAGTTCCCCGGCAACAAACTAAGCCTGAGGCAGAGAGGGAAGACCCTGGTAGAGAATAAAAATAAATACAGGACAGAAAATAAAAGATAAATAAATAGGCAAATAATAAGGACAAGAGTGGAAAATTAGAAATCAAGGAAGAATAGGATTAATAAAGATCAATCAAATAAATAAGGCAAATCAGTCCTAGTTTAAATCCTCAGAAATCCCAATTAAAGAATCTAAAATAGCAGAATTGGGAAAGAGTAAAACCACAGAGGCCTGATCCTACCAAAGTACAATGTTTTTATAAAGAGATTAGTAACTTTGCCATGAGCTGTCTGGATAACCTTGGTCATTCACTTCATATGGGTTTATTACATCCCACCGATTTGTTCTGGCAATAAAACATACTTTAGGAGGAGAAACAGTGTTAGTCTTCTGATTCTTGGAAGAAAGCATTATTTAAATATCATAAGCAAAAGTAGTGCACATATGAACAGCAGTTGAAATGGCAGTTTGAGCCAGGGGAATATCTGTGTTTTAGGCAGCATTTTAAAATCAGTTGTGAAGCAGAACTGATCCCTAATGATGTAAGCCGAAAGATCATGCTGTTTATCAAACACTGATACCTCTGTTTGTCTCAAATTGGTATAGTAATTGGAATGTCATTATGGAAAGTAGATCACACATTTTATTTTTATATTTTATTAAATTTTATTTTATTAATATTATATTAAATTTTATTAAAAACAGAATGGATGAAGTATGAATTAAAGAACTTATTTTGCAACTGAGTATATATTTATACTGGTGTTCAAACAATTATAATAAACTGAATCTATAACTACCCTAATTCCCCCAAAATAAGACATCCCCTGATAATAAGCCCAATTGGGCTTTTGAGTGCGTGGCAATAAGGCCAAGTGCTTATTTCAGGGTTCAAAAAACTATAAGACAGTCTTATTTTCGGGAAACACGGTAGTTTTTCTCTACATTCTCTACAAAAATGAGTGGCTAATGTTTTTTTTTTAAAAAAATTTATTAGACATATTTCATCATTTTATATCACATTTACAATTTTTACAGCGTTCCAGCAACGATAATACATATATATGCAAAATATATATAACATTCCTTGTTCTTTCTTTAACTATATACATTATCTTTGAATTTTAGTATTTCTCTTAAACTACCTTACTTAATCTTTATTTCTGTTCTCTAGCCATTTGTACCACATGTCCCAGACTAAATAATAATCTGTTTCCCCTCTTTCTTTTAACTCCAATGTTAGCCTGTCCATTTCAGCACAATCTAACACCTTTTTGATCACCATTCTCTCAGAGGTTGTGCTGTCTTGTTTCCAGCTTTGCACATAGGCAATTCTGGCTGCTGTTATTACATGCAATATGAGATATCAAATTTTCTTGCTGTAGTTTCCTCTTATCCCTAGCAGAAATAATTCTGGTTTTAGCTCAATTTGTTGACTTGTAATTCCTTCTAACCATTTTCTTGTTCTGATCCAATACTTCCTGGCTTCTGGACATGACTACCACATATGGAAAAATGTACCTTGATTATGTTTACACTTCCAATATTCTGAAGATAAATTTGGAAACATTTTGGCCAATCTAACAAGAGGTAAATGCCAACGGTAAAACATTTTATATAGGTTTTCTTTATAAGCTGCCGACATTGTTAATTTATAATTTTTTCCCCATAATTTTTCTCAATGTTCCAATTCAATATTATAACCGAAATTCTTTGCCCAGGCTATCATAGTTTCCTTGACAGTTTCTTCTTCCATCTTAAATCTCAGGAAATACTTATATGCTTTGGATATCATTTTTTCCTCCATCCCATGAATTATTTTATCAAGCCCTTGTTCCTCTTTGTAGAAGCCATATTTTTCTAGGTCCTTTTTGTATCTTGCCTGAATTTGTAGGTATGGGAATAGATCTATATCTATTCCTTGCTGTTTTAACTCTTGGTTTGTTTTTAATTTCCCTTGGGCATCTAATAATTCTTTATACCAGCTGCCTGCAGTTACTGCAAGTTCAAATCTCACCAGGCTCAAGGTTGACTCAGCCTTCCATCCTTTTGAGGTAGATAAAATGAGGACCCGCTTTGTGGGGGCAGTAAGCTAACTTTGTATAAAAAAGAACGCTGCTTAGGGGCCCCCCAAAAGCCCTACTAAGCAGGTATATACAAAAGTATGAAGGCTATTGCTTAATGCATTGTAAGACACCCTGAGTCTCTGGAGAAGGGCGGCATATAAATCGAGCCAATAAATAAATGAATGAATGAACGAACGAACGAACGAACGAACGAACGAATGAATGAATTTATTATTTAATAAATAAATAAATAAATAAATAAATAAATAAATAAATAAATAAATACCTTACAATTTTATGTAAGTCCAATATGTTTGGGTATATCATCGCCTCTATCGTTGATAGCCAGGTTGGTATTTTGATATAATGATTTTTTTAAAAATTTTCCTCCATAGATATAGAAGAGCTTCTCTCACTTGGTGTCTCTGAAAGTATGTATGTACTTTACTTTTCCCTTCCCAAATGAATCTGTGCCACCCTAGTTGCAAATTGTGTCCTTCCAATGTCAATATCCTCTTATTATTTAAGTTTATCCAATCCCTTATCCACGTTATGGCCACTGCTTGGTAATATAGCTCCCAATCTGGGAGTCCGAAACTACCTTTACGTCTGCTATCTTCTAATAATTTTAATTTTATTCTGGGTTTCTTCCCTAGCCAAACAAATTTAGTTGTTACTTTATTCAGTTCCTCAAAAAAATTCTTGCCTAATTTTATCAGTATTGTTTGAAATAGATACAGAATTTTTGGTAATACATTCATTTTGATTGTGGCAAATTTTCCAATTAATAATAATTACAATTTCCCCCAAATGTCTAGATCTTTTTTGATTGACAAAGCAGTTTATTATAGTTACCTTCTTTAATTGAGGAGCATTTTGCTGTCAGCCAAATTCCAAGATATTTAACCTTTGTAGTTATCTGTATTTCCAATTTCTCCTCCAATTCCCTTTTCTGGCTTTCAGTAAGATTTTTGGTTATTATCTTTGTTTTATCCTTATTTATTTTAAGTCCTGCCACCTTGTCAAATTCTTCTGTTTTAATTTAGTTTTTGTTTCCTCTATAAAGAATACTAAATTGTCTGCAAATGCCTGTATTTTGTACTCTTCTTTTTAAATTTTTACTCCTTTTATTCCCTTTTCTTTTCTAATATGTGCTAACAATACCTCTAACGAGAGAATAAAGAGTAAAGGTGACAGCAGGCATCCCTGTTTTACACTCTTGGCTATGTTAAATTTCCCTGTTATTTCCCCATTTAATACTACATTTGCTGTTTGAGTGGAGTATATTGCGGTTATCATTTTCACAAACTTTCCCCCAAAATTCATAGCTTTTAATTGCTGGATAAGAAACTGCCAATTTAAATTGTCGAACGCTTTTTGTGCATCTAAGAATATCAAAGCTGCTTGCTTCTCAGGGTGTGCTTTATAGAATTCTAAAACATTCATTACCATTCTCGTTTTGTTTCGTTTTGTTGTGAGCCAGGCCCAAGTGGGTATTATCAGATGCAATCAGTTCAAAAACAGACTTTTTAACTCATTCTCAGCGTAGTCCAAACTAATTCAAAACAAATTCTTCATAGCACAATTCTTCAGCCTTATCACCAATCTTGGTCTAATTAGGCAACCTGCCAAAGGCTTTTGTTCAGAAGCAGAAGACGCCGACAAGAAATAAATGCAGCAAGACAAGAAACAAATCTATCAACCTTGTTTTCTGACAAAGAGCCCAAGAGCCATTGCTGGTCTTTTAAGCCTCATGGGAGGGGCCAATCATCTCTTGGCCTTACTCCCGAGTCATCCTTTTTGCTTTAGCTACTCTTGCCTTCTGGCAGCTCTTCCATGTGTGCACTAGGAACAGGCTCCTCCTGTTCCTCTGCCTCTCTGCTGTCAGCCTCTGGAGGCTCCGGAGTCCGCACATCACTCCCAGATGGCCCTGGCCCTATCTCAGCCTCTGACACAGAGCCCTCATCCGGGCCTTCCCCAGCCTCCAAGACTGGCCCATGTTCTTCCTCAGCCTCCTCACTGTCTAACCACTGCCAGCTCCACAGGCTGCTGGTGGACCACAACACTAATTTGCCTTTTTGGTAGGAAAACATTTTGATCTGTGTGAATAATTTCATTTAATAGTTTTTTTACTCTTTCTGCGATTATGGCAGCAAATATTTTATAGTCGGCATTTAGAAGCGAAATAGGCCTATAATTTTTAATCTGTTGGTGGTCTGTGTCCGCTTTAATATTAATGTAATATATGCCTTGGACCATGATCTCGGTAATTTAGCTTCTGCCAGGGCTTCATTATATAATTCAAGCATTATCATCTCCAATGGTTCTTGTATATTTTTGTATAATTCCGTAGGGAGTCCATCAGGTCCCAGTGTTTTATTGTTTTTTTGTTTCCTGACTGCCTCTTTTAATTCTATCAAAGTTATTTTGAAGTTCAGCATTTCCCTTTTGTTTTCCAGTATTGTCGTTAATCCTTTCTCCCTTAAGTACTGTTTTATACTCTCTTCCAATATAGCTTCTTGCCTATACAAATCCTAAAAAAAAAATTGTGTAATATTTTTTTTCTCTTCCATCCAATAGTGTAAATTCCCATTCTCATCTAATAGTTGTTGTATTAGTTTCTTCTCTTTCTCTCTTTTTAGTTTACAGTATATGCCAGCCATCTCCCTAGTTTATTTGCATGTTCAAAAACATTTTGTTTCACCATTTTTAGATTTTGGGCCCTTTCTTCCTGTGTAATCAAATTTATTTTGTGTTTAACTAGAGCCCTTTCTTCTTTAATTTTGTCATTCTGTGGTTCTTTTTGTAGTATTAATTCCACTTTTCTAAGTTCTTCCTCAAATATGGTTTGTTGTTTCCTCTTTTCCTTGCTTCTTCGAGCTACATAAGCTATCATTAATCCTTGAATGTATGCTTTAGTAGTATCCCAGAAATTTTGCAACAATGTTTTTCTTTTTTATTTTCTTGGAAAAATAGTTTCAATTCTTTTTCCACCATTTGGACATAAGCTTTCTCTTTCAAAATCCCTTGGTTCAATGTCCATCTCCTTTTCCCCCATTCCTTTCCATCAGTGGGTTATGGTCTGCCCAAGTGTTTGTCATGATTTCTATTTCCTCTATGTCCTTTTCCAATTCTGGGTTCATCCATATCATGTCGATCCTTGACCATGAATTATAAGGGTTTGAATATAAGGTGCATTGATTCTTTTTCAGATTTAAGTGTCTCCACGTATCTTGCAAGTTTAGTTCTTGTACCATCTCAAGAAATGTATTTGGCAATGTTCTTCTTTTCTTATTTTTTTTATTAGTTGTGTAGTTTTTCTTAGTATGCACAACTGCATTAAAATCACCCGCTAAACACATGTTTTCATACCTTGTCTCTATTATTTTCCCATGCAATTTACTATAGAATTCCTTCTGGTTATTGTTTGGAGCGTAGATTACCGCAAGTAACATTTGTTTCTGGTTTATTATTATTTTGACCATTAGTATTCTTCCATCCTCATCAGAATAGACTTGCTTGGGTTTTAACCACTCTTTAATATACCCCTATTCCTCTCTTCTTTTGGTGGGTGAGAGATAGATGGAGTTTCCCTATTTTGGGATATTCTAAGATACTACCATATTGCTTCTTAGTATGTACTTCTTGTAAACAAACAATGTCCATCTTCTGTTTCTGTAGTTTTGCTAATGTTTGTTTCCTTTTTGCTGGTGAGTTCATTCCATTGATGTTAATAGATATCATCTTAATCTCCTCCTCCATCTTATTGCTTGTACATGGATCCCAGTCTTCTGTTTATCCTGGTTTCTCTCTGTGCTCTTGTTCTTATACCTTCTCTTTCAGTAAGTTCCATTTCCGCTTGTCCTCGTTCACCATGATCTATCTCTTTCTCTTCTCCTTGCTTTTCCTCTTGGCTTTTGCTCTCTATCTCCTCTCTGCTATCTTGATCTTTGTCCATTGCTAAATAGTGATCATCAAACTCCTGTGCTTTGTCCAAAGTATCGATTTTAAATTTCTTATCCTGCCATGAGATCAACATTCCTTCTCATATAAGCCATCTAAACAGCACCTTGTACTTAATCAATTGTGGAGACAGAAATCTATAATCTCTCCTTTGTTCCCTAACTCTTCTTGGGATTTGTTTTAGAGTTTGAATTTCTTTTCCTTTAGGCTCATCTCTTGTCCTCCTGTATATTTCATTCCTTGTTATTTTCTTAGAGAACATCACATGAACTTCCCTTGGTAGTTTATCCTGTCTTGCATAGTTGGTATGCATCTTATAGATTTTGTCTATATCATCTTGGATCTCCTGCTTGCTTTTCTGCAGAGTGTCTGCTAATAATTCTGTCATGATCTTTAACAGGTCTTCTTCTTTACTTTCCACTATATTTTGAAATCTCAAAAAGAAGGCTTTCCCTTTCCCTTTCTAAATGGATGATCACCTCTTCCATATCTCTATTTCTCATCATCAATTTCTGTTCCATTGTTTCTAGTTTCTTTTCTGTTTGTTCTTTGATTTCCATCATCTGTATTTTCTGCTCGTTCTTTAGCTATTGCCTGTTGTATCGTCCCTATTTTGTCATCCAGTTTACAAATATCTCCTATCATTTTTCCCCTCTCATTTTTAATTTCTTCATGCTTTCTCACTATAGCTTCTTGTTTTTCATCATTATTTCCTGGATCATCAGGAGAGTCATCTGCATATTCTCTCTACTCAGTGTAGAGCCTGTTTTCTCACCACTTAGCATACTCTCTATCGAGCATTGACTCGATGGGGAGGAGGCTGTTGTCGATGATGGATTTGACATTGGTTTTTTCCCTATCTTCATAGTTGTCGTTGTAATCATCATTTTCAATGCCCTGAAAATATTCTTCCACAGTACCATCAATTAGCTACCATCTACCCATATAGTTTCCGCTTACTCACTTATCCTATACAGAAGTTTCTCAGGTTGTACACTGACTACCACTCAATATTAAGTATTGTGATATAGTATTAATCCAATAGTACTATATTCACTCTCAAATTTATAATCATATATCCTACAATATAATATAGTATGCTAACCTCTAATAAATATTTCCTTTAGAGAAGTCAATATACAATAGTAGTACTATCAGTAATACCACACAAATATTACACCTAATATATAAGTATATAGATATATAGAGAGATTACAGACTAAGTCAGATTCAGATATATAAAAATAGCTAGAAGTAGGTACAGACTGGTAATTGATTTCCAATCAATTGTTCAGTATATACATATATATATATATATATATATATATATATATATATATATATATATAGTTAGAGTTGGAAGGGACCTTGGAGGTCTTCTAGTCCAACCCCCTGCTTAGGCAGGAAACCCTAAAACCATTTCAGACAAATGGTTATCCAATCTCTTCTTTAAAACTTCCAGTGTTGGAGCATTTACAACATCTGGAGGCAAAGTTGCTCAAAGGAACCTGGGTCTCACAAGATTTTCAGCACTCAGGTCGTGTGTCTTCTCAAACAACATGAACTAATGCGAGGGGACAACTTGGTCCCTGCGAAAGATTCGGATTCTCATTTGACACCAGCAGAACTGACAGCTGAGACTCGGTGTAGCAGGATGAATGACAGAGCTGGGCAGTGCCAGTATTAACTAATCAGAACAGCTCCGCTGCTATGGGTGATTTGATGGCTGTTTATTTATCTCTGACCCTCCTTATTCCATCCATCAGAATAGAGCTGGAAGGGACCTTGGAGGTCTTCTAGTAGTAAATATTTATTTTTTTCTATTTTTTTTATTTTATACACAAACAAATACACAATACATAATCAGTCGTTCAGTGAGTCATCTAGGTGTTTCTTCAGTGGCTTCTTGTTATTATTATTACTCCTCCCATCTTCATCCTTTCTCAGTATTTTACATTCCTTTGTTACAACATTCTCGCCACAATTCAATTATTATAACATTCTAGTAGTAAATATTATGCAACATATTAATCTCCTCTAAATTAATTCTTCTATTATAGATAATAATAAGATTGCTATATATAAATGTTTAGGTCTAATTGATCTATATGCCTATAAATATAAATATAAGTATAGATATCTCTATATATAATTATATATTTATATGTAACTTATAGTTTGTACTGTAAGTATTTCTGCACTTTGTACTATACAAAGTCCTCTGATCAGCTGGGTATTTAAGGTATGTAGGTCTGCAGATATTTACGACTATTTTCCTGTCCAGTCTCTATATATTACATCAGCCACTGTTCGTCTTCTTGCCACTAGATGGCTCTTTCTGTCTATTTAACACAGTCTCTCTTCCCACACAAGTGCAAGTTCTTTTCACAAAACTCGCAAAGTCCAGAAAATTCCACACTGTTCAAAATGCTCTATTTCAGCACAGTCCCAATCCAGATAATTAATGTATCTTACAGTTTAGCTTGCCCCCTTCCAAGGCTTCCCCACATTCTATGTCTCACAGTTTAATATTCTCAATCTTCTACAAGCCTCCGCTCCTACTGCCAAATCGCCGCTGTATCCAGGGGCCACTTCTCCCCTCACCTTGGAGACTTACACTCACCATAGTGTTAATTCCAGGTCCCACTCTCCTTGGGTACAATCTCCTCAAATGCTGGGTCCGCTAAGCTGCCGCCGATGCCTTCACGCTGCTTTCCCCTTCTTTTTTCCTGATCCATAGTTGGGAGTGATGGCTCTGGGTCTGCCATAATGGCTGACCTCCTTCTCATCAAATTTGGGGGTCTTTCCTTCCTCATAATGGGAGATCGCTTTCCTCTTCATTACCTCCTGGGCTTCCCCTCTATTTTGTAGATTCCTCCAGGATTTACATGCTGGTTGCAGATCAATACTAATTTTATTATGAAGTTCCCGCCACTCTGTTTTGACTTTTTTTTATATGTACTAAATGGAATTAGGATCATATACTCTTAAAGTCTTGCAGCTGCTACAAATATTGTATTATTTGTACCTTGTGCATGAGCTAAGAAATTATACATACTAAATTTGAAGCACATAATCAAATTCAGGTTGTCTAGATTTGTAGATATGAATGGCAGTGTGATAGTCAGAAACCAATCACAGGTCTCAAACAGAGTGAAAGAAAATTTTCAAATTACTACTTCAGACCCACTACGCTGTTGAATGGACTGAATATCTATTATATCTGAACAACTATTGCAAAACACTATTGTGATCTGCAAAACATGTTCCAGGTATACACTTATGCCCATAGAAGACCAGACTATATATGTATCAAATGTAAACTAATCAAGTTACTAGAAGAAAAAGTAAAGGGTCTAGAGCAGGCATGTCAAACTCAATTTCATTGAGGGTCAGATCAGCATTGTGGTTGTCTTCTGGGGGCCAGGGGAGAGGAGGGACATGGCTGGAGTAGTCATGGTAGACTGGGAGTGGAGGGGGGTGGCCAGCTCAAGTTGTTTGTGTGGATGTGCTGGCAGGGTTGTGGAGGGTATCCAGGGGTCTCCGGTGGGTGGGAGGTTCATCCAGTGGGATGAGGTGAGGCAAGGCAGGGTGGCTGCAGCCAGAAACCTCACCTTGTCTCAGCCTGCAGTGGCAGCAGTAGCCTGTTCTTACAAACAGAGAAGAAGTGATAGAAGGAGTTGAAATGCAGCAACCTTAGGTGAGAGTGACCATGTCATACTGGCATTCAACATAATGCAAACACAAGTAATAGAACACAATGATACCAGATTTTGAAAGAGCTGATTTTAACAAACTCAAAGATAACTTGGGAAAGATTCCTTGGATGAAAATCCTAAAAGGGAAAACAACTCAAGAATCTTGGGAAACTGAAAAATATGATCATAAAAGCCCAGACCAGCACAGTACCACTGAAAAAGAAAAACAAGAAATCCAAGAAGAAACCAGCATTGCTGCACAACGATCTCTCTGACAAATTGAAAGACAAACAGGAGAAGTACAAAAAATGGAAAGAGGGACACACAACTAATGTAGAATATTAGCAGATAGCCAGAACATGCAAAGACGAAGTCAGGAAAGCAAAGGCTCAGAATGAACAAAGACTCGCAAGAAAAGTCAAAGATAATTAAAAAAAAGTTTCTTCCAACATATAAATAACAAGACAAAATTCAAGGAAAAGTTAGTCCACTAAAGAGAGAAGGTGGCAAGGAAGTAACAGGCAGCAGAGAGAAATAGAATACTGCATCCAGTTTTGGTCAACACACTGTAAAAAAGATGTTGAAAAATCTAGAAAAAATGCAGAGATGAGCAACCAAGATAACCTGGAGGTTAAAACATACAATGAACAGTTTCAGGAACTGGGCATGGCTTGTCTAGTGAAGAGAAGGACCAGAGGAGGCATGATAGCAGTGTTCTAATATTTGAGTGGCTACCACAGAGAGGAGGGGATCAACTTATTTTCCAAAGCACCTGAAGGCCAGACAAGGAATAATGGATGGAAACTGAACAAGGAGAGATTCAACCTGGAAATAAGGAAAAAATTTCTGACAGTGAGAACAATCAACCAGTGGAACAGCTTGCCTTCAGAAGTTGTGGGAGCTTCATTACTGGAAGCTTTCAAGAAGAGACTGGTCTGCCACTTGTCCAAAATGGTGTAGGGACTCCTGCTTGGGCAGGGGGTTAGACTAAAAGACCTACAAGGTCCCTTCCAATGCTGTTAAACTGTTAATCTTTAACCACTTTTGAGCTATTTGAGGGATAATGCATAGGTGGCCTAAAATTATGAGATTACTTATCTGGATTTGCTGAAAATTAGTACTGTTTGATAAAAGGTATTTTAACCACAGGGTATAAATCCATGAAAAGTTTTATAGGTTAAACCTTGTACAATAAATTCTGTAATCACTGTATGCCCAGAGACAAAACTAAATGTAAATTCAGGAGCACAGTTTTACCATTTTTTATTTAAGTAATTCTTAAGAATATAAACAATTATTCTATATATATATGAAATGACATTCTAAAACATAAATATTCATAGTAATATTAAAAGATACGAACAACTCTTGTACTTTAAAGGTAAAGGTAAAGGTTCCCCTTGCAGATATGTCCTAATCTTTCCTGACTCTAGGGGACGGTGCTCATCTCCGTTTCAAAGCTGAAGAGCCAGTGCTGTCTGAAGACATCTTGGTGGTCATGTGGCCGGCATGACTAAATGCCAAAGGCACACAGAACACTGCTACTTTCCCACCAAAGGTGGTCCCTATTTTTCTACTTGCATTTTTTACTTTTTTCGAACTGCTAGGTTGGCAGAAGCTGGGACAAGTAACGGGAGCTTACCCGATTACGCGGCACTAGGGATTTGAACCGTTGACCTGCCAACCTTTCAATCAACAAGCTCAGTGTTTTAACTACTGAGCCACTGCATCCCTTTCTTGTACTTTAGAAAGTAACAAAATGGGAACAGTAAGAAGTAGAATTTATGATATTTTGTTTCTGAGGTTGGGAAATTGGAGTGATGCAATAGCTGTTGCGCTAAAATTTCACAAGAAAAAAATAAAAGAATTTATTTTTATCTTCATTAGTGATCATATGCTCTTAATTATAGTACAGCTCTTTACTAGAATGTTTCACATTCAAACAAAGCATATGTCGAAGTATATTTGCTTACCTCCATCTAGTTCTTCTGCACCAAAATGGTTCCTGTAGAATAGCATAATTTCTATCTTGTAGCACTTGTAAATAGTCACTAAACAAACAAGTAGCAGCAAAATAGCACCAAGTCCTCCAGCAAGTTCAACTGTATACATCAGCTCTGAAAAGAAGAATAAAGATTAATAACAACCACATTCTGATCTAAAAGCAGTAATTTATTATCATATCTTGGGGCAAGAAGGAATTTTCTGTTTTTCTGAATGCAAAAACAAAGTGTTTTTTTTAATTTCTTGGTATAACACACATACACATACAGAGAGAGAAAGAGTAGGCATTAATATTTTTGTGGTGTGTAACTGGTGTATGACATACAATGTTCACATAGGACCGTGATGGCGAACCTATGGCATGTGTGCCACAGGTGGCATGTAAAGCCCTCTCTGCGGGCATGCAAGCCAGCGCCCCAGCTCAGTTCTGCTGCGCCTCCTGCCAGCCAGCTGGTTTTCAGGTCTCTGCCGCACATGTGTAGGGGGTGGGGCGCATGTGGGAGACATGTGCACAGGGGCAGGGCGCATGTGTGGGGCATTATGCATGCATGCGCTGGGGTGGGTCACGGGTTGCACAGGGGTTGCACACACATGCATGGGGGTGGGGCACACTTGGGGCTCACGCGTGCATGCACGGGGTGTGGGGTTTGTGTGGGGAGGGGTCGTGCCGAAAAGGTTAGCCATCACTGACATAGGATGAAGCTAAGTATCAGCCCTTTTCTCAACACACAATTATCATTCCTTTTTTATCAGCTACATTTGTTTTAATATATCCCCCTTCCTTGGTGCTATACAATTCACAATCTCTCCTCTACTATATAAATGTTTTTATATAAACATTTTTAAGAAAAATGTTGAAAATCATCTCAATTTCTCATTTCTGACATTTTGACATTAAGAGGTGAAACATTATCATTTCTTGTGTAGCATTGTACCATGGGATATTGTGTGATTGATTGAAACAACTGCCAGTTTAGTTTCCAAAGAAGAAGTGGTTTGGGCAAATGTGATTATATCTGTCTGTCAACAATAATCATTTGGTAATATCATTTATGAGATTATGTCTGTCATGCCCCAGCATATAATTTTTATATACTGTTGTTGCTCTCTAGCCTTATCTAGTGGCCGGAGGGACAAATATGCCCCAACATACGATCTTTGTATACTGTTGTTGCGCTCTAGTGGCTGGAGAGACAAACACCAAGTATATTGTTTGAAGCTGACCCCACCCCATTACCCATCAGTCCACACTCTCAAATCAAGTGCATGCTGGGAAACCAGACTCCATTTTCCTTTAGCATTTGAAGAAGCAGAAGCACAAAGAAGAATCCATTTTAATCTGTGGCACATGGTCATCCAAGGATAATTTCATAGCACACATAGAACATGTGATGATGATATTTAAATTGCTTGTATTTATTAATAGTTATGTTCAGCAGTAACTCAATACTATCTTGTATTTGGTTCTCATTGTATGTATGCTTATTTTCTTCAGTTTCACCATATCCTGTTCTTTCAATAAAACATTCAGTTCTATGCACACAGTCTGTTTTATTGGAGGATAGGTGGGTTTAGCTGCAAGTTGAGCTGCACACAGACTAATGTGTAGTGGAGACAGAACAATGTCAGTAAATGATAATGTCATCCTTGGTCATTGTCCTCACATTTTTCAAGCAGGTAAAGACATGTGCATTTCCATTTGAAGTCAACTATAATCTAGTTGTTTGCCTGGAAGATCTATGATAGATGAAAACCACTAATAAAGCTGCAGTGCCAGACCATTTCCCTGGAAATAACCCCAATAAAGATTGGATTTCTTGGAAATTATTTCAGTATCATAAGGATCTTATACTGAATTTTCACTGAGAATGAAGAATTGTATATTGTTCTAAAAAGTGCTAAAAATAGCTTGGTTAGTAAATTGTGTAGCATTTACCTTTTAAAATGGTTATGGCTGGAGTAAGAAAAAAGCCTAATAGAAGAATACAGACACAAACAATGCTTTGTAGGTGGTGGATCAGATGTCCCTGCAAGCAGCTTCACAACTGAGGACAGCACTATGGTGGAATCACCATCTTGGAGTCAGTTTTCTAGCAGAAGAAAATCTCTCTGGCGAAAAGATCTGGGAATGACCCACTCTGCTTCTTGTGAAGAGACCACAGGAATTGAGTTTCTCCTCGTTGATTGTGAGTGGAGCAGCTTGGAGCCAAAACATTTACAACACATTCTTAGTCACTGTGCAATCTGTACAGACATTGCATAGTAAAAGCCTCCTTTTCTTGAACACCTTTGAATCTTATTGATTTACAACCTAAGACCGATATTATAAACAGCATGGAAGATCAAAGTCTCCAATCAGTTGCCTTCTTTCTGAAACTAAGATTAAGGGGGGAAATGCCTTCTTAAAGGATTTTAATTTAGAAGGAAATACCTTAACAAGATTGTGATTTAAGAAAATTTTAAATGGATGTAGGTGAACATATTTCTAGAAAACGAAAAATTGTTTCTAACATATCTAACAAAGTAGCAAACTTAATTAGACTAACAGACATGTGCTTTGTGGGCATGTTTATTATTAAGGACAGTAGATAATTGGTGAACTTTACAAAACAAATGTGTGAGTGTGCATGTATGTGTGTATATTGTATGCATGTGTATAATACATATACATACATACATGTATGTGTATATGTATTATACATATTATAAATACACACACATTAAGTTTTAAGTACTATGCAGAGCTTATTTGAAAAGTACAAAACTTAGAAAAAAGCAAAAAATAAAATAAAAATAAAAGAATTTTACTGTTGTAATTGGCATACTTTCACTTTCTTACCCTAGCAACCACAAGAAAAACTGCTACATTAGAAAAAGGACATAATCACAGGGATGCTGTAATGGTCGTAAATGTGAAAAATGGTCATAAGTCACTTTTTTCAATGCTATTGTAACTTCAATTTGTAGGATTATTTGTAGAGATTTATGCTGCTGCCATGGAAATATACTGAAACTGAATGACACAACCATTAGTTATATCTGTGCAGAATTTACTTGACCCTTTGGTATTGTAAAATATGTATAAGTTCTATAAATGTTGTTAAACCTGGAAAGACAATATGAACCCAAGTTTAATGCCATTGATGGCAATGGCATTCAGAATGCAGGGTTGTTAACTTTAGGAATATTACTATTTTGTGCTTGTTAGCTCAAAAATATAATAAAATGCCTGTGTCATGGTTATTGATCATTACATTTCCACATGACCCTTACTCTTTTCTTGAAAGAATCTAGCATGGCTAAGCTTAATTCTATCGATGTTGCTATATAGGATTTAGTTCAGAGACTATATTACTGCATAGCATCATAGAATATATTTCAGTTAGAGCATTGCAAACCTGGAGGGGAAAACATAACCAACCATGTTTATTTTCCCTGATTAAGTATGTTTATGTTTATACTTCTATAATGGAGGAGCATGCAGTTGTTATAAACACATTGGCAACCCTCAGTCTCAAACGACTATGGAATCATGCTCTGGAAAGAGGTCCTAAAACAGCATCTGGTGTGAATTGTTATAAAAGCTTCAGAATTCTCTAGCAGGCAATAAAATGTAATTACTGCATTTTTTGTACTATAAGACGCACTCCCCCCCCCCCAAAGTGGGTGGAAATGCCTATGGGTCTTATAGAACAAGTATTGCGGGGGGGGGGTTGGTGCGGCAGCTGCTTTCGCCACTGTCGGGGAATACTTTGTTGATTTTGACTTTGACTTTGCTGCCAAGCAGCTGATTGATGGTTGGATCGGCCTCCTGGAATACTACTGATCAGCTGTTCTAGGTGGCAGGGATTGCTGCTGTTGTTCGTTGCCACTGCTCAATAGGCAGCAGCAGTGATCGGCACTGAACGGTGGTGGCAGCGGTGGTGATTGGTGGTGAACAGTGGCAGTGATTGGCAGTGGTGAATGGAGAATGGCAGTGGCAGCAAATGGCAGTGATAGGTGGTGGCAGCAGCAGCGATTCCCACCGCCTAAAACAGCTGATTGGCGGTATTCCTGGAGGCTGATCCAACCGCCAACCAGCTACTTGGCAGCAAAGGCTCCAGCGTTCCCTGATGGTGGCAGCAGCTCAGCTCAATTGACTGGTGGTGGGTGCAATGGAGTGGAGCCCTGATGAGCCATGTGCTGGGGCTGTGATAACATGCTGAAGCTGACCAGGCTGTTTGCTGTTTGCTGCAAGGATGCTAGTCAGATGAATACTGAATGGATGCTGGATGGCAGAGGCAGATTTTTTTTCTTGTTTTCCTCCTCTAAAGCTAATGTGTGTCTTATGGTCTGGTGCGTCTTATAGTGCGAAAAATAAGGTACACATGATTTTTGTTTTTAAAAGAATTTAAAAACTCTAGTATAATTTCCTATATATTCTAAAGTTTTTAGTTTCATCTATTTGATATATTTCTTATCTATAGGGAAAATTAATAAACCTGCAACAGTTAAGTTAAAATTGTTATAAAACTGAGTAGAAATTAAATGGAAATAAAAATTATACAGGATAGCCTTACCATAATCCTTTTTGTCAGCTTCTGTAACATGTAATGCAACTGATCAGCAGTAAACAGAAGATGGGAATTAAATGTGCTAGGTTCATAAGTTCGAACTACACCATTCATGTCCCTTCTGTAATAATGTATCAAAATAAGGAGAAAATATCAGCATAAAAACACCTACCCTCATATCATCAAATGAATGGGTACACATGGAGTTGAGAGTGAGGGGTTTTTATACCTTCTCTTGGGCTTTGCACTTGAACTTCCTGTTCCTGTATAAGAACATGTATTGTATTGGTTGTTGTCAAACTCCCATAGGGCCATGTGGGGTCATATTTATCTGAGCCAAGTTTGGCCAAAAGTGTGCTGGATGATGCAATGTCCTTAGGAGATTGTGCAATGTAGTGAGCTCTGCTGCTAGATAATCCTATTATGTCCTGGATGGTCATGTCTTAATCCCATCACCATGGAGCCGAAGGTCTTTTGTCTTGTAGATAGGCTGGCCCAGTCCTGCTGGGCCTATTAAGAAAGACTTGGGGGCTGCTTTCTGACTTTAAAAACATGTTTCTCCTTTAGGGAAATATAATATTCTGCTTTTTTAGTATTTCTCAAAATATTTCATTCTTCTAGGAGATGGGTGGGTGCTAACCAGTGGTGGGATTCAAGTAATTTAACAACCATTCTCTGCTCTAATGATTTCTTCCAACAACCAGTTTTCCAAACTGCTCAGAAAGTTAACAACCAGTTCTCCCGAAGTGGTGCGAACTGGCTGAATCCCACCATTGGTGCTAACTTTCTACACTATAAACACTTCATTTGGGAGCTTTAAATAATTTTTACGCAATAACCTTGGATATACAAATTCAGTTTAGCATTATATGTATGTATATATGCACATGTGTATGTCTATACATACATGTGTATGTATGTGTATATGTAATGTATAGTTTTTGTTTTTATTTTTTTAGCGTATGGCACATGTTAGCCAGGGATCACTAAAATGGCTGCCTGCCTCTGTGAAAGGGATTTTTTCGTGTGGTATTATCTTACCTGCGGGATGCCTGAATGCCAGTAGGCAATTGGGGGAGGCGTCTTTCCTGTCCCTACATGGTTTATTCACTCATGGGAATCGAGTCACCGAGCTGCTGACCTCAGCGGAGCACAGGCTCAGCGTCTTACCACATGAGCCACCGCAACCCCCCTAAAATTTAGATTTTGGAATCCATTACTTCGATACAAGTATCTGTCCCTCCTTTACTTTGGGAATTACAAATGAAAAGCATAATGGTTCCAAGTCTATATGAAATTAAACAAAAAAGCAAAACATACTTATCATTAACTGCATTTGTACAGAGAAGTAAATAAAAAAAGAATGTTCCCAGAATATGTATCCACCACATATTTTGCTTTTATAGTGATGGCATAAAATACATAAGTAAAGGAATCAGAGATTTGCATCCTGATTGCATTACATGTACCATGAAACACCCAGTCAGTGTTATGATATGGAGTTGTATGGCATCAAATGGTATGAGCAGAATTTGTGTGATTAATGGGAATATAAATGGCCAAAAATATGTTAATGACATACTTGAGCCCAAACAAGCCTTCCGCACATAATCTCTTCCAAGACAATAAAGCATTTGTATTTCAACAGGATTCAGTTCCATGTCATGTTACTGTTGTATGCAAAAGGTGGTTTCAAGATAATCATATTCCACTGCTGGAATAGCCTGGGAATAGCCCAGACCTTAACCCAATTGAAAATCTATGGAGCCGACTAAAGAAACTTGTTAGTCAGAAGCGACCCAGCAAAAAACCCCAGTTAATAGAAGCAATCATTCAATCTTGGTTTCACATTATAACAGTTGCAGAACTAAAAGACTTGGTTCACTCCATGGGAAGACATTGTAAGGCCATAATTCATGCTAATGGTTACCCAACTAAGTATTAACTGACATGGTGATAATTTTTGTATATCTTGTTTTTTCGATGGTGATAATTTTTGTATATCTCATTTTTTCTATGTGTTTCACTTTTCTTCTTTATAACTGCTATTCTAATAGCAAATCCTTCATAAAAGTTATTGCGTTACATTCTTGATTAAATTATCTTTCCATTGATATATAATTTTATAGTACAACTCCAAAAAAAGTGGTGTTATTAGCCATCAAACCTCAAAAATACACTTTTCCCAAAAGGTTTCCACAATTTTGGCCACTACTGAAAGTCCCTGTTCAGTCCCAAGTAGATTCAAAAAAGCTTTCCAGAACTTGGACATGAATTGGACCCCTCTGTCCGAAATAATACGTCATGGGGCCCCATGCAAGCAGTAAATATGGACCAAAAACAGTTTAGCCAAGGCTTAGGGACTTTTGGGATGGGATGAAATGAACCTGTTTTGAGAAAAGATCTGTGACAACCAGTGGTGGGTTTCAAATTTTTTTACTACTAGTTCTGTCAGTGTGTGGCTTGGTGGGCATGGCTTGGTGGACATGACAGGGGAAGGATACTTCAAAATCCCCATTCCCTCCCCATTCCACTAACCTGCTCTGGGAAGGAATCAAACTCCCCCCTCTTCATTTCCCCAAATAAAATATTACTCATAAGAAAAGGCTCCCAGAAAAGCGAGGAAAAATCAAGCTGCTAACAAAGGAACCTGCCTGAGGCTCATTCCACATTTCTGCCAGCTGCATAAAGGAAACTTTGTAAGAAGAAAACAGCTACCAGTACTTAGAGATAATAGAAAGTGGAAGCTGGAAGTTCGGCTCCATTTTCAAGGAGGCAGAAAACTCATTCAAGACAGGATATGTCACAATGAAAATCGCCCAAACCTTTTTAGAAACACAAAGCCCATGTTGCACAAACCCCAAAACTTGAAAAACAGAACCATATAAGAATCCCTCCTCTTATCCAGTTTGTTGTTCAGCTGACCCAGAAATGAACTGCCCAATGTCACTTCACTTCTGCAAGTAAAAACCTCCTTCCAGCAGTTGCTTCTTGGCTTGTCAATTTAAAGTGATGGCGTCTTGGTTTTTTCCCCCCTTCTTCTTCACCAAGCGATCTCCCAGCTGAAAAGCAAGCCCTGATTTTTTCCTTCTAGCTGATCAGCTGGGAGACTGGGAGGCAGGCAGCGAATAAATTGGGGGCAGGGCCAGGCAGAGGTGGTGTTTACTGGTTCTTCGAACTACTCAAAATTTCCACTACTGGTTCGCAAGAACCAGTCACAACTGGCTGAAACCCACCTCTGGCGACAACCCAGATCACTCTTTTCCAGAACTCTTGGGCAATTCAACAATGAAATCCATGGAGAGCTCTCTCCATGGTGCTCAAGGGTCAGCCACCGGCTGCAATAGACTGGGGTTTTTCCCCTGCCTGTGTTTAGCAGCAGCGCAAATGGGGCATCTTGCTACATAACTTTCTATGTCCTTTTTAAATGAGGACCACCAGAATTGCCATTTCAGTAAATGTAATGTTTTTACAAAACCAAAATAACCAGCTAATTTGGAGTCGTGACAAGCTTGCATACTTCTCAGCTTTTCCCTAGCTGGGACATGCAGCTTATTTCCCACCCAAGCTAACTCCTCTTTTATTATGCAAGTATGTTTATGGGTACTAAACCATTCATCCATTTCTAAGGTTTTTTTGAAATCTGTGGTGGTGGCATTGTCTAAGGTGGAGGGATCGTTCTTTGCCTGAGAGCATGTGACAACCTTAGCTGCTAATTGGGAGGTTGGGATCATGGGCTTAATAACTCCTGTCTTGACATTGTTGTATTGCAGTAGACTGGACAAGGCATCTGCCAAAATGTTTTTCCCTCTGGATAAATATTTCAAAGTGAAATTAAAGCATTGGAAGTAGTGTTTCAACGGACTTGTTTTGGAGACATTTTCTATGGGGTTTTGAGCACTTCCAAGTTCTTGTGGTAGGTCCATACTTAGAAAGGTATTTTACTTCCTTCCAACAAATGTCTCCAAGTTAGGAGTGCCCACCTAACTGCAAAAGCCTCCTTTTCCCATATTGCTCATCTCTGTTCAGTTTCAGTTAACTTCCTAGAGGTATATGCACCAGGTTGTAATTTGCCTTCTTCATTCTCTTGGAGTAAAACAGCATTGACTGCCACATCACTGGTACTGGCCTGGATTACAAATGGTTTCTCTGATTCTGGGTGTTTTAATACAGGTTCAGCTGAAAAGAACTTTTTTTTTACTTTTTCAAATGCAGCTTGGCAGTCCATAGTCTAATTCAGTGGTTGGCTAGGTTTTGGTTTATCTATCCCCTTAGTTTTTAACAGATTTATAATCAGCAACGCTATTTGGGCAAAAAAGGGGATAAACTGCCTATAAGTTAGGTGAACCCCAGAAAGTTCTGCAATTGTTTGTGAGTATGTGGGAGGGTTCCCACTCAAGGATTGCTCTGACTTTTGAGGGGTCCATTTCCACCCCTTGGTGAGAGATTCTGTACCCTAGGTAATCTATTTTATCTTGGTGAAAATCACATTTGGAGAGTTTGCCAAACAACTTAGCTGCCCTTAATTTCTTCAAAACCTCCCTCACCAACTTAACATATTGAGTCTTAGTTTCAGTATAAATCAATACATCATCAAGATAAACCAAAACTCCCTTATACAAGTGCTCATGCAGTACCTCATTAATTAGCTGCATGAAAACGGCAGGAGCCCCTTGGAGTCCGAATGGCAAAACCTTGAACTGAAAACATCACAACGGACAATTAAACATTGTTTTCCATTCGTCCCCTTCTCAGATCCTGATCCAGTAATAAGCGTTCCGCAAGTCTAATTTAGAAAAAGTTCTCCTCTTTGCCAGATGGGCCAGCATATCCTTCATTAGGGGTAGGGGATAAAGATTTTCCTTGCAAATAGCATTTAAATTCCTATAATCCACACATAAATGTAATGAGCCATCCTTCTCCTGGAACAGGACGGGGGTAGCCACCTTGGGTCTCGCCAGTTTGATGAACCCATGCTTGAGGTTTTTGTCTATGAATTTCCACAATTCATCCAGTTCCCAGGGAGTCACAGTGTAAAGTTTTGGGTTAGGTAGTTTGGCCCCTGATAAAATCTCAATGGCACAATCCGTAGACCTATTGTTGGGGGGAAGTTCATCTGAGGCTGCTTCATTGAAAACATCCATCAAATCCTGGTATTTCCTGGGGATGCCTGGTAGGGATCCATTCACCACAGCTACCTCCTCACTCTGCGGTATTTCAGTCTGGTGGGATTCCTCGTTTTGAATTAATTCATCATTAGGAAATTGGAGGGTCCCTTCTGTCCAGTCCACCCTTGGTTTCCACTTCTTTAACCAAGTTAGCACCAGAACTAGGGCTCAGTCCATCCCTGGTGTCATATGAAAGCAATGCTTTCAAATATTTAATGATTTTAATTTGATTTTAATTAATTTTTAAACTGTTTTTAATTGTTTATGTAATTTCTTTGCTATTTTTGTAAGCCGCCCTGAGTCCTACGGGAGAAGGGCGGCATATAAACTACATAAAATAAATAAAATTAATTAATTAATTCAAGTAGTTCAGTGGCAAACATGGACAGGGCACCCCCTGCAATGGACCCATCAAGTTGACAGAACGAGACTGGGGTTTTTAGTTGAATGCCCAGTTCCCCGACCAGAGTCTGGCTTATTACGTTTCTTGTGCACCCTGAATCTAGCAATGCCTTAAGTCTCACTTTTCTCCCCATTACCGGAATTAACAGTTCTATAGGGTGTCAGGCCTGGAAGCCATCTTTTGTATTCAGCCTTCAGACCTGCCATGTTTATTACTGTGGGAAACTGGGACGGGGGATTGTGTGGAGTATGGGTGATATATACTCATAATAACATTCCTTTCTCAAGATGTCAAGGACAACTGACCCTGCACCTGGGAGCCTGGAGCTAGGAGGCATTCCAGTTGGGACGATGTCTGATTGGACCATGTGATGGACTTGTGGGTATTGGGCAGGGATTTGAACTTTTCTTTGGGTGGGGAAAACCTGGAAACTTTCAGGTTCAGGTTTTCCCAGATGTGCCAATAGGACATCTCTAATAAAATGTAGCTTTGAGGAATTTCAAGCCCTGGAGTTTTTTTCTTTGGGAGTGTTACTTGGAAGCCTGACATCAACCTGAATCTGGTTTAAAACAACATACCAGCTCCCCAGATACTGGGATGCTGTCCGGGGTTCTGAGCCCTGAATGCCGACCCGAAACCGGGTGGCTTCAGGGAACATGGAGGAGGAGAAGAAAGCCATGGAGAGACAGAAATGGAAAAAAAAGACAATATACTTTTTATTCTGATAGACATGGAATTGATTTTGAACATAGAACAAATTGAGATAGAAGCAAGTACTTGGGCAGATCATAATCCAATGACAGTGAAATGGAAAGGAAAAAGGAGAAGACTTAGATGGACTTTAAATAATACAATATTAAAAGAAAAGGACTTTGTACAGAAAATGGAGAGAGAATTGGCTTTCTTTTTTAAGGAGAACAGGAAAGAAGATACATCAATGCAAAATCTTTGGGACACGATGAAGGCCTATGCCAGAGGCTTGATAATGGACTATACAAGGAAGAGAAATATTAAGAAAAGACAAACATATAAA
Organism: Ptyas mucosa; assembly: GCA_012654045.1. NCBI lineage: Eukaryota > Metazoa > Chordata > Lepidosauria > Squamata > Colubridae > Ptyas > Ptyas mucosa. The sequence goes on from WNWU01013270.1 coordinate 495,627, forward strand.
ATATTGGAAGATGATTATAAGAGATTTGAAAAAGAGCTTCAGAAATGTCCATACAAAAAAGATGTCAAAGTGAAAATGGATACAATAAAACATAAAATGGATTTACTGGAGAAAGAAGCATTAGCCCAAAAAATTAAAAGCACTAAACAGAACTACTTTGAGAATGCTAATAAACCAGGAAGATGATTAGCATATAAATTGAAAAAAGAAAGAGAATCAAGAAAAATAATACAATTGATCGATGATCAAGGACAAAGTAAATTTGGAAATAAGGAGAAGAAAAAATTATACAGGATTACTATATGAGAAAGAAAAGATAGAGGAGGAAAATGTGATACGATATCTTCAAAATGCAAATTTACCTCGGATTTCCAAAGATATTGAGGAGATGCTAGAAGAAAATATAATGATGATGGAATTAATTGAAGCAATTAAGAAACAAAAGAATGGGAAGGAACCAGGGCCAGATGGTTTGCCAGCGGAATATTATAGGACATTGCAGGAATCTTTGAGTCTCCCACTTTTATAAGTCATGAATTAAGTGATGACAAAGAAGGAAATACCCAAGTCATGGTCTGAGGCATATATTACATTGATTTCGAAGGAGGATACAGACCCAAAACAAATCAAAAACTATAGACATATATCCCTGCTAAATTCAGATTATAAAATCTTTGCTACAATACTGGTAGAAAGACTCAAAAGATACTTAAATAATTTTATACATTCAGATCAAAATGGGTTTCTGCCAAAAAGACAAATTAGAGATAATATGAGAATAATTCTGGACACTTTGGAATACTATGAAAGCCACCCTGAAAAACAAATGGCTTTGATGTTTTTAGATGCACAGAAAGCTTTTGACAATGTAAGTTGGTGATTAATGCAGCTTCAAATGGAACAGATGGGATTTGGCAGGAAATTCATTCAAGCAATAGAAGCTATATATCATAAACAAATGGCAAAAGTAATGATAAATGGAGGATTGACAGATTCTATTGTGATAAAAAAAGGTACCAGACAAGGCTGTCCACTGTCCCCTCTGTTGTTCATATTAACATTAGAAGTGCTAAATAAAAAAAGAGCCTTGGATAGTACAGTGGTCTAAAGCCCTGTTATTAACATCAGCTGCCTGCAATTATTGCAGGTTCGAATCTCACTAAGGCTCAAGGTTGACTCAGCCTTCCATCCTTTCTAAGGTAGGTAAATTGAGGACCCAGTTTGTGGGGGCAATAAGCTGACTTTGTATAAATATACAAAAGTATGAAGGCTATTGCTTAGCGCATTGTAAGCCACCCTGAGTCTTCGGAGAAGGGCGGCATATAAATCAAATTTTTTTAAAAAAATAGAAGTATTAGAGAAGAAAAAGATATATAAGGAATGAAAATTCAAAAAGAAGAATACAAATTGCAAGCATTTGCAGATGACCTGGTCTTTATTCTTGAAGAACCACTAACATCGATAACTACACTGATAGATAAAATAGGAGAGTTTGGGAAAGTAGCTGGTTTGAAAATCAACAAAGACAAAACGAAAATTTTGACTAGAAACATGTTGGTAAAGCAAAAAGAAGAATTGGCGGATATATCAAAGATGCAGGTCACAAATAAAGTCAAATATTTGGGGATATACTTGACAGCAAGATGTAGCACACTTAAAGAAAATAATTATAATAAATTTAAACAGATAGGGTTTGGTGAAATGGAAAAATTTACAGCTTTCTTTGATTGGAAGGATATCAACTATCAAGATGAATATTTTGCCTAGAGTTCTATACTTGTTCCAGACAATTCCAATTAGATTGGGCAAAGACTTTTTTGAAGAATTGAATAAAATGGTGTTAAAATACATTTGGCAGGGAAAGAAGGCAAGGATAAAATTAAAGTTGTTACAAGATGCTAGAATGAGAGGGGGTTTTGGGCTACCCAATTGGGAACTTTATTATCAAGTGACAAGTTTGATGTGGATCAGAGAATGGATAACATTAAGAAACACTTGATTACTGAATTTAGAAGGTCATGATCTGTTGATGGAGTGGCATGCTTTTTTATGGTATAAAGGAACAAAAATACAGGGGTATTTTAGAAGTTATCACATATGTGAGGCTTTGCTATTAAATTGGGAGAAGATTAAAAAACAATACTATTTGAAAATTCCAGTCTGGGTATCAACAATTGAAGCATTTTCATATTCAGTAATATTTAGAGAGGAACAAATTGTTTGATATAGTGAATTAATGGATGAAAAGGGTGAACTTAAATCGAAGCAAGAACTGGAAGAACAAGGTTTTAAAATGGATTGGTTTTCTTATTTGCAAATACATTCTAGATATGAAGAAGATTTTAAACAAGAAGGTTTTTATAATGTTTTGACTAATTTAGATAAAATTTTAATGGGTTCTGATGACTATGTAATTGTTGTGTCTTGGGATCGGTTTGGCTAAGCTTCCGGGTTACTGGCCCCAGCAGGTGGTTTCCAGCTTCTATCAATTAGTGGCTGGGGCTGGATGGCTGGGGTTTGGTCCAATCAGCTTTGTTGGCCACTTACTCTACCCAGTGGCCAACTAGGGAGTAATCTCCTTAGAGTATATAATCCTGGTCTGTTCCTTGCTCTCATGCTGGTTCTAGTCCTTTCTTACTTGCTTTTAATATGGAATAAAAGAGAGCTGAAGTTACTTGGAGTCGCCTGGCTTTATTAGAACCCACTACATTTCAGTAATTAAAAAATTGTATGGTTATTTATTAGAGGTAAAATTGGAAGAAGACCAACTTAAAGAAACAATGATAGCATGGGGGAAAAATTTTGGTCATGGGATTGATTTAGAGAAATGGCAAAAATTTTGGTTGCAAAATTATAAAATGACAATGTCTACAGCATATAAGGAGAATTTGTATAAGATGTTTTACAGGTGGCATCTACCCCCGGCGAGAATAGCCAGAATGTTCAAGAACAAATTGGAGAAATATTGGAAATGTCATCAGACTCCAGGATCATATTATTATATGTGGTGGACATGTGCAGAAGCTAAAAGATATTGGACTAAAATCCATACATGGTTGGAAAAAATGACAAAGAAACATATTGATTTTAAACCTGAGATATTTTTATTAAGGATTCTACCAGAAATGTATAATAGAGAACTGAGATATTTAATTGTGAATGTTTTAACAGCGGCTAGAATTGTATTTGCTAAAAATTGGGGGAAAAAATACCCACTGAAGATGAAGTCATTAAGAAAATTATGGAATGTGCTGAAATGAATAAATTGACATTTGAAATTAGAGAACAGGAAGACAAACAATATTATTTGATATGGGACTTGTTTTACTAATGGCTAGATAATAAGGCATGGAAATGAAGTATGAAATATGAAAATAATGTAATGATAAAATATAAGAAGTATTTTTTCTCTTTTTTTCATGGGAGTTAAACTTTTGTTAAATAATTGTTAAATGAGAATAATAACATAAAGGGATATGTAAAATTCTCAAATAAGAGAAATTAAATAATTTGTAAATTGTGGATATGGGATTAAGCACAAAAGATTTTTAACCGATCGACACACTTTCTGTGATTGTAATGGATGATGGTTGTTTTGTTTTCTTATGTTTAAAAAAAAATTTTTTTTAAAGAAAGCCATGGAGGGAATTATGGGGAATGGGTTGATGACCTTCATCAAGACCAGCTACTACCCCTCCTAAGCTGTGGGGGAAGCAGCAGAAGCAGCAAAAAGGGAACACAAACTGGGTGCCCAGCCCAAAGAGCCGGCGCCTGAGTGAGCTGCGCAGCTGGACCCAACCCTGTGGGATGAAGTTGCTGGAGTCACACCATCCCAAGAGACGATTACCAGAGTCACGCCATCAGAACCGCAACTGAGTGGATGCCGAGAGGGAACAGATCCCAACCACTGGGTGGAGGATGCCTAAGCTGCAGTGCCGCAAACACTCCAGAGAATGGGAATTCCGGCCGCCATTGTGCAGCCAGTCATTAGCTGGTCTCCCGGAGTGGTTCGACCAACTCAGCATGACCAGTCTAGCTCAAGCTATTGGAATTCGATAGCCAAGTGGACCCTGGCTCAACCTACATTTACCTTTCTGAGCCAGGAGGCCTCAGCACAGCTGAGCAGAGTATCGGCTTTCTTTTATTCAGCACCTAGCAGGTCACTCCACAGTCTCCCTCTCTGAACCCTAGCAACTGGAGTGACAGCCACTGTAGGGATCAGGCTGGCGCAGCAACAAAGTTTCCTGAACCAAACTGGCATGGTGCTGCAGGGATCACAACAGGAGCTATTGGGACCAAGTGCTCTACCCCAGCAGCCAGCATTCTGATTGCCCCCTGTGGACCAGATTCCTCCCGGATGGGCATTTTATCTTGGCCAAGGATGGGTGCAATAGCAATGGATGTCTGCCCTGATGTTGCAGCCAGAGCCCACCTACTAGCCAGTGTACTTCCAGCTGCCAAAACTGGGCCCCCAGCTGGTACCAGTCCACCCACTTGCGCAGGTCCAACAACCAGCTGCAGCCCAACAGCAGGTTCCAACCCAACAGCAGGTACCAGCCCAACAGCAAATACCAGCCCAGCAGCTGGTGCCAGCACAGCAGCCCATGCAAGTCCAGCAACTAGAACAGCAGCAAGCCCTGGTGGCAGCTACCTCCACGCGCTTCAGGGTAAGCTTTGATGGAACTCCAGGGAGGCTAGCCTATTTCCTCAACTATGTCTGGGCCTACATCATTCAATACAGAAACCAATACCCATCAGATCGGGAAGTAATTTCAGCCATAGCAGATGGCATGAATGAGGGGGAAGCCTTGGAGTGAATAGTTGAGCTGCATGATGAACAGGCCCCCAAACTGGAAGAACCAGAAAATTCGTCCAACTTCTCAGGGGTCGGTTTGAAGATATGGCTCAACCGGCAGCAGCTGAATCCCAGATTAAATTGCTGAAGCAAGCCAGCCGAGCCCCCAAGGAACAAATTCATCCAACTTCTCAGGGATTGGTTTGAAGATATCGCTGAAGCAAGCCAACTGAGCCCCCAAGGAACTAATTCAGGAATTTCTGAGACTGTGTCAGCCTCCGCCTTACTGCTTGGCTGCCATAGAAGGGAGAGGGGGAGTGTAGGGCTATGGGGGGGGGGGCAGAATGAAACTTTGCCTAGATGATGCTTTGCTTAGATGGGGAAAACAAAACTGCTGTTATCGGGCCAACGGCCGTGACGCTTCTGATTGATGACGCGGCGAGACATGCTTCCACCTGACCCCTAGGAGACCTATGGATTGGATGATTTACGATGGACAGTGGGAGGGAATGCTTTGTATATACAGTTTACGCGTGTATAGTCTTTAGTTTCAGCTTTGCTTTGGTTGCGTTCATTTCTTTACCAGTAAAAGTACAGTTCTTCATAACAATGGAGTCTGGTTCTTTCTTTCCTGGATTTTGAAGGAAGTATACCTGACATTAAGCTGAAACTCACTTTCCAGCCATCCTGGACAAACACCGAGAGGGCTGAAACCAAAATTATGTCTGATCAGGAGGTTGAGGAAGAACAGATGGGAGCATATGGCTCTGTAATGACCTCACTTCAAGCAGAAAGAGAGACAGCCAAAAGAATGGAAGAAATGCTGCTGAGGGAGGAACCTGAGGAAGCCAGATGGTCGGTAGGAGTGGGAAGGTTGCCGGAACAGGGGAGGACCCCCTGGGGAGTGACCAGCTCCAGACCCCTTAGGGGGGGAAGCAGTGTGGATGCAAGAGCAAAAAGAAAGCCTCATGCTGGCACAGGCATTACAACTCATTCATGATGTTGAAGAAAGGTGGAAAAGCCATGAGTCTTATGGGTTCCCTGTGGGGAAGGGAGGAGATTACCCCAGGGAAGAGCCAGGAGAAACAGTATGTGGGGGTGGAGAAGAGGAAATTGGGGAAGGAACATCTCAAACCTCTGGGGGTCAAGTGAGAGATGCAGCAGCCCAGGGGCTCCCAGCCTTGCCGGTTCCCCTCCCCACCAACGGAAAAAACCAAAAATCCCCCCCCTCCCCCGGACCGGAAAATATGATGGAAATCCAAAGACCCTGGGGCTTTTCCTGACCCAAGTCTGGAACTACATGCAGGATTGGGGAGAAGATTATTTATCAGATGCAGCCCGAGTAAGATGCGTCACAAACGTTCTGGAGGGAGTAGCAGCTGACTGGATGGTGGTCCTCCACAATAACAACTCCCCCCTGCTGAGAAATTACAATCAGTTTATGAAGGCCTTTAGGAGACGGTTTGAAGACCACCTAGCTAAGCGGAAGGCGAGACTCAGAATGAAGGGTATCCAGCAGGGTCGGAGATCAGTGGCAGAATATACCCAAGAGTTTCGTGAGTTAGCACCTTACATGACAGGATAGTCAGAAGCAGCCCTATTAGAGAGTTTCAAGGATGGGCTAAATGAAGAAATATACAAAGACTGCAGAGCCCGGGGGGTCCCCCGAAGACTTGCAGTATTGGTATATAGCAGCTGAGGATGTGGAAATCGAGCTGGCCCAAAGCCGACTCCGAGGAAGTGGTGCAAAAGATCCATCATCCTCTGCCTATTGCAAAGGAGCGCCAAAGACGGTCGCGGGGAGGGAAGAATTCAAACCCAAATCGAAGCCTTTCACATGTTTCAAATGTGGAAAAGAAGGCCATCGAGCTGCCGAGTGCTTCTCCAAACCAATGCCAAAATCTACCGCCCTGGGTCCTAAGAAGGCTGACAAAGCACCCATAAAAGCTCGCGCAACCGCTCTGGAAGGAGGAGTCATCGAGTTCGCTCCCCATAACCAGGGTGAGCTGGGAACTCCGACCATCGCAGAGGACAGCGGAACGGACTCCGACTCCGACTCCGGCGATCTGGTGAGTCATACTGAGGACCCCATGCTCATCCCCATAGAACTAAGGGTGCCGTCCACAGGGACACAGGCACAGATATTAGCCTTATTTGACTCTGGGTGCACCAGGTGCATAATCAGCCTGAAAGTGGTGGAGAAAATGGGCCTAAGGCTTAAAACGTTAAAAAGACCCATTGCATTCTGTCAACTGGACGGATTGATTGCGGGAGGGGCCCCAGCTACCTTTGTGACTGAAACCATTGAAATGCAGTTGGGGAATCACATAGAAACCCTCAGATTCATTGTGGCCCCTGGCATGGAATGCCCCCTTATACTTGGACTACTCTGGCTCCGTAGATGGAACCCATGGGTTAATTGGAAGACTGGGTTTTGCACATTCGCACCAAAAATCCGGGACTAGAAAAGGGAGAAACCCCCCTAGAGGATGGGTCAAAACCTGCAAAGGCAGAAGTGGGCATAGGTCACATTGAAGGGGAGGAAAAGATTCCAAAAGAGTACTGGGATCTCTGTGAAGTTTTTAGCGAAAAGGCTTCAGATGTTTTACCCCCTCATAGAGCCACAGACTGTACCATTGAAATTCTGCCCAGGGTGAAGCTCCCTAAACCAAAAATATAACCCATGACCCTGCGAGAACTGGGGGAACTGCGAAACTTTATCAATAAGAATTTAGAGCGGGGTTTTATCCAACCAGCCAGGCTCAGGGTGGCGGCGCCAGTATTGTTCCGGGAAAAGAAAGATGGCTCCTTTCGTCTCGTAGTCGACTATAGGAACCTGAACGCGATTTGCATGGAAAACGTTTACCCCTTGCCACTCATGAAAGACATGTTAGCCCATTTAGGGAAGGGAAAAGTCTTCACCAAACTTGACTTACGAGAGGCATACTATTAAGTGAGAATCAAAGAGGGGGATGAATGGAAAACGGCATTCAATTGCCCCCTGGGATGTTTCCAATTTAGGGTGCTCGCTTTTGGACTGCAGGGAGCCCCTGCCGTGTTCATGCAATTGATCAATGAAGTACTGCATGAGCATCTGTACAAGGAGGTGCTGGTCTACTTGGTGACATTCTTATCTACTCTGAGAACATGAACGACCATGTGAAATTGGTGCGTACTGTCCTGAAAAAACTCAGGGCTGCTGAACTATATGCCAAACTTTCTAAGTGCGAGTTCCACCAAAGCAAAATTGACTATCTTGGGTATCGCATATCACATGAGGGAATAGAGATGGATCCCGGTAAAGTCAAAGCTGTAATAGAATGGGCCGCACCACACACCCGCAAGCAACTACAGAGTTTCCTGGGATTTGCTAACTTTTATAGGCAATTTATCCCCTCTTTCGCCAAAATCGCACTACCCATAACCAACCTTCTAAAAACAAAGGGCGAATTGAAACCAAAGCCCTCTCGGCCTCTCGAATGGACTATGTAGTGTCAAGCAGCATGTGAAAAGTTGAAATGGCTGTTTGCTGCTGAACCAGTTCTCAAACACCCAAACATGGAAGAACCTTTCGTAGTACAGGCAGACGCTAGCGACGTGGCCGTGGGAGCAGTGTTTCTGCAAAAGAACACCGAAGGGAATTTGCAACCCTGTGCTTACACATCCCAGAAATTGTCAGAAACCGAAAGGAGATGGGCCATATGGGAGAAGGAAGCTTTTGCAGTGCGATGGGCTTTGTTAACATGGAGACAATTTCTGGAAGGGGCCAAGCATCTGTTCGAGGTTTGGACTGACCATAAAAACTTAGAAGCATTGAAGACACTGCATAAACTGTCACCAAAACAAGTTCGTTGGGCCCAGTTTGGAGCTCCCAAATGTATAATTTCAGACCGAGGTGTACAATTTACCTCCAAATTTTGGAAGGAGTTTTTAAAGTTGATAGGCTCCGCCCAGGGTTTAAGCTCCGCCCACCACCCCCAGACAAATGGGGTTTGTGAGAGAACCAATGGTGTGCTAGAACAGTACTTGAGATGTTACATAAATTACCAACAAGACGACTGGGTGGACTTACTGCCATTTGCAGAGGTGGCATATAATAACTCCATTCATAGCAGCACCGGGCTTACTCCATTTAAGGTAGCATCAGGCCAAGACTTTGTTCCAATCCCCGAGCTGCCTCAGGATGACCCACAAAATCCTTCCTTGATTGAGTGGATCAAACAACTTAGAAGTACTTGGGCAGTAACTAGAAAAGTGTTAGATGAGGCCCACCAAGCCCATAAATCTCAAGCTGACAAAAAAAGGTGTTCGCCACAGATCTATAAAGTAGGCGATAGGGTTTACCTTTCCACCAAGTATTTGCAGACCTCTCAAAAATCTAAAAAGCTGGGGCCGAAGTATGTGGGCCCTTTTCCCATCACTAGACTTATTAATGCAGTCACAGTTGAATTGGAGCTACCTATAACCTTGAGACGAATTCACCCTGTGTTTCCTGTTAGTTTACTAAAACCAGAACACTTGTCTCCTTTATGTCGAGATCAGGACTCTCCCCCCCGTCCCCATTTTAATAGAAGGGGAGCAACATTTTGAAGTTAAAGAGATTCTGGACTCTAGAAAGCACCACGGTAAGGTGCAATATCTGTTGGCCTGGAAGCATTTCCCATTATCGCAAGCTGAGTGAGTGAATAAACGTGATGTCCAGGCACCGAAGAAAGTACAATTGTTTCACACCAGATATCCTGATAAACCCTGATATATCTGTTATCTTGTTTTCTCTTTCCCTATTTAGGACTAACGTTTCTGCTGCAGAGGGGCTGAATGTCAGCCTCCGCCTTACTGCTTGGCTGCCATAGAAGGGGGAGGGGGAGTGTAGGGCTATGGGGGGGGGCAGAAGTGAAACTTTGCCTAGATGATGCTTTGCTTAGATGGGGAAAACGAAACTGCTGTTATCGGGCCAACGGCCGTGACGTTCCTGATTGATGACGCGGCCAGACGTGCTTCCACCTGACCCCTAGGAGACCTGTGGATTGGATGATTTACGATGGACAGTGGGATGGAATGCTTTGTATATACAGTTTACGCGCGTATAGTCTTTAGTTTCAGCTTTGCTTTGGTTGTGTTCATTTCTTTACCAGTAAAAGTACAGTTCTTCATAACAATGGAGTCTGGTTCTTTCTTTCCTGGATTTTGAAGGAAGCATACCTGACAGACTGGCTGGGAAAGTGAGGGACTGGCCGGAATGCCTACTGGTTCATAACTTCAAGGAAGCCCTAGACCCTGAAGTATGGAAAGCTTGTGGCATCAGAGGGACACAGGAATGCATACAAGCTTGGTACAACAATGCCATAGCCTTAGATCTGGAAGTTAACCCTCACAGAAAACCCTCTACATGAGGAGGCCACTGGGTCGCTGCATACCGATGAAGCCACCATCAGCACCTCCTCCTCCATCCAGCATCATCAAATGCTACCAATGGGGTCAGCATAGTCACCAGGCTTCTGAAAGTTTGACTCCACCCCCTCCAAGCAAGACCTCCGACCACACTCCACGCAAGGAGGACCCCATGGAAGCCCCCCCGAGAAAGGGAAAATTGCCAGACAGGTTGTCAAGGCTCCACTCCTTCCCACAAAAGTTGAGGGAACTCCAGCTGAAGAAAACCAGCTAACCCTAGCCAGGGGAAGCAGTGGGGAGGATGACCCAATGGTAAGTGAAGACATCTACCCCTTCACTGTCAAAACCTGTATAATAGGATTTTTCTGATTGACTTTATCTATCCTGGAGAGATTATTAGCAAGATTTGGAGCAATTTGTGCTGGAAAAAGAAAAAAGAAATAGTAAAATGTCTAAACAAATGAAGTCAGATTCTAAAGCAGCGGGGGGGGGCTCCCCCACTCGTAAGTCTGAACAGCTTCCTCTACAGCAATCACAAGCTCAGACAAAGGAGGATGACTTCCAGGATTTAAAGAACTTTATTGTGACAGAAATTAAAAAGTCTGAGCAGGAAGTTAAAGGCATGGTTGCTAAATCTGAGCAGGAGATTAAAGACATGGTCCAAGAAAAATATGATCTAGTTAACAAAGATATTCAAACAGTGGTGAAAGGCCTGTCTGATGTACTCCTGCAGGTTGATAAAAAAGTGGATAAACTTGCTTCAGACATGGATGTTAAACTGAAGGAATCTGATTCTAAAATTGTTGAGGTGGACCAGAAAACTCAGAGGTTGGAGAATGAGATAATGATGATGCCATTTAGATCAATGGAATTTGCCATTAGACTTAGAGGCATAAAAGAGAACAGCAGGGAAGATCTTAGAAAGATTTGTGCTGATGTTCTGGCAGTGTTGCTGAAGGTTGATAACTCTGATGAGATTCTTTATAAAATTGACAAAGCCTATAGAGTGAACTCTCGAGTGGCAGTATATAGGCAACTACCTAGAGATGTGGTGATATATTTTACAGACAGAAAGATAAGAAATGCCATTTTGCAAAATTCATTTGTTTCTACTGTGCAAATTGATGGATCTGAGATTGGAGTTTTTAAAGAATTACCACCTAAAATGTTAAAGGATAGAAAGGATTTTAGATTTTTAGGTGGCAGAATTAAAGAAACAGCAAATACAATTTCGGTGGGACGCCCCAGTTGGCATAATATTGATACAAGGAGTGAGATACCGTTTAAATACTATATCAAAAGCAGAAGATTTTTATTATAACATTTTGAAAGCGGGTTCAACATCTCCTCGTACATCTTCGCCAATAGATAAAGAGGCTCAAGCACAGAGGGAATTTGATCAAGAGACTGAGGAAAAAATAAAACAGTCACAAATGCAAGCAATGGAGACCCAGGGGGCAGTAGGTGGTTTGTTGGTTGATCCCTTTGCACCACTTCCAATCTCCCCTTTGGAAGACACATTGAAATCTACGAGAGAGGTGCTGGATCTTGATGTGGGGTCAAGTAAATTTGATGAGCAACGTATAACTAGAGCAGTCTCTAGGCAAATTCTAGAAGCACAGCAACAGGAGAAACCCAAGTCACAAAGAAATAAGAAGGTTAAGGAAAAGGCACAAGTTGAAGTTGTGGGAGGAACAAAGCTGAAAATTACTTGCGTGCAAAAGGATCTTCAGCAACTGTTCTCAAAACTTCACAGCAGCCCAAATGACTAAATTTTTGTCTTGGAATGTGAATGGATTGAATTCTCCATCCAAAAGAAGAAAAGTATTTCATTATTTGAAACAATTTAATAATGATGTTATTTGTTTGCAAGAAACTCATATCAAGTTGCAAGATCAGAAATATTTGATGAATTCAAGATTGGGAATGCATTTTATTGCTTCAAATTTGGAAAAAAAGAATGGACTGGTGATATATATAAATAAAAGATTTTCAGCTAAACTAATAGAAGCAGATGATTGCAGGAGATATATAGTAATTGAATTGAATACTGACAATGGTCCAACCCTAGTGGTTGGAATTTATGCTCCTAACCAGCAACAAGAAGCTTTTTATAAAATGCTTTATTCTAAAATTCTAGATTGGGACTTTACATCTATTTTGATTATGGGTGACTGGAAGGGAGTAATACAACCGAAAATGGATAAAAAAAGTGTGGCTAAATTAGGTGCTAAATTACCACAGGTTTTTTTTTAAATGAAAGAGGATTTGGAATTGAAAAACATATGGAGACTGTACAATACAAATGAAATGGATTTTACTTTTTATTCGGATAGGCACAAATCTTTTTCCAGGATAGATTTTATTTTGCTAATGGTTGATTTACTTCCTAAAGTAAAGAAAACGAAGATATTTCCTAGGACTTTAACTGATCATAGTCCGGTATGGATAGAAATAGAGATGAGAAAGAAGGAAAGAAGATCTTGGAGACTAAATGAAAACTTATTTAGATATGAAAAAAATGTAGACGAACTTAAGAAGCATATAAAGGAATTTTTTAAAATGAATTTAAACAAAGGCACTCCTATTGAAATTGTTTGGGATGCAGCTAAAGCATACATGAGAGGAGTACTGATACAAATGAATTTTAAACATAAACAAAATAGACAGAAAAAAGAATAGAGTTGGAAAATGAGATAAAGAAAAAGGAGCAGCTATTGGTAAAAAACCCAACAGATGGAAAATTACAAACAACTATAAAACCTTTGAAAGACCAATTTCAAATGCTCATAGCAGAACAAACAGCAACTAATTTACAATTTGCAAAACATAATACTTTTGCTAATGCTAATAAACCAGGCAGATGGTTGGCTTACACATTGAGGAAGCAATTAACTTCACGAACTCTTGATAGTATTGAGTATGGTGAGAAGGAAGTTTTCCAGCAAGAATCAATTAAAAAGGCTTTTTTGAATTATTATGCCAAGTTATATTCTAAAGACAACATACATGATAATCTTATAAATAAATATCTAGAAGACAAAAGGATTACAAAAATCTCACTTGTACAAAAGGAAAAGTTGGATCAATTAATAACAGTTGATGAGATTAGCTATGCTATAAAACAATTGAAAACAGCTAAAGCCCCGGGAATGGATGGTTTAACTGCAATTTACTATAAAACTCTACAAGCAGAAATGATTGAGCATCTTAAAGATTTATTTTGTAATATACAACAAGGTGGCAAAATATCTTCCTCATGGAAAGCAGCTTTTGTATCATTAATACTGAAAGAAGAATCAGGTCCTAAAAAACCAGAAAACTTTAGGCCAATATGTCTTTTAAATACAGATTATAAAATTTTTGCAAAAGTATTAGCCAACAGATTGATGCCAGTTATCCAAGAGGTGATTCATCATGACCAAGCAGGATTTATTGAAGGCAGATATATGAAGGAGAATGTTAGGCAAATCATAGATTTATTGGACTATTTAGAAAAGAATAAACAGATCCCTGCAGTGCTGGTTTTCTTGGATGCGGAGAAGGCCTTTGATCGAGTGAATTGGAATTTTATAATTAAGACTTTGAAAAAATGGGTTTGGGGAATCGGTTTATACACATGATTGCAGCAATATATCAAGAGCAATTTGCACAACTTATTATTAATGGAAGTTTAATGACGAATTTTAATATACAAAAAGGTACTAGACAAGGTTGTCCGTTGTCCCCATTGTTATTCATTCTAAATCTAGAAGTCTTGTTGAACGCAATACGGGATTCGAACTCTGTGAATGGAATAGTTATAAGGCAAGAAGAATACAAAACTAGGGCATTTGCAGATGATCTGGTAGTTACCCTAACACGCCCGATGAAATCAATAATCCAAATGAAAGACATTATAGAAGAATATGGTATGGTATCAGGATTTAGGTTGAATCAGAAGAAAACTAAAATGATTGTTAAAAATTTGACAGAAAAACAAAAAATTGAACTTCAAAAAATGGCAGGTTTTGAAATAGTATCAAAGGTTAAATATTTAGGGATACAAGTTGCAGGTTCAAATATAAAATTGTTTCAAAATAACTATGAGGTTTTGTGGCAAAAGATACAAAAAGATATGCAAACTTGGAGAAAACTGCAGCTATCTTTACTTGGGAGAATATCAGCAGTCAAAATGAACATTTTGCCTAGATTTATATTTTTGTTCCAAATGATACTGGTGCTTAAATTTGATAATCAACTGATAGAATGGCAAAAAGGACTGAATAAGTTTGTTTGGAATGAGGAAAAAACCGAGAGTTAAATTGAAAATTATGCAAGATACTTGTGAGAGGGGCGGCCTCAAACTTCCAAACCTTCGACTGTACTATGAAGCAGCAGCATTGATACAAACAAGTGATTGGTTTGGGAAAACAAAAACTGAAATATTGAATATTGAAAGCCATGATCTGGATTTAGGCTGGCATGCATATTTATTCTATGAGCACAAAGTGGATAAAGTATTTAATAGTCATATACTTAGAAGTGCCTTGATGAGAGTTTGGAAGAAACATCGACATAATTGGGATTATAAAATTCCGCTCTGGCTGGATCTTGCTGATACCATGTGGAATACAAATATTAAGTCACTCGGGGGGGGTTTATATAAAGATATACTTTTTACTGAAGGGGGCAGATGGCATTTGAAGTCATTGGAAACACTGTTGGCAGAAGGGATTACTTTAACCTGGTTGCAGTATAATCAACTAAAAATGAGATGGAAAGAAAATCAAATAACTGGTTTAATGGAGTATGAAGAAGAATTGGTTAGACAGATAAAGGAGAAAGGTCCAATGCATATTAAGAGAGTTTATAATCTTTTGTTAGAAAGGGACTCAGAATCCGAATTGGTTAAAGATTGTATGATTAAATGGGCACAGAATTTTGGTGAACAAGTTATGATGGATACTTGGGAAAAAATATGGGTTCAGAATGTTAAATTTACTCAGTCACAAAATTTACGGGATAATTTCTACAAAATGTTTTATAGGTGGCATTTAGATCCCAAGAAACTGTCTTGTATGTACCCCAATGTTCAACCAAAATGTTGGAGATGTGACCGCTTAGATGCTACATACTATCATATATGGTGGACTTGTAAGAAAGTGAAGGCTTTTTGGATAAAAATTTGGTGGGTTATGCAAAATGTTTTGAAGAAAAAACTACAATTTTCTCCACAATTGTTTTTACTGGGTATAGTTAAGGATTTTACATTGGGGGAAATAAAATTGATTTTGTATATGGTGACAGCAGCTAGATTGTTGGTTGCCCAATATTGGAAGAAAGATGTTTTGCCTACCATTGAACAATGGACTCAGAAGATGGCCGGATTTGCAGAAATGGCAAAGATTTCAGCTTTTTTAAAAGATCATTTGCAAGAGAGTTACATACAGGAATGGAAAAAGTGGATTGATTATGCACAAAATAAATATCAAACTAGAAAATATTATATAGTTTTTAGCTGAGGAAGACTAGATTAATTTGATAATACAGAACAGCAAGCAGGGTATAGAATATGAAGGGGATGAATAATACATATTGTGTTTGGAATTACTAGAGTTTTAAATAGTGGAAGTCTGGGGGAGGGGGGGAAGGGTGGTTGGGGAGGGTTAGGGTGGGAAAGGGAGGGAATTGTATTTTCTAAGATTTACTTGATTAATGTAATATAATATGTTGGGAGGGGGGGAAGGGGGAAAATTTGTATTTGAAAAACTTTTTCAATTAAAAAAAAAGGACATGATAAGCCACTTGAGCAAGGGGAAGGTGTTTACCAAATTGGACTTGAGGGAAGCCTATTACTGCATCAGAATCAAGGAAGGAGATGAATGGAAAATGGCCTTTAACTGTCTGCTTGGCAGCTTCCAGTTCAAAGTCATGCCATTTGGCCTATAAGGGGCCCCAGTAGTTTTCTTGCAATTAATCAATGCACGTATGAGCACGTATACAAAGGGGTCCTAGTTTATCTAGATAACATTCTCATATTTAGTGAGACCCTCGAGGAACACATAAAGCTGGTGTGGCAAGTACTGAAAAAACTCCTAGCCGCTAAGCTCTACACAAAAGTGTCAAAATGTGAATTCCACCAGACCTCCCTTGACTACCTAGGCTACTGCATATCCAGCAAGGGGGTGGAGATGGACCCAGGAAAAGTAAAAGTGGTGCTAGACTGGCAACCCCCACGCACCCGCAAACAATTGCAAAGCTTCCTGGGGTTCGCAAACTTTTATAGACAGTTTATACCAGCCTTTGCAGAAGTCGCCTTGCCCCTAATAGAACTGTTAAAAATGGGGCTAACCCCTGAGAAGCCACAACTGAGCCAACCACTTGCCAACCGATTCTCTAGCATCCGGACCCAGAATGGCAATTCATAATCTGTATGATAAGATCATTCAGATTCAGGAAGACTTGGCCGCTGACTGGGTTAGTTCAGATGGGATGACTGAGGCAGATCTTGAGAGTGTTATCTGGGAGGAGTTCGATCCTGTGGCTCCCAAGGACGTGGACGGCTGAATGCGACCACATGTTTATTGGATCTGTGTCCCACCTGGTTGGTGCTGGCTTCCCGGGAGGTTACACGAGGCTGGCTCCAGAAGATTATCAATGCTTCTTTGAGTGAGGGTGTCTTACCGGCCGCCTTGAAAGAGGTGGTTGTGAGGCCCCTTCTGAAGAAGCCTTCTCTGGATCCAGCTGTTTTGGCTAACTATCGTCCAGTCTCCAACCTTCGTTTTGTTGCGAAGGTTGTCGAGAGTGTGGTGGCACAGCAGCTTCCCCAGTACCTGGATGAAGCTGTCTATTTAGATCCGCTCCAGTCCGGTTTCAGGTCTGGGTACAGCATGGAAACGGCATTGGTCGCATTGGTGGATGATCTCTGGAGGGATCGGGGTAGGGGTTATTCCTCTATCCTGGTCCTGTTAGATATCTCAGCGGCTTTTGATACCATCGACCATGGTATCATGTTGCACCGGCTGGAGGGACTGGGAGTGGGGGGCACTGTTTTGCGGTGGTTCTCCTCCTATCTCTCTGACCAGTCGCAATCTGTGTTGACAGGGGGGTAGTGGTCGACCCCGAGGCAACTTGTTTGTGGGGTGCCAAAAGGGTCGGTCCTCTTGCCACTGCTGTTCAACATTTATGTAAAGCCGCTGGGTGAGATCATCCGTGGTTTTGGGGTGGCGTTCCATCAGTACGCTGATGACACTCAGCTGTACATCTCCACCCCAGACCATCCCAACAATGCCTTGGAAGTGATGTCCCAGTGCCTGGAGGCTGTGCAGGTCT
Source organism: Ptyas mucosa (assembly GCA_012654045.1). NCBI lineage: Eukaryota > Metazoa > Chordata > Lepidosauria > Squamata > Colubridae > Ptyas > Ptyas mucosa. The sequence continues at coordinate 513,127 of WNWU01013270.1, forward strand.
GGATGGGGAGAAACAGGCTTTGACTCAACCCATCCAAGACCGAGTGGCTGTGGCTGCTGGCATCCCGGTATAGCCAGCTGGTGCCATCGCTGGCTATTGGGGGCGAATCACTGGCTCCCACGGAAACGGTTCACAACTTGGGCATCCTCCTGGACGCACGGCTGTCTTTAGAAGAGCATATGACAGCTGTGGCCAGGGGGGCTTTTTATCAGGTTCGCCTGATACGCCAGTTGTGCCCCTTTCTACACCGGGACTCCTTACGCACGGTCACTCAATCACTTGTCACCTCTCATCTGGACTATTGTAACACTCTCTACATGGGGCTCCCCTTGGGGTGCACCCGGAGGCTCCAACTGGTGCAGAATGAGGCCGTGCGGGGGATTATGGGAGCGACGGGGCGCTCCCATGTGACGTCTCTCCTGCGCGAGCTGCATTGGCTCCCGGTGGACTTCCAGGTGCGCTTCAAGGTGTTGGTGACCACCTTTAAAGCGCTCCATGGCTTAGGCCAGGGTATTTACGGGACCGCCTTCTGCCACCAATTGCCTCCCACCGGCCAGTTCACTCCCACAGAGAGGGCCTCCTCAGGGTACCATCAGCCAGACAATGTCGGCTGGCGACCCCCCGGGGGAGAGCCTTCTCTCTGGTGGCACCCACCCTATGGAATGATCTACCCCCAGAGATACGAGTGATCCCAGACCTCTGGACTTTTCGTCGGGCCCTAAAAACCTACTTCTTTCAGTTAGCTGAGCTGGCCTGATCCTTTATTGGTTTTAACGTTTGATATTGCTGGACTTTAATTGACATGTCTTAAATTTTGGGCCAAATTGTATTTAAATTATTTTAAAATGATTTTAACTTTTCTATTATGTTTTTTACTTGGCTGTTCACTGCCCTGAGTCCGCTAGGAGAAGGGCAGTATAAAAGTTTAAATAAATAAATAAATAAATAATAAATAAATAAATAAATAAATACTACAATAATAATAATAATAATAATAATAATAATAATAATAATAATAATAATAATCCAAGAAGATGCCAGCGATGTGGCTGTAGCAGCAGTGCTCATGCAAAAAGACTCACAGGGACAGCTCTTACCCTGTGCCTACGTGTCCAAGAAACTAACTGACACCAAGAGTGACTGTTTCCCTCTGAGTGACTGTATTAACCAACTCCTGCCACTGCTGTGAGAAGACAGTGGACCCCAGGCTGTTACCATATTGAGACTTTCCTGTCCTAGGACTTTGGTGGACCCTACCAAGCTGCTTTCCCATCCTGGTCTTACTGATGTACTCAGCGGCAGAGCTATGTGCTCTGCTAGACTCCCCCCTCTTGCAGATTTGGCCCTCCACTCTATCGAGGGCCTACCTTGATGATGGGTTTTGGAACCCCGAGAGGTGGCATAGTGCAAGAAGGGGGTTGAGGGGTTTCATACTTAAATTTTTAGGTAAACTTTTAAGGGGTGCCAGGGAGGGGGAGGGTCGGATTTTAATTCGGACTATGGATATGGGGGATGACCCACTAAAGGGAAGGTCGGATCTAGCTGTAAAGCGTGGCATAGGGGGTGGGGGGGTCCGGGGTCCAGGGGAGGTTTGGAGCTTATCCAGATAGGGTTTTTAACATCAACATCGTGAGTGGGAGGGGCAGATATGGTGGGAGCAGGGGGCCACATTGTGTTAGGGGAGCACACGCTCACTGTTTAAGAGCGGTGGCGCGCTCCAGCCCCCAAGGCTCCACTCGTTTTCCAGGTAGCACAGACCCTCAGGGCCCAGGCCTTCAGCTGATGTTGTGCAACGCCAGGTCTGTGATAAATAAAGCCCCCCTCATTTGCGATCTTGTTCAGGAGGGGGAGCAGACCTGGCAGGTATTACAGAGACCTGGTTGGGCCAAAAGGGGGGGTTCCCCTTGTTGAAATGTGCCCACCAGGTTTCTGCACATTTCATCAGCCGAGGCCATAGGGAGGGGCAGGGGGGTAGCAGTTATTATCAAAGAAGAGAGAGGCCACTGTTCCTCAGACGGCCGGTTGTGAGTCCCTCCTTGTGAAGTGGGGCCGTGGGGTACAGATGGGTTTGCTGATCACGTACCTGGCTCCCTGGCACGTGGCAGCAGCCCTGCCCGAGCTACTCAATGTCATCGCTGCGGTGGCGGTTGATACCTCTAGACTTATGGTCATGGGGGATTTCAACCTGCCGTCTGCAGGTGAGGCGTCTGAAGTGGCTCGGGAGTTCATGGCTTCCATGACAGCTACCCAACTAATTCATGGCCCTACCCACAGGGGGGGAAACACGCTGGACCTAGTTTTCATCTCTGGACAGTGGTTGAGTGATCTTGAAATAGGGGATATAGTCACTGAGCCCCTGTCATGGTCGGATCACTCCCTCCTCCATCTTGACCTTCGAACTGCTACACCTCACCACAGGGAAGTGGAGCTGGTAAGATGGTTCCGCCCCAGGCGCCTGATGGAACCTGAGAGGTTCCAGATGGAGCTTGGGCCATTCCCTGAGGCTCTGGCTCACACCTCAACTGGAGACCTAGTGGCCGCCTGGGATAGGGCGGCCGCTGGAGCTCTGGATCGGGTCGTGCCTTTGCGGCCTCTGACCCGGTGCCGATCTCACCTGGCACCCTGGTTTACCGAGGAGCTAAGGGAGATGAAGCACCAGAAAAGACGCCTAGAGAGTAGTTGGAGGGCCAGTCTTTCTGAATCTGACTGGACACTGGTAAGATCTCACATTAAGAATTACCTAGTGGCAATAAAAGCAGCAAAATGTAACTATTTTGCTGCTCTTATTGCATCATCAGATAACTGCCTGGCCGCCCTGTTTAGGGTGACCTGCTCCCTGCTCCACCGGGGAGCGCAGGAAGACCCCTTGAAGGGTAGAGCCAAGGATTTTGTACAGTATCTGCATGACAAAATTACTCAGATTCGGGAAAACCTGGACTCTGACTGGGTGGTCTCAGGGGGAATGACTGGGGCAGGTCTGTGAATATTATCTGGGCCGAGTTTGATCCTGTGGTTCCTGATGATGTGGACAGGATTCTGGGTGGACTCAATGCGACCACATGTTTGTTGGATCCGTGTCCCTCCTGGTTAGTGCTGGCTTCTCGGGAGGATTATAAATCCTCCTGGCTGCAGGGGATTATAAATGCTTCGTTGAGTGAGGGTGTCTTCCCCACTACCTTGAAAGAGGCGGTGGTGGGGCCTCTCCTCAAGAAGCCTTGCCTGGACTCGGCAGTGTTATCTAATTATCGTCCGGTCTCCAACCTTCGCTTTGTGGAGAAGGTTGTTGAGAGTGTGGTTGCGCGGCAGCTCCCCCAGTACCTGGATGAAACAGTATATCTGGATCCATTCCAGTCGGGTTTCAGGCCTGGGTACAGCACGGAAACGGCATTGGTCACGTTGGTTGATGATCTCTGGAGGGCTCGGGACAGAGGTTGCTCCTCTGTCCTGGTCCTATTAGATCTCTCAGCGGCTTTTGATACCATCAACCATGGTATCATGCTGCACCGGTTGGAAGAGTTAGGAGTGGGAGGCACCGTGTTGCAGTGGTTCTCCTTCTTTCTCTCGACCGGTGGCAGTCTGTGTTGGCAGGGGGCAGAGGTCGACCCTGAGGTGCCTCATTTGTGGGGTACCACAGGGGTTGGTCCTCTCGCTCCTTCTGTTCAACATTTATGTAAAGCCGCTGGGTGAGATCAACCGTGGTTTCGGGGTGAAGTATCATCAGTATGCTGATGATACTCAGTTGTACATCTCCACCCCGGACCACCCCAACGATGCCCTTGAAGTGATGTCCCGGTGCCTGGAGGCCGTACGGATCTGGATGGGGAGTAACAGGCTCAGACTCAACCCATCCAAGACCGAGTGGCTGTGGTTTCCGACATCCTGATATAGTCAGTTGGTGTCATCACTGACTATTGGGGGCGAATCATTGGCCCCCACGGAGAGGGCTCACAACTTGGGCGTCCTCCTGGACTCACTGCTGTCTTTAGAAGAGCACCTGACGGCCATGACCAGGGGGATTTTTTATCAGGTTCACCTGATCCGCCAGTTGCGTCCCTTTCTAGATCGGGACTCTTTACACACGGTTACTCACGCCCTCGTCACTTTGTGCCTGGATTACTGTAATGCTCTCTACATGGGGCTCCCCTTGAGGAGCACTCGGAGGCTCCAGCTGGCGCAGAGTGCAGCCGCACGGGTGGTTATGGGAGCGACATGGCATTCCTGTGTGACACCTCTCCTGCATGAGCTGCACTGGCTCCCGATGGTCTTCCGGGTGTGCTTCAAGGTTTTGGTTACTACCTTTAGAGCACCCCATGGCTTAGGACCTGGCTATTTATGAGACCGTCTACTGCTACCAGTGGCCTCCCAGCGGCCGGTACGCTCTCATAGAGAGGACCTCCTCTGGGTGCCATCGGCCAAAAAATGTCGACTGGCAGCCCCCAGGGGGAGAGCCTTCTCTGTGGGGGCACCTACTATCTGGAATGAGCTCCCACCGGAGAAGGATTTTATAGTTGAGCTTCCAGAAAGTGGGGAAAATACAGTTATTTGGAAAGTAATTGATTTGTTTTCAAAACAAGCCCACTTTACAGCTTTTTCGGGATTACCATTTGTTAAAAAACTGGCAAGGATGTTCATCAAACAAATCTACCGACTACACGGAATACCGTGCCAAGTCATTTCAAACTCAGAGTCCAATTTACAGCAAAGTTTTGGAGAGAGTTCCTGAAATCAGTCGGATCCACACAAGGATCCAACGGCTTTCCATCTGTGTATGAATGAATATATTGTTCCAATGGTGGAACAATATATCAGATGCTATGTGGATTATCAGCAGGAGAACTGGGCAGGCCTATTGCCTTTTGTGGAGGTGGTGTACAACAATGCTGTGTACAGCAGCACCGGACTAACCCCTTCCACGTCACCAGAATGAACCTTGTGCTGTGCCTGAACTGCCCAGGGAACATCCCTCCTCTATGTCCCTCCTCTATGAGTGGATGGAATCATTGAGAAAAGGCTGAGAGAACACCAAGAAGGAAATAGCATAAGCTGATGAGCATGAAAAAAACAACCCCCTTTCCGTGGGGGAGATCGGGTCTATCTGTCAACCAAATACATAAAACATAGGCTGCCTAGCAAGAAGTTGGGACCTAAATTCTTAGGTCTTTTCCCAATAGTGAAAGTAATTAACCCAGTGACAGTTCAGCTGAACCTCCCACACATTTTAGGGAAAATACATCCAATTTTCCATTGTAGCTTGCTTAAACCAGCCAAAAACTCTAGCTTAAGACCGCAAGCTCAAGTACCCCCTAAATCTATTGTGGTGCAAGGAGAGACCAATTATGAAGTCAAGAAGATCTTAGACTCCAGATTGTATAGAGGTAGATTACAATATTTAATACATTGGAAAGGATACCCTTTGTCTGAGGCCACATGGGTTAAAAGTTGGAATGTCAAAGCAGACGGGCTAGTAAAGCAATTCCATGATAACTTTCCTGATAAGCCAAAGGGTCCCCTTGGGGGAGGGAGAGGGGGTTAGTATGCTGAATGATTAACCACTATGCTACGGTCATTTAAGGACACACTTTTCTGACCGGGGTGGTGGTGGTGGCCTGTCATGCCTGGAAGCCATGTTTTGTATTAGGCCTTCAGATCTGCCACGTTTATTACTGTGGGAAACTGGGAGGGAAGATTGTGTGGAGTATGGGTGATATATAGCCATAATAACACTCCTTTCTCAAGAAGTCAAAGACAACTGACCCTGTACCTGGGAGCCTGGAGCTAGGAGGCATTCCAGTTGGGACGATGTCTGATTGGACCATGTGATGGACATGTGGGTGTTGGGCAGGGACTTGAACTTTTCTTTGGGTGGGGAAAACCTGGAAACTTTCAGGTTCGGGTTTTCCCAGACGTACCAATAGGACAGCTCTAATAAAATGTAGCTTTGGAGGCCTCGGAGTTTTCTTTCATTGGGGGTGTTACTTGGAACCCTGACATAGGGGTTGTAAAGGGTTTGATAACACCACCCACCAAAGGGTCTTCATAGTTGCTCTCTTCCTCCACTGGAAGGGTCGGAGTTCCTCGCACCGTAATTGATTCTGGTGGGAATTCAATGACTGCATGGGTGTTCAGGGCGATATCTTTGGAACACTGGTGGCCTTGAGGGTTTCCCTCCAACCTGCTTCTCTCCCTTTCGGGTGGACATTCTCACATAGCACTCGTTTGTGCAGTGACCTTCCTTCCTGCAATGGAAGCAGGTGGCTGAGTGTGGCAGGGCAGAGCAAGATTTGGTTTCCTCCCTTTTCCCTTCCAGCAGGGATCTCTTCTAGAAGTGGTTTCCACGGTACTGGTTTCGACCTTGGTTGATTTCTGCTTCCTCGTCCAAGACACACCAGCTGTGTAGGTGGACTGTGGCTCCACGGGCAATGCAGGTGTTGTACAGGTCATCGTTTAAGCCATCTTTGGACCAACTCATGAGTATTTCCTCTGGCCAATCTACGTGGCAAGTCAATCAGGAAACTCTTCAATATACTTGGTGACTGGACAGCCTCCCTGTCTGATGTGCCTTAAGCAGTATCTAACCTTGTGATTGGCTAGGGGGGTCCTCAAATCTTTGTCTCAGGGCTTTTGTGAAATGGTTAAAGTTGCAGAGCTCTGGTGCATCTGCGTTATGGAGGCTCACCATCCAATGTGCAGCTGATCCTTCTAGAGCCAGGGTGAGAACCCTGACTTCTGTAAGGAGATCCCTCCCATACTCCTGCATGTAGGTCAGTACATGTGTGAGGAAAAATCCCAGTTGCTGGGGATTCCCATTGAGTTTGACGCCAAGAGGGAGTGCCTTCCGTTCGAAGGGTGGAAGCCTCCTCTCATCAAGTCACAAGCCTTGCTTTTCATTGAGATGTCCCCTGGGTGGATCTTCCATGGTGGAAATGGTTCATCAGTAGCCCTTGCAGTTTCAGCCAATGGCCCTGGGGTTGTGGATCCCTTTTGTTCATCGGTAGTCCCCTTTTGTACTCCTAACTGGCCTGCAGCGCAAGCCATGGATGGCCTCCCTCATAAGATTCATGGCTTCCCTCAGGAGTTGGTTGGGCCAGTCTGGGGCTCCTTCCAGTTCATCATTGTTGTAAAGGTCTCCCATCTCTTGCTTCCAACCAATTTGTTGGCTCCCACAGGTGAGGGTGACATCTTTGGTTCTGCCACCCCAGCCTTCCATCTTCCCAACACCGATGGACTACCTCAGCTTGGCAGCAGTGCTTGAGGGAATGTTCTCCTCGACCCAGGCATTGAGGGCCTCAATTGAGATTTTGAGGGATAGGGTTCTCCCCCAGTCTTCAGCCTTTTCATGGTCACTGCCCTGGGCAGACATGGTGTGCATGGTCCCACGGTAGGGCTGTTACCTCTCTGGGTTGATCAGTTTGCAGTTCTTGCCTAAGCAGGACTCTTGAAACTGCAGTTGTTCCAAAAGGAGCTTTTATTGAAAGGTTTGTGATAACAAGAGATCTAGGTAAGAACTGAAGCTTCTCAGTTAAAACCAGTGGTGAAATGTAAAATTTGTTACTACCGGTTCTGTGGGCATCGCTTGGGGAGGTAATATGACCGAGTGGGCATGGCCAACTTTTTTTTTTACTTTTAAAATCATTTTTTCTACAACCTCTTCGGCTGAAGAGGTTGTAAAAAAAATGCTTTTAAAGCCTCTGACGATCCCAGCTGACTTGCCTGATTGGCAGAAACTTTTTTTTAAAAAAGCCTCTGACGATCCCAGCTGACTTGCCTGATCGGCAGAAGCTTTTTTTTTTTTAAAGCATTTTTTCTATAATCTCTTTGGCTGAAGAGGTTGTAGAAAAAATGCTTTTAAAAGCCTCTGATGATCCCAGCTGAGCTGCGTGATCATCAGAGGCATTTTTTTTTTACTTTTAAAAGCATTTTTTCGGCCAAAGAGGTTGTAGAAAAAATGCTTTTAAAAATAATTTTTAAAAAGCCTCTCATGATTGTGCGGCTCAGCTGGGCAATGGGGGGGGGGCAGGGATTTTTGCTACCGGTTCTCCGAATCACCCATCTTCATCGCTACTGGATAGGGTGATCCAGTCCGAACCGGGAGCATTTCACCCCTGGTTAAAACCAACTATTTAATGCAATGCTAATTAACCCCTCCCACACTACACCATTGCAGGGAAACAGAAACACAAACTTCATATAGAGATTAACACAGTAATGCAAGAAAAAGAAACAGAAACTTCATATAGAAATTAGCACAGTAATGCAGGAAACAGAAACTTCATGTACAGATCACTCCATTCCTCTCCCCTTCCTTCCACCAAAATGCCAGCATCCCTGTAGAAATATCTGGGACCTGAAAAAATCATTCCTTCATTTTCTTTGCAAGATACAGGGTTAAAACATTCTTCAGCAGAAAGAAAGTGATTTATTCATTCAGAAAAAAATAAGTGCCATTTATTTCCTGATAAGATACTGGCTATTTAAATATCACTTATTTTAACAACACAATTATTCTTCATTGGAAAGGAAACCACCTCAGTTGCTGGAGTCATAATTAGAAAATGAAATGTCTGATATATCAAATCAAGCCTAGTTAATTTAACATCCTATTTTCTTTGCCGGCAACTAAGGAGTACTCTAGGAGTTCATAAGCAGATGGATTTCCATCATCCTTTCGACAGATTGAAGAAATATAGTATGTGGTGCTGGAAGGATCATCCCTGGATCCTCTTCCCTATTTTTGATAATGTTAAATATGTAGAATGTTATTGTAAGGACCAGCTTCTCCCCAACTTCCAAGAAAGTACGAACTCTTGAGAACTTTGTATTTTACATTTTACAGTCCACTCATCCCCCCTCTCTCTTTTTCCATGGTGTGAGACTACTTCAGGGATTCCTGGCACCAGGCAATGGTTATAAATCAGGGTAAAGTTTATACAAAGAGCATCAGGCAAGAAATTGGATACCTAGAATACATAGGGAAAGAACTAAATGTGACACTCCAAATCCTCCCCCTTCTTCCATGAAGAATGGCAGATACACAGATCTGACAGTTATAAAACTTGCAGGAGTTGCAGAATTGATTGAGATAGTTAAGAAAATAGAAACAAAATTCAAAATCAATTATTTGAATCATTGGATTAATGGATTGGAAGTCATAGAATGAATTTAATGGATACCAATACAGTTATTCAGGTGGAAACAAAAGTGAAATGCAGAGGGATATGTAGGATACGGGTGCCTGGATAGTACTCCAAAAATTATTATTATTATTATTATTTATTAAATTTATATACTGCCCTACTCCCAAAAGACTCAGAGCGGTGAACAGTTAAACAGTAAATACATGTGAAACAGATATTCAAAAAACCGATTAAAATACAATTAAATAATTTGGTCAAGAAATAGAATTAAATTAAACACCTCAAAATTTATAGGGCAGATTCAAAATTTAAAAATTTAGAAGCAGTTTTAAAAGAGGTTAGGCCAGGCTGGCCTGCTGGAATAGAAATGTTTTGAGGGCACGGCGGAAAGTGCGAAGATCTGGGATTGTCCGTATCTCCGAGGGCAGCTCATTCCAGATGGCGGGTGCTCCCACAGAGAAGGCTCTCCCCCTGGGGGCCGCCTGTCGACATTGTTTGACCGATGGCACCCTGAGAAGTCCCTCTCTATGGGAGCGTACTGGTCGGTGGGAGGTTATTGGTGGCAGAAGGCAGTCTCATAGGTATCCCAGTCCTAAGCCATGGAGTGCTCTAAAGATGGTAACCGAAACCTTGAAGACCACACCCAGAAGACCACAGGGAGCCAGTGCAGCTCGCGCAGGAGGGGAGTCACATGGGAGTGCCACGTTGCTCCCATAACAACCTGCGTGGCTGCGTTCTGGACCAGCTGGAGCCTCCAGGTATTCTTCAAGGGGAGCCCCATGTAGAGAGCATTGCAGTAGTCCAGGCGGGAAGTGACGAGGGCATGAGTGACTGTATTTAACGAGTCCCGATCCAGAGAGGGATGCAACTGGCGTATCAGGCAAACCTGATAAAAAGCTCTCCTGGCCACAGCCGTCAGGTGTTCTTCTAAAGACAGCTGTGAGTCCAGGAGGACACCTAAATTGCGAGCCCTCTCCGTGGGGGCCAATGACTCACCTCCAATAGTCAGTGATGGTACTAACTGACTATAACGGGATGATGGAAACCACAGTCACTCGGTCTTGGATGGGTTTAGACTGACTCTGTTCCTCCCCATCCAGATCCGTACAGCCTCCAGGCACCGGGACATCACTTCAAGGGTATCATTGGGGTGGTTCGGGGTGGAGATGTACCCCTAGCTGGGTGTCATCAGCGTACTGGTGGTACTTCACCCCGAAACCACGGATGATCTTACCCAGTGCCTTCACATAAATGTTGAACAGGAGGGGCGAGAGAACCGACCCCCGTGGTACCCCACATACAAGGGGTCTAGGAGTCGATCTCTGCCCTCCTGTCAACACAGACTGTGGCCGGTCAGAGAGAAAGGATGAGAACCACTGCAAAACGGTGCCCCCCACTCCTAACCCTTCCAACCGGTGCAGCATGATACCATGGTTGATGGTATCAAAAGCCGTTGAGAGGTCTAATAGGACCAGGATGGAGGAACAACCCCTGTCCCGAGCCCTCCAGAGATCATTAACCAATATGACCAATGCCATTTCCATGCTGTAAACAGGCCTGAAGCCCAGCTGGAATGGATCCAGATAAGCCGATTCATCCAGGTACTGAGGAAGCTATCGTGCCACCACATTCTCAACAATCTTCACAAGAAAGCGAAGGTTGGAGACTGGACGGTAATTAGCCAATACTGTCGGGTCCAGGGAAGGCTTCTTGAGGAGAGGTCTCACCACCGCCTCTTTCAAGACGGCAGGAAAAACACCCTCAAAAATGATCTGGGATTAGTAATTGATTATCAAAGGAATACAGGGCAGCAGTCTAAAGAACGGAAATGTAATTTTAAACTCAATCAGATGACTATAATTTTCAAATCTCTCATTCATATACACACACACATAAAATAAATAAAATAAAATAAATGTTTTACTCTTTTCTGCTTCAGTTAGGATCCAGTATTCCCTATCACACAGATACACAGGAATTATAACAACTTCTGATAATGTTTATTTATTTACTTATTTAAAATATTTATATAGTTGCCCATCTTGTACCAAAATAACATCTATTTATGATAGAAAATATTAAAAGTAGAATATTGAGTTCAAAATACCTGGAGCCATAGCTAAATTTCAAAGCAGCTCATAACAAGCAGGCTATGCAGAGAAGCTTCTAGTGACGAATGGCAAATTGGACAGCTAGTTGCTGGATTGAGACAGTAGAAACTCTCTCTGGAACAAAAAAATCTGAACAAGTTTTTGTGTGGGTGTGAATAGACAGAGGACCTGTGGTTTTTTTGTGGAAGTCATGGGATTCCACCAAGCTCAGAGCAAATAATGTAGTCTTTTATGGATTTAGGTTTTGAGCAAAGCACAATCTTTTAAAGCATTTTGGAGTAATTTTACTGCTTGTAAAGATTGAAAATTTTCAGAACTGCACGTCTGGTTGTATTTGCTGGGTAGGTTCCCTTTCAATCATTCAACAAAGAAAATTATGAGTTTAACATTTTATGTATTAAAATATTTTAAAAATTTTAATAATATATTAAAAATATTTTTGTGGAGAATACACAGCAACAGGGAGATTACAGTATTTTTAAGTATTTTTAAAATTACGGTATTTTAGAAGGTTTTAACTGGATTAGAGGCTATGATGTATTTGAATTAAAGAAAGACTTTCAAATTAATTAAAAGAATTCTTTCTCATGGTAAATCTCTTTGCAACTGATATCAGAACAAACTGATGACTTTGAAATTTGGATAGTAGAAGGCATTAGAACAAAATAAATAATGGCTACATTAAAGGAAATCTTTGATGAATGGGGTAAAGATATAATTATAAATTTATCTGCAATTATAGAGTTGGAAAACAATATTGATGAGGAGCAAGTTCTACTGAGTAAAATTAAATTGAATGTGGATTAAAAATGATAGTTTATAAGAAAGAAATGGAAACAACGGATTTTAACAGACAGGTATTTCAAATATTCCAATGTTGAATTCAATAAATAAATGCACTGGTGAATTGCTACGATTGTTTAGTGAAATAGAACTAGATATATTAACAGAGACATAAATAAACTGCTAATTATTGCAACAACTTGATAAAATTTAGATTTAGAATCTACAACATTTCTTTAACTAAAATATAATTAAGAACAATTAATAAATTCTGACTTCTTATATTCATATAATGACATGACATGACATGACGTAACGTAACGTAACGTAACGTAACATAACATAACATAACATAACATAACATAACATAGCATAGCATAAAACATATTCTTGTAACATTATGGTAAAAAAAAAGTCAACATGATGGATGGTGAGATTGAAGTTCTGTCAGTTTATTTGTGTTCCACAGATTATAAACATTGAAAAAAAAGGCTGAGTTTCAGTTACACTATTATAGCCACCCTCTTACTTTTTTGATCATACCTTGAGGATATCTTTTTTTTTTTTATTGAAAAAGTTTTAACAATACAAATTTTTCCCCCTTTCCCCCCCCCTCCCTAGCCACAGATTGTAGAATACATGTAAAAAGAATATATAAATCCTTCCCATCCCCACCCTAACCCTCCCCCTCCTCCCTCTTCCCTCCCCCCCTTGACTTCCATTATATGCAATATTAATATTCCCGAACAATATATATGTTATTCAAACTTCCATATCTTTTCTCTATATTTACTAACATACTAACATAGTCATCTCAGCTAAAAGCGATATAATATTTTCTAGTCTGATACTTATTCTGTACATACTCAATCCATAATTTCCATTCCTGTATATACTTCTCATGCGTCTGATCTTTTAAAAAAGCTGAAACCTTTGCCATTTCTGCAAATCCAGCCATCTTCTGGGTCCATTGATCAACCGTCGGTAAAACATCACTCTTCCAATGTTGGGCAATCAACAACCTAGCTGCTGTCACCATATACAAAATCAATTTAGTTTCACCCAGTGTAAAGTCTTTAACTATACCCAATAAAAAAAATTGCGGAGAAAATTGTATTTTTTTCTTTAAAACATTTTGCATAACCCACCAGATTTTTATCCAAAAAGCCCTCACTTTCCTGCAGGTCCACCAGATGTGATAATATGTAGCATCTAAACAATCACATCTCCAACATTTTGGCTGCACATTAGGGTACATGCAAGACAATTTCTTGGGGTCTAAGTGCCATCTATAAAACATTTTATAAAAATTTTCTCGTAAATTTTGTGACTGTGTAAATTTAACGTTCTGAACCCATATTTTTTCCCATGTTTCCAACATAACTGGTTGAGAGAAATTTTGTGCCCATTTAATCATACAATCTTTAACTAGCTCATTTTCTGAGTCTCTTTCTAACAAAACATTATAAACTCTCTTAATGTGCATTGGACCTGTCCGCTTTATCTGTTCAACCAATTCTACTTCATATTCCATTAAACCAGTTTGTTGATCTTCTTTCCATCTCATCTGTAATTGATTGTACTGCAACCAAGTCAACGATTTCCCTTCTTCCAACAGCATATCCAAAGTCTTCAATCGCCACCTGCCCTCTTCAAAGTAAAGTAACTCTTTATATAAAAACCCCCCGAGTGACTTAATATTTGTATTCCACATGGTATCAGCGAGATCCAGCCAAAACGGAATCTTGTAATCCCAATTAATTCGGTGCTTCCTCCAGACTCTCAACAAGGCATTTCTAAGTAGATGACTATTGAACACTTTGTCCACTTTGTTATCATTAAATAGATATGCATGCCATCCCCAAACAAGGTCATGACTTTCTATATTCAACAAATCAGTCTTAGTTTTCCCAAACCAATCACTTAATTGTATCAATGCAGTTGCTTCATAATATAATCGAAGGTTTGGGAGTTTAAGACCACCTCTCTCACGAGTATCTTGCATTATTTTCAGTTTGACTCTTGGTTTTTTATCATTCCAAATAAATTTGTTCAGTCCTTTTTGCCATTCTAGCAATGGTTTGTCTGATTTAAGCACCGGTATCATTTGAAATAAAAAGATCAGTCTAGGTAAAACATTCATCTTTACTGCTGATATTCTTCCAAGCAGTGATAACTGCAGTTTCTTCCAGTTTTGCATATCTTTTTGTATCTTTTGCCACAGAACCTCATAGTTATTTTGAAACAGTTTAGCATTGGAGTCTGTGATTTGTACTCCTAAATATTTGACCTTTGAAACAGTCTCGAAGCCTGCCATTCTTTCCAGTTCCTTTTTTTTGCTCTCTGTCAGATTTTTGACAATCATTTTAGTTTTTTTCTGATTCAACCTGAAACCAGATACCATGCCATACTCTTCTATAATATTTTTCATCTGGATTATTGAGTTCATAGGTTGTGATAGGGTAACAATCAGGTCATCTGCAAATGCCTTAATTCTATAGTCCTTTTGCCTTATAACTATTCCAGTCAAGGAATTCGAGTCCCGTATTGCATTGAGTAAGACTTCTAAAGTTAAAATAAATAATAACGGGGATAATGGACAACCTTGTCTGGTGCCTTTTTGTATGTTAAAATTCGATGTTAAGCCTCCATTGATAATAAGTTGTGCATGTTGCTCTTGATAAATTGCACCAATCGCTTGTATAAACCGCTCCCCCAAATCCATTTTTTCCAAAGTCTTAATTATAAAGTTCCAATTCACGCGATCAAAGGCTTTTTCCGCATCCAAAAAAACCAGCACTGCAGAGATCTGTTTATTCTTATCTAGATAGTCCATTAAATCTATAACTTGCCTAACATTCTCCTTCATATATCTGCCTTCAATAAATCCTGCTTGGTCGTGATGAATTATCTTTTGAATAACTGGCATCAATCTGTTGGCTAGTACTTTTGCAAAGATTTTATAGTCTGTGTTTAATAAAGATATTGGTCTATAATTTTCTGGTTTCTTAGGACCTGATTCTTCTTTCGGAATCAATGAAACAAAAGCTGTTTTCCATGAGGAAGGTATTTTACCTCCTAGTTGTATATTACGAAATAAATCTTTAAGATGCTCAATCATTTCTTCTTGTAAAGTTTTATAATAAATTGCAGTTAAGCCATCCGTCCCTGGAGCTTTAGCTGTTTTTAATTGTTTTATAGCAAAACTGATCTCCTCCACTGTTATCAGTTGTTCCAAACTTTTCTTTTGGCTCGTTGAAATTTTTGAAACTCTCTTGTTTTCCAGGTATTCATCTATAGTAATATTCTGTATGTCATCTTTAACATATAACTTAGTATAATATTCCAAAAAGGCTTTTTTAATTAGATCTTGTTGGTAAACTTCTTTATCAGCATATTCAGTACTATCAATAATTCGTGTCGATGCTTGCTTCCTCAAAGTATACGCCAACCACCTGCCCGGTTTGTTAGCATTGGAAAAAGTATTGTGCTTTGCAAATTGTAAGTTAGTTGCCGTTTGGTCTGCTATAAGCATTTGAAATTGATCCTTCAGAAGTTTTATAGCCATTTGCAATTTTCCGTCTGTTGGTTTTTGTATCAATTGTTGTTCTTTCTTTTTTATCTCAGATTCCAATTGTAGTCTTTTCTTCTGTTGACTTTGCCTGTGTTTAGAATTCATTTGAATTAGTACTCCCCGCATATATGCTTTAGCTGCATCCCAAACTGTTTCAATAGGGGTGCCTTTGTTCAAGTTAAATTTAAAAAACTCCTTTAAATGCTTTTTGAGTTCAATTATATTCTTTTCATATCTAAATAGATTCTCATTTACTCTCCAGGATCTTCTTTCTCTTTTACCCATCTCGATTTCCATCCAGACCGGACTGTGGTCAGTCAAAGTCCTAGGAAATATCTTTATTTTCTTTACTTTAGAGAGTAGATTAGAAGTTAAGAGAAAAAAGTCTATTCTGGAAAAGGATTTGTGCCTGTCTGAGTAAAAAGTAAAGTCCAGTTCATTTGGGTTTCGAATTCTCCAAATATCTTTCAATTCCAAATCCTCTTTCAGTTCGAAAAAAGCTTGTGGTAATTTATTCCCTATTTTGGCCGTGGTTTTTTTATCCAATCTAGGTTGGATTACTCCATTCCAATCGCCCATTATTATAGTGTTTGAATAGTCCCAATCCAAAATTTTTAAATGAAGTAGCTTGTAAAAAGTTTCCTGCTGTTGATTTGGGGCATATATTCCGACCAACAAAATTGGTCCAACATCTGTAATAACTTCAACTGCAATATATCTTCCATCTTTATCTGCTTCTATAATTTTTGCTACAAGTTTCTTATTTATATATATCACCACTCCATTCTTCTTTTCCTGATTTGAAGCAACAAATTGCATTCCCAATTTTGAATTTATCAAGTATTTCTGATCTTGCAATTTTACATGAGTCTCCTGTAAACAGATAACATCATTATGAAATTGTCTCAAATAGTGAAATATCTTCCTTCTTTTTTGCGGAGAATTCAATCCGTTTA
Source organism: Ptyas mucosa (assembly GCA_012654045.1). Taxonomy (NCBI): domain Eukaryota; kingdom Metazoa; phylum Chordata; class Lepidosauria; order Squamata; family Colubridae; genus Ptyas; species Ptyas mucosa. Next base: position 529,685 of record WNWU01013270.1, read on the forward strand.
CATTCCAAGACAAAAATTTAAGTGCCATTTGACCCTGTCTGAAGTTTTGAGAGCAATTGTTGAAGATTCTCTCCTACAGTAGGAATCTTCGGTTTAGCTCCTCCCATGACTTCAGCTTGCTGTTTATCTTTGGTTCTTTTCTCACGCTGTGGCTTACTATGTTCTTGCTGCTGTTGCTTCATTTGTTTGGACATTGCTCTGGTTATGCGTTGCTCTTCCACTTTAGATGTTGTTACTTCCAAAGCCATCGCCTCCTCTGTGATGGTTTTAGACATTTCTTCCAAAGGAGAAGCTTCGAATGGTGCAAAAGGATCAACCACAACACCACCTACTGCTCCCATTAATTCTCTTGCCTCCCTTTGCGACTGCCTTATTTGTGCTTCTGTTTCTTGATCAATCTCGGCTTGTAGTTGAGCTTCTTTATCTATTGGTGAAGATGTGCGTGGAGGAGGAGAACCCGCTTTCAAAACATTGTAATAAAATTCTTCTGCTTTTTCAATAGTATTAAGGCGGTATCTCACTCCTCGCAGCCTGAGTATTATACCTATTGGGGCATCCCACCTAAATTGTATATTCTGTCTTTTCAATTCTGTCACCAAAAATCCAAAATCCTTTCTATCTCTTAACATTTTAGGCGGTAGTTCTTTAAAAACTCCAATCTCACTTCCATCAACTTGAACTGTTGTAACAAAAGAATTTTGCAGAATTTCATTTCTCATTCTTCTATCTGTGAAATATATAACCACATCTCTAGGCAGTTGTCTTTGTACCGCCACCCGAGAATTAACTCTGTAGACTTTGTCCATCTTGCACAAAACCAGATCTGGTTCCACTTTCAACATAACTGCCAAAGCCTCTGCACAAATTTTCCTAAGATCTTCTCTGGTGTTCTCTTTAACACCTCTCAATCTAATAGCATATTCCATTGATCGAAATTGCATCATAGTAATCTCATTTTGCATTTTCTGTGTAACTTCTTCAATTTCTATAATTTTTGAGTCAGAAGCTCTGAATTTAGTCTCCATCTCTGAGGCAAGATTCTCCACTTTTTTGTCAATCTGCAGCGCTACCTCAGACAGGCCTTTAACCACTGTTTGAATATCTTGTTTGAGTGAGTCATATTTCTCTTGAAACATTCCTTTAAGCTCCTTCTCTGATCTTTGAATTTCTTTAATAATAATATCATATTGGCTTTCTTCCTTTGTCTGAGATTGCAACTGCGCTGTTTGAGGCTGCTTCTGTTTATGTGTGGGGGAGCCCCCCCCTGGTTGCTTTGTTGCCATTTTACCTCTTAAAGATCTTCCTTTTCCACAAACTCTAACAACCTTTCCCAAAAAGTTCTCCAGATTCAATCAGGTCTATAAAAGTCAGTTGGTATTTTTATTTTATGTTATTTTGTTTTTTTTGAATACTTCTGCCGCTTCCAGCCGGATTTGTTACTTTAAAATGTAACCGGATACAGTAATCAAATTACTTTCACTTTCAGCTCTCTCAACTAAGAACAGGCGCCATTTTTTTTCCCTCCGCTTTCCTCAATGCCAATTCACTTTCACTTTAAAAATTCTTTAAAATAGTCCAAAAAGCTTCCAATACTTGCTGTTTAGTGAGAAGTTTGAAATCTTCCTTATTTTTCTTTGTTATTGGTAATGCTGCCGCGCTGTCTTGTTCTGCTTTAAAGCAGAGTTTCCCAGTCGTCCGGAGCTTCAGCGGGGTGGATAGGGAGTCCCACCCTGTTAACTCCCCGGAAGCAAAAAAAGCTTTCCGGGGGTCTCACAGGGGACTCTACCTGCAGCCGCCGGCTCTCCTCACAAGCCCTTTGAGTCTCGGAGTTTTACGAGCCGTTTCAATTGCCGAAACGACTCTTTTACGAGCGATCGGGCTGGCGGTCTTCAAAGGACCGTCCACAACAGCTGACGGCAACAGCGGAAGCCCCCCCTTGAGGATATCTTTAAGTTCTTGTTATCTTAAGGAAAATTAACAATATTACAAAATATTGCTACATAGTAGCACAAAGAGTTGTAGATTCTACAGTTGCAATTTGTAATGAATACAGTAAGATTTCTGATTTTTATTTACCCAGGTTCTTTTCCTCACACTACTAATGTAAGACATAATTGATTACTTACAAATTAAATACTCAAGAAATCATCAATTTAAACTCATAAAAGAACTTCATTTTTGTATAGCTATGTTGGAAGAAATATCCATCTGGTTCAGTTCCAAGTGGGATGAAAGACATTGGAAACATGGAGGCTGATTGGAAAGATGGTTTAATGGTGAAGCAGAACCAACAAGCATGTGTGATTCTGGGTAGCTGACCACTTGGTTTGATGAGTACATGGATTTTTATACAGTTTGTTCTACAGCATTTTGTAATTTAGAGGCTTGTTTTGTGTATTTTGTTATTTGATTTTAATTAGTTTGTCTTGTGAAGGCTGGCAATGAGTTGGGGGTTTTAATCTTATTTAACAAATGTAATTAATCCTAGATGCTGGTTTCCTTGGGGTTTTAATCCTGTCTTGAATGGATTACCAAATCTGCATTTCAAAAAGTTGGCCCCTTAGTTTCTACTTGGGGCAGAGAGCTGAGGTTCTGAGTTTCTGTCTTTAGAAACATGTTTCTCCTTTAGAGAAAATATAATATTCTGCCTTTTTAATATTTCCTAAAATATTTCATTCTTCTAAGAGGGATGGGTGCTAACTTTCTACTGATAAATGTAAATATTTGTAACCAATTTTATCAATATAAATCTCAAGTATTTGACATTAGCAATTAAAAAGAAGTGCAAAATGAAGAGACTATGTGAGGGATCTCATGAAGAACGATGGTCTGTTGAGGGCGCTTCCAAGAAAAGGTCAGCACGCAAAGATGCAATCAAATTAAGTCTTTATTTAGAAGTAAAAGTAGAGTAAAATAAGTTCCCAGGCATGGAGGCATCCATGCCTGGATTGAGCCCATGGGTCAGTCCCATAAGAGAGTAGAACAAGAATGGGGAAGCAGCCCCTGTGCAGGGGTTCTTATAAGGGTCCCTGGCCCCTCCCTTAATGATGTGTGGGGGGCCCCGGAGGGCCGTTAACTTTCCCCAATGGGGCTGCAGGGGCCGGAGCCCCCTTGACCCACCAGTGGGATCAAAAGTCCCTCTTTGCTCCCATCTGGTGGCCTTTTAAGAAACTGCCATGGCTGGCACAAAACACCTAACAGACTATGCATGCATGTGAGACGTTCCTGGAAAAAAAAATCCAATTTGCAAAAGATCCAACTTCAAAGGTTTATTATTTATTTATTTATTTATTAGATTTATAGACTGCCCTTCTCCCCGAAGGGACTCAGGGTGGTGAACAGGCAAAGATAAAAAACATAGATACAAAAATTTAAGAACCAATTTAAAACCAGATTAAATAATTGCCCCAACAATCTAAAACCCATTACAAAATATTAAAATCCCAAATTTAAAATTTAAAAATTATAAAATTAAAATTTTCATACAGAAAGGGAAGAAATTAGGCCAGGCCCGCCTGACGAAACAAAAAAGTTTTTAATTCACGGCGGAAGGCACAAAGATCCGGGGGGAGGTCGTTCCAGATAGTGGGTGCCCCCACAGAGAAAGCTCTCCTCCTGGGGGCCGCCAGTCGACATTGTTTGGCCGACGGCACCCGGAGGAGCCCCTCTCTGTGGGAGCGTACCGGTCGGTGGGAGGCTATTGGAGGTAGTAGGCGGTCCCGTAAGTACCCGGGCCCTAAGCCATGGAGCGCTTTAAAGGTGATGACCGACACCTTGAAGCGCACTCGGAAGACCATTGGGAGCCAGTGCAGCTCACGCAGGAGCAGTGTCACATGAGAGCGCCACGTCGCTCCCATCACTACCCGCACAGCTGCACTCTGCGCCAGTTGGAGCCTCCGGGTGCTCCTCAGGGGGAGCCCCATGTAGAGAGCATTACAGTAGTCCAAGCGAGAGGTTACAAGGGCATGAGTGACCATGAGTAAGGAGTCCCGATCCAGAAAGGGGCGCAACTGGCGAATCAGGCGGACCTGATGAAAAATCCTCCTGGTCACAGCCGTCAGATGTTCATCTAAAGACAGCCGTGAATCCAGGAGGATGCCCAAGTTGCGCGCCCTCTCCGTGGGGGCCATTGATTCGCCCCCAATAGTCCTACACATTAGGAAGCAATTATTTTGAATGGTTTGCATAGCCCTAGTTCAAATATCAAGCTAAGTGGTACTAGTGAACATGGTTCATTTATGCCTTTAATGATAGTGATGAGCATCCAAAGCAATATTTAAGTTAAAAAGCATTTTCACATAGTGATCTGGAACCTCACACCATAACTTTGAGGGCCTAGAAGCACAGTCACCCAATACTAATCCTGTCTCAGTAAGCAAGAGTAAAATTACTGTGACAAAGAATTGTCAACTTGATCTCAGAAAATTGGTTAGTTATCATGGTGGTGACACTAAAAACTACTGAAAGAAGAAGCAACTCTGTTCTCTTTCTTTTTCTCTGCCTGTCTCTGTCTCTCTGTCTCTCTCACACACATGGGGAGAGGTGGGGAGAGACAGAGAGAATGGGATTTAACAGGGAGAGTGTGGTTGTTTCTGTTCCAAAACTAGACTGGAAACCAGATAAAAGTGTTAATATAATCTGTTGTCTTCCAAGAATGTTTGCAGCTGCACAAACTCCACCCTCTCAATCAACTTGGATCAAAAAGGAATTTTAGATTAGAGAGAAGTAATTTATTTAGAACAGGAAGGACTGCTTTTCAGTAATGGACAACTGCTGGCTCCTTTATGGTCAATAATTTTATTTGATCCTATACTTACTATTCCCTGGATCAAATCAACTTCTCTTGACTAGCAAAAATAGATTTCTGGCAAAAAATTCCATTTCTAGGCGAATTTTTTTTAACAACCATGTGAATTGCTAAATGAATATAGTGTCTACAAAAAATGATCATAAAATCAAGTCAGATCATGTGGTGATGCATTTAATGACTGCAATGTCATTAAATGCAACTGGAAATTTCAGGATCAATTGTGGTAATTAAGTGAGGGCTACCTGTAAAGTACTGGAATCATCAGCATTAAAAAATAGCATTCAAGTTGGTATATATGTTATCTTCAGACTGCATTTGAGGGCTCCAATATAGGATTTCTAGATAAACAAAAATAACCTGAGGAGATTTTTGGAGTTGACTTGAGGATACAATTGTGGGAAGCCCCCCGCCCCCATAGAAGAATGAAATATTTTGAGGAATATTAAAAAGGCATTCCCTAAATGAGAAATGGAGAAACTAAATATTTTTTAGAAGCAGGAAGTAGTCCCCAAATCTTTCTTAATAGCCCGTAGCAGATGCCAACACTTAAGAGATAAAGAGCTTATTGAAAGAGGAAGGCAAATATCTAGATAGCTCTATTCATAAGCAAAGCAAATACTGCAGGTAGAAATCAATTTAGGATATTTTGAAACTCCCTGCAGCAAAGTCTGAACAAAGGCAGAATGGTAGGATTAGAAGCAGCTCCTCATCCAAGATTCAACACAGGATGAAAGCCATTAAGGCACAATAGGAATTGCCCAACACCCTTTCAGAACACAAGCCCCTTCATTGCACCATCCCAGAGCAGTCCAAATGTCACCTGGGAGCTCAGATAAACAACAAACCAGAGGCTGATCAGATTAGCTGAGACAAACACCTAGGATTTGCATATTAATAAGCACAGGTTGCTCATGATGTGTGTGTGGGAGTGGGGGCAAAGTGTGTGGGTCAAAGGGAGGCCCACTCCCTCTCAACGCATGGAGATCCAGCTTTGTAACCAATGCATCCTCAGCGATAGGATGGGAGACCACTAGGAGTGGTCAGGAGGAAGAGACAAGGGGATGGCAAAAGGGCCGCTGGTGGCAGAGTGCTAAGCTTTCCTTCCTTCCTTCCTTCCTTCCTTCCTTCCTTCCTTCCTTCCTTCCTTCCTTTTCTTCTTTTACCTTCCCTCTTCATTCTCCTTTCTTCTTACCTTCCCCTCTTTCCTTCTTTTTCCTTCCTTGTTCCCTTCCCCTCTTTCCTTCTTTTTCTTTTTCTTTTTCTTTTTCTTTTTCTTTTTCTTTGTCTTTCCTCTTTCTCTTTCTCTTTCTCCTTTCCTGTCCCTTCTTGGATGCTCAAATGTAAAAGGGGAAACATTTCTCCTTTTGTTTTGTTTTGCTTTTAGTTTGTTTTACTAGCACTCTTTCAGTGAAAATGGAGCTGGGGGTGGGGGGGACATCAGTCCCAAAATATTTGCAGCCTATGACCAAATATCTAATTGATAATTTTAAAGCAACATATGATTTTCTATTACCTGTAGAAAGTAATATATAATTACAATCTAACTTGCAATTTTATCAGTTAATAGGAATTACTAAATTGCTAAAAGTCTAATAATCTAATAATTGAAAACTGACACCTAACAAATCTTTACATATTAAAGATGGAAGACCAAGCAAAAAAATACCATTAAGAAATGTTGCTATGGTTTTAAAGCTAGCAACTTTGCAGAACCTTCATAGTGACACCAAAAATTATTAGATCAGTGTTACTGTTCGTATAGGTTAGATTACAGCCATAAATTTTGGCAAAGGAATAAAACAAATAAATAAAGCAACACAAAAAAGCTATTTAAATTCTAATCCCAGTAAATGGCAAGTTTTAAACATAATTAGAACAGAGTTAAGAATAAGAATAATTTTTTTGTCAAAATTATGTTACCCAAAATGTTTTACCCATGGTTGTTTGTGCCACTTGCAAAATACATTTAACACTACTAGATTTATTTGCTTTTTACTTTTTTTGTATTTTTGTTTTAGACATTAAAATACTTAATAGCAATAACTTCCTACCAGAAAATACTTATTAATTTTCCATTTGTTACATGCATTTCAAAGTTATTGAACTGTATTTCTTCAACAGACAGCCACATTTAATGATTGATTTCTTTATTATTTATTTAAAATGCCATCCTAAAGAAAGTGAAAATTTATTTATACTTTCAGGAACACAACTTTATACAACACAGAATATAACAATAGTCGATAGATAGATAGATAGATAGATAGATAGATAGATAGATAGATAGATAGATACAGTGGTGGGTTTCAAATTTTTTTTACTACCGGTTCTGTGGGTGTGGCTTGATGGGTATGGCATGGCTTGGTGGGTGTGGCTTGGTGGGTATGGCAGGGGAAGGATACTGTAAAATCTCCATTCCCTCCCCAATCCAGGGGAAGGTTATTGCAAAATCCCCATTTCCTCCCAATCAGCTGGGACTTGAGAGGCAGAAAATAGATGGGGGCGGGGCCAGTCAGAATTTTTACTACCGGTTCTCCGAACTACTCAAGATTTCCACTACTGGTTCTCCAGAACTGGTCAGAACCTGCTGAAACCCACCTCTGGATAGATAGATATAGATGATATAGATATAGATATAGATATAGATATAGATATAGATATAGATATAGATATAGATATAGATATAGATATAGATATAGATATAGATATATTCACCCCTCTTAAGTAGAATAACTGTAGCATGTCTGCGGCCATAACCATTTTCAACATAGCAGGAGTAATTTCCAAGATCCCCTTCTTCCACTGAATCAAGAATTAATGAGATGGAAACTTCTTGTTCTCCAAGATGTTCTTTAAGGACTCTAATAAAAAGAAAAATATTTTGTTGAAATATTTTTGGTTATTGAAAAATTGTTGAAAAATAATATTTTCAGAAGGAATGGAAGGAATCTTAATATGGTCTTTATTATTTCATTTCATTTTCATTTATTTAGATTTATATACCGCCATTCTCCCCGAGGGGACTCAGGGCAGTGAACAGCCAAAAGTAAAAAACATACATACAAAATTTAAAAACCAAATAAAACCAAATTAAACAATGGCCCCGACTATTTAAAAACCCAATTATAAAATATTAAAACCCCAAATATTAAAATAGTTAAGTTTTAAAATTTTAAAATTATTTTTGCAGAAAAAGGGGAAAAAATTAGGCCAGGCCAGCCTGATGGAACAGAAAAGTTTTTAGCTCACGGCGGAAGGCGCGAAGGTCCGGGATCATCCGTATCTGCGGGGGGAATTCGTTCCAGATAATGGGTGTCTCCACAGAGAAGGCTCTCCTGCTGGGGGCCGCCAGCTGACATTGTTTGGCCGACGGCACCCGGAGGAGCCCCTCTCTATGGGAGCGTACTGGTCGGTGGGAGGCTATTGGTGGTAGTAGGTGGTCCCGCAAGTACCCGGGTCCTAAGCCATGGAGCGCTTTAAAGGTGGTAACCAATACCTTGAAGCGCACCCGGAAGACCACCGGGAGCCAGTGCAGCTTGCGCAGGAGAGGAGTAACATGGGAGCGCCACGTCGCTCCCATCACCACCCGCGCGGCCGCACTCTGCGCCAGTTGGAGCTCCGGGTGCTCCTCAAGGGGAGCCCCATGTAGAGAGCATTGCAATAGTCTAGGCGAGAGGTGACAAGGGCATGAGTGATCGTGTGTAAAGAGTCCCGATCCAGAAAGGGATGCAACTGTCGAATCAGGCGAACCTGATGAAAAATCCTCCCGGTCACGGCCGTCAAATGCTCTTCTAAAGACAGCCGTGAATCCAGGAGGACGCCCAAGTTGCGCGCCCTCTCTGCGGGGGCCAGTGATTCACCCCCGATAGTCAGCGATGGCACCAGCTGACTATATCGGGACGTCGGAAACCACAGCCACTCGGTCTTGGATGGGTTGAGTCTGAGCCTGTTCCTCCCCATCCAGATCTGCACGGCCTCCAGGCACCGGGACATCACTTCAAGGGCATCGTTGGGGTGGTCTGGGGTGGAGATGTACAGCTGGGTGTCATCCGCGTACTGATGATATCTCACCCCAAAACCACGGATGATTTCACCCAACGGCTTCACATAAATGTTGAACAGGAGGGGCGAGAGGACCGACCCTTGTGGCACCCCACATATGAGGGGCCTCAGAGTCGATCTCTGCCCCCCTGTCAACACCGACTGCAACCGGTTGGAGAGAAAGGAGGAGAACCACTGCAACACAGTGCCTCCCACCCCCAACTCTTCCAACCGGTGCAGCATGATACCATGGTTGATGGTATCAAAAGCCGCTGAGAGATCTAACAGGACCAGGACAGAGGAGCACCCCCTGTCCCGAGCCCTCCAGAGATCATCAACCAACGCGACCAATGCCGTTTCCGTGCTGTACCCGGGTCTGAAGCCCGACTGGAATGGATCAAGATACGTCGTTTCATCCAGGTGCTGGGGAAGTTGTTGAGCAACCACATTCTCGACAACCTTCGCCAGAAAGCGAAGGTTGGAGACCAGATGATAATTTACCAACATTGCCAGGTCCAGGGAAGGCTTCTTGAGGAGAGGCCTCACCACCGCCTCTTTCAAGGCGACAGGAAAGTCACCCTCACCCAACGAAGCATTTATAATCCCCTGGAGCCAGCCACGTGTCACCTCCCGGGAAGCCAGTACTAACCAGGAGGGACACGGGTCCAATAAACAGGTGGTCGCGTTCAGCCTGCCCAGAATCCTGTCCACGTCCTCAGGGGTCACAGGATCAAACTCAGTCCAGATAACATTCTCAAGACCAGCCCCTGTCCCTCCCCCCGAGACTACCCAGTTGGAGTCCAGATCTTCCCGAATCTGAATGATTTTATCATGCAGATTCTGAACAAAATCCTTATTAAAAAAAGAAGTAGGGTTGATGTAATTAAACCGCTAGTTTGCTCTACTATCAATATATATTTATACACATTTGTAGATGCTAATGAGATCTGCAATTAAATTGATGTTTATAAGCATTGTTTTTGATAAAATATCAGCAGTTGTTCTTGTTCCATAGCTATCTTTTTTAAAAAAGAAATTAAGATAAAAAAAATAGAACCAAATATAATTGTTTTGTGAAAACAATTACCTAAAGACTAAATAACTTTACTATATATATATATATATATTTGCAATTAAGGTGAAATATATTCTACTTTTTTAAAAAAATATTTCTAGATTATTCCATTTTTAAAGATTAAGTAACACATGTTAATATCCACAGAAGATGAATGCATTTCTTTGAGTAATTTAGGAGTAATAATTTCTTTTGAATTTCAAGCCTTGTTTATAATTCTTTATGCACATAATACTTGTTTGTTTGAAAACAACATATATCCACAAATATAAACACCAAAAACAATTACCACTATTTCCAAAGATTAAGAAACATCCCAATGAATATCACAGAAGGGTTTTGTGTAAGTAATGAATTTCACACATAGTTAGTATTTTATCATGTAAAGTGTTTCTAGACATTTTTACAGTTGCTGAATCTTCATTCTTGCTTTAACAGTAGACTCTAAAACTAGCAGTTTTAGAATACTTGCATATATATATGAAACATCAATTTTCTATGCCATTCTCAATAATTGTCCTGCAAAAGAACAAGGCTCAGATGATCTTCTGCACTGTAATAATGTCTATTCCTCTTTTAAATAGTATTTTATTCATTTCAGAAAAGTAGATATTAGTCTTGACAAAACATAAATATATATATTACCTAATATCACTCTCCCAAACCCGACTTTCATCCAAATCCTCAATAAACTTTTCGCCTTTCATCCAATACATTAAAGGACTGACTTCTCCACTGTATCCAAAGAATGCTCGACACGTTAGATTAGCAGAATGGCCTGGAAAAAAGCATTAATAAAGAAAATACATTAGACCCAAACTGGCCAAACTAATGTATTACTGGATTGACAATAAAGTAATGCTTTATCATATAAATCTTACATTACATGAAAGTTACCTTTAGGATTCTTATGTATTAGAAACATTTTTGACCACATTTTGAGCATAATACATGCTCAATAGAAGGAAGTTAGTGTGGAGGAGGAAGGAAAGAAAGAGAAAACATCAGAGTCATTCCAAACATAAAATGAATTTTTAAATGAATGTTATAGAACATTTTTACATAATAAATGCCACTTCTCTTGCCTATGTTTAATGTATTTGAAGATACACATTATAAAATAAATCAGATATGGAAGATTTTATGCATTAGTCCCAAATATTTGCAGCCTATGACCAAATATCTAATTGATAATTTCAAAGCAATATATTATTTTTTTAAAATAATGCATTAAGCCTATTCTTTCTACTAAATACATACAGTATACACATACCTGAAGGAACTAAAATATTATTTTATTGACAATTGTTCAAAAACAAATTAGTTATTTGGTTTTCTTTAAACAAAAACCATTTATATGTAGTAAGACACCTCCACAGTCCACAGAATTTTTTAAAAAATCAAGAAATTTATAGTCAGTCAAGCTCAAGTAATAGTGCATTACTGAAACTAAATATTTTATTACTAGTAAGCAAAAACACTTGTTATGGGATGTGGCTAGAACATCCAAAGCCTGCAAGTATAATTAACTATAATTCAGCAACACATGGAATACCACACATTGACCACTTCTGTCTAGATCATTGCATTTCGTGACATGTTATTGTATACTCCTCTTCATTTGCTTTATTTTGCTTGCTGTCATCTGAATGTCAGGTTTTATGGGAAGAGTAGAGGAAGTGCGTTCCTCATTTTGTCATGTTCAACTTCATCCCAGAGAACTATGAGACCCAGTTCTCAGATAATCAAAGTAGCATGATACTGTGCAGCTAAAAATGTCACTAGAACTATTATTAGATTCAGAAACAGTTGAATAAATACAAAGCATGCACAATCACATGTTCAAGTGTGCACAACACATACATACTTACAGAGTTCACACCAGCATATGTTAAAACTATTCAGTAATGAGAAAAGAAAATACACATGAATGTGAAACACCATTAAATATCACATTCTAGCAATCAGTATGTTGTGCATAGCCATTGTCCAACTGCTGGAAGAATCAAATATGATCATAAGTAGGCAACTATAGAACTCAGTACTTCTCTTGACCCTTCAAAAATAAAGACAGTATAGAAATTATTATTTATTATAGTTGCATTTATAAAAATGATGGGATAAATGCTAAGAATATTTGATGGTTGGCTATAATAATAGAACCCAGGTCAGAAAAAGTTTGCAAAACTTATTGCCAATCAATCATACAGATAAGAACACAATTTTCAGATGAGCCAATTTCATACTGCATGCCTTTTTCTTAAAACATTTATGCAAGACGACATGATATTTGGGTCCAGGTCTCATATCAAGTTGTGTCTCTGACTCGTAAACACTATGAAAGATAGTGAATCTCCAAACTAGAACATGCATAAATAAATACCCATATTCATATAGCCATAAATAAAATTCCCTTCTATAAATACCTTATGGTGATATTAAAAGCAGAAGAAAAGTCAAGAAGAATCCATTTAAGTACTCCCCTTGTTTACTGAAATAAGCATGCTATTAAGGTAATAGCAATAAAAGTTACAAGTCTAAGAATATAACTAGATATAGATTCAAGAGTCAAGTGTCCATTTGCCCTGTGTCTCTTTGTCTGAAAAATAAAGCTGTAATACTAGATGAAAAAATAAAGTATTGCCATATGTCCAGCTAAGAGGGCAAGACATGTGTCAGGAAATAGACAACAAATCTTTTCATTATCTGCAGATACAGATACACACAGATTATCAGAGTTGGAAGGGACTTTGTAGCTCATCTAGTCTAACCCGCTGCCCAAACAGATTCTATACCATTTCTGAAAGATGGCAGTTCAGTCTCTTCTTGAAAGCTTCCAGTGACGAAGCCCCCACAACTTCTGAAGGCAAGCTGTTCCATTAGTTGATTGGTCTCACTGTCAGAAAATTTCTCCTTATTTCCAGGTTGAATCTTTTCTTGTTCAGTTTCCATCCATTATTCCTTGTCTGGCCTTCAGGTGCTTTAGAAAATAGCTTGATCCTCTCCTCTCTGTTGCACCTCTCAAATGTTGGAACACTGCTATCATGTTTCCCCTGGTCCTTCTCTTCACTAGACTAGCCATGCCCAGTCCCTGCAACTGTTCATTGTATGTTTTAGCCTCCAGTCCCCTAATCATCTTGGTTGCTTTTCTCTGTACTCTTTCTAGAGTCTCAATGTCTTTTTTATAGTGTGGTGACCAAAACTGGATGCAGTATTCTAGGTGTGGTCTGACTAAGGCTTTATAGAGTGGTATTAGTACCTCACTTGATCTTGATTGTATCCCTCTGTTAATGCAATTTAGGATTGCATTGGCTTTTTTGGCTGCTGCCGTACACTATTGACTCTTATTTAATTAGTTGTCCACTAAGATTTCAAGATCCCTCTCACAGTTACTGCTATTAAGCCTGGTTTCACCCAGTCTTTATGTGTACTTTTATTTTTTCTTGCCTAAGTGTAAGACTTTACTTTTCTCTATGTTGAATTTCATTTTGTTAGATAGGACCTAGTGTTTGAGCCTGTCATCTAGGGCAGTGATGGCTAACCTTTTCCAGACCAAGTGCCCAAAGCGCAAGCATGTGCAAATGCCCAAAGCCTGAAACCCCAAAATGCAATGCACGTGCAGACCCCACACATGCGCACACGGTCTAGTGTGCATGCATGAATGGCCCCCGCATGGACCACACCCACTGCGCATGCACACGCAGCCCCCTGCATGTGCTCCACCCCTGCGCATGTAGGCATGGCCCCCCGCATGCGCTTTACCCCCCCACATGCGCATGCAACCCCCAACATGTGCATGCAGGCCCCAGGAAGCATGTGCGCATGTGCAGTGGAGCTGAACTGGGGCAACGGTAACAGCTCACGTGCCCAGAGAGGGCACTGTGCGCCACCTCTGACACACGTGCAATAGGTTTGCCATCACAAATCTAGGGCATTAGCTATTCCTGCCAGCTTAGTATTATCTGCAAAATTGATAAGTTCCCCTTCTATTCCCTCATCTAAGTCATTTATGAAGATATTGAAGAGTACTGGGCCTAAGAAGGAACCTTGTGGTACCCCACTGCTTACTTCCCTCCATGTAGCTGTAGAACCATTAAGGACTACTCATTGAATACAGTTTGTCAGCCAGTTACAAATCCATCTGATGGTGATGCTATCCCACTTTTTCTCTAGTTTACCAAAAAGTAAGTTGTGGTCTATTTTATCGAATGACTTGCTGGAGTCTAAGTATGTCCACAGTATTTTGCTGGTCTACTGATTTAATTGCTATGTTGAAAAATGAAATAACATTGGTTTGGCATGATCTGTTTTTAACAAACCCATGCTGACTTCTAATTATTACTTTACTCATTTCTAGATGTTGGCAGAACTGTTCTTTTAATTATCTTTTCCGGTATCTTCCTGGGTTTGATGTTAGGCTGATTGGTCTGTAGTTTCCTGGGTCTGGTTTTGTTTTTTTTTTAAAGATGGGAACCACATCAGCTCTTTTCCAGTTCTCTGCTAGTTCCCCGGCGCTCCAGGATTTTTGAAAGATGTGGTACAGTGGTTCTGAGATGACCTCTGCCAGCTCCTTTAGAACTCTGGAATGTAATCCATCAGGTACAGGTGGTTTGTATTCATTAAGATCAGACAGGTTTCTCTTACCATTTTTTTTTTTTTTGCTTATTTTAACTTTTATTTCTAGTCTGTCTTTTACAGTTGTGTTTTTGGTAGTTTGGACTATTGTTTCTTTTTGTGTGAGACTGATGCAAATAATGAGTTATTCAAGTCTGCTTTCTCCCTATTGTCTGTTACTTCTTTGCCGACTTCTTTCTTTAGTGTACTGTTTCTTTGATTTTTTCTGGTTATTTATATGTTGGAAGAAACTTTTATTATTATCTTTGACTTTTGTTGCAAGTTTTTGTTCATTCTGAGCCTTTGCTTTCTTGACTTTGTCTTTGCAGATTCTGGCTATCTGCTGATATTCTGCCTTGGTTATGTGTCCCTCTTTCCATTTTTTATACTTGTCCTTTTTGTCTTTCAATTTGTCAGAGAAATCTTTGTGCAGCCATGCTGTTTTTTTTCTTGGATTTCTTGTTTTTCTTTTTCAGTGGTATTGTGCTGGACTGGACTTATATTTTTCAGAGTTTCCCAAGCTTCTTGAGTTGTTTTCCCCTTAAGGATTTTCATCCAAGGAATCTTTCCCAAGTTCTTTCTGAGTTTGTTAAAATCAGTTCTTTTAAAATCTAGGACTCTGGTATCATTGTGCTCTATTTTTTGTCTTTTTGTTATGTTGAATTCTAGTATGTCATGGTCAAATCTCACCCAAGATTCCTGTGGTTTTAACTCCCTCTATGATTTCTTCTTTGTTTGTAAGAATTAAGTCCAAGAGGGCAAGACATATGTCAGGAAATAGATGGCAAATCCCCCAGAGAATTGACAGAACTATGGTTCCAATCCAGAACAGCAGAATAGCCAAAATGTGGAAGGACCCAGAAAGGCATTTCAGACAATGAAACCATCTATTCATTTAAAAGTGTTCTAATCCACCTTCCTTTTTGCATGCTGTAGCAATGTACTCTGTACTTTTTGCACTTCAACTATACTTACAGATAAACAAACTATAGACCATTTGTGTTGAATAGTGGGTGGAGATAGATGCAACAGGACACTTGTAGTAGGCTTAGAATGTTTATTTCAGCTCCAGTACAGCAATGTAAACCGTGCTGCAACAGCTCCTTTTAAAGGGAGCTGTCTGCAGCTTCAGTCACTGATGCACGTTTATTTTTCCCGCTCTGACTTCAGACCCAATGATTGGCTCCTACATCAGGCTATTCCATATCTAACACCCCTCCCCTTTGGAAAGGTATTACCCAGTCAGGATTCTTTATGCAACGTAGTCCCGTAAGTAGGCAGGGCACTTGTGGGTGCAACTCAGTCGACTTGGTGGCTCCAGACAGAGAGGTTGGATTCTCTGTCTTTCCTGGTGGAACTATAGAAACCTTCTCGAACCTTTCTGGTAGTGCGGCCCTTTCTTTTTGGATTCTTACTCCCTCACCCTCGGGTGGCGTCTGTGGACTATCTGCAACTTCTGGAATTCGTCAAGGAATCTCAGCTAAGTGGTTGTGAACTCTATTCGGGTTTGAGTCTAAATGTTGTGTTTCTAGTCTGGTCTGGTGTAGGGCCTGATCTACTCCTATCATTTCTTTGTGGTTCCTTTTCTCTTGCTCTTGAGGCCTCTTCCTTTGTGTCGTGTTCCTTCCTTGTTAATTGGCCTCAGAGCTGGTCTATGTGTCTCTTCCACTCTTCCACCCATCCTCTGTTTCTATCTGGCAGGATAGTGGCCCCATAATTTGAGTTATTTGTGCGGTTACCCATATGGGGTTTCCGCTATAATTTTTTGCATATACTTTCTCTCCCACCTGAAATGGCCTACACTTACTTGTTGAGTCTACCTGGTTTTCTGTGTTATTATTATTGTTATTATTCCACAATAATTTCCTCCCCATTAATAATTCTGCTGGACTACTGAGGGTAGTTGCACTAGGCTTTATGTGTTATATACTTAATAGTTTATCTATTTTTGCTTGTGTATCCCCGGGGCCCATTCTGGCTAGTGACTCCTTTGTTGTTCTCACCATCCGTTCCACCTGCTGATTTGTCGACAGATGTCCAGGCATGGACAGTGCATGTCTTATTCTGTGGGTAGCCAGGAATATTTCAAATTGATTTGTGGTAAATTGGGGCCTGTTATCTGAGACTACTATGTCAGGCAGCCCATGTGTTGTGAATAGTCTCTGCAATACTCGTATTACCGCTTCTTTCATTGTTGTTATCATGAGGTTAACCTCTAGCCATTTAAAGTAAGCATCAACTGTAATTAGAAATGTGTTTCCCTTGCAGGGACCTGTGAAATCTATGTGTATGCATGACCGTGGAGCCTTAGGGGTTTCCCAGTAATGTGTCAGTGCAGTGTGTGGTGCTGGCTGAGACTCCTGGCAGGCCATGCATGTTGCTACCCATGTTTCTATCACCTTATCCATCCCTGGGCACTAAACGTAGCTCCTTGCTAGTGCTTTAATTTTAACTATCCCTGGATGCCCTTTGTGTAGTATCTCTAGGATGTCCTTTTGTAATATTTTCAGTATGATTACTCTATCCTCCAACAACAAACAACCCTTTAGTCCCAGTAGTTTATTTTGGCATATTTTAAATGGCCTGAATTCTTCAGCTACTGTGTCTTCCAGCCATCCCTTCCATACCCAGTCCAAAATATGCGCCAAAGTCATGTCTTTTGCAGTAGCTCTTGCGATCTCTGCTGCTGTGATCAGTGTGCTCACAAGAGTCTCTATCAGGAGAGTGGTTGTTGCCAGAGCTGGGTCTTTCACTGGTTCCGGCAGCGGGCATCTGCTGAGTGCATTGGCATGATCACTCGTCTTGCTGGATCTCTAGTGTAACTGGTAGTTTTATGCAGTGAGGAATTATGCCCATCTTGTCATTCTTGTTGATAAAACATGCAAGGTTGGTCAGTCTCCCACAATGATCCCCAGAAGTGGCTTGTGGTCTGTTATAAGTTCGAACCTCCTGCCATAAATGTATTCTTGGAATCTTTGGATTCCAGCAACTGAAGCCAGCGCTTCCTTGTCTAGCTGGCTGTAGTTTCTTTCTGGTTTTGATAGAGTCTTGGAATAAAAAGCAATGGGGGCTTCTCTTCCATTCAGCATGCAATGACTTAGTATGGCCCCTATGCCAAAAGGTGAAGTGTCGCACATCAATCTTAAATGGTAGATTGTCATTATACTATACAAGTACACTGTCTGATGTTAAAAGTCTTTTTATTTGGTTAAATGCGCTCACTTCTTTTCGTCCCCATGTCCATTCTGCTTTCTTATCAAGTAGCCGGTGCAGAGGTTCAGCAATCATTGCTTTCTGTGGCAGTAAAATATTATAAAAATTTAATAATCCCAGGAATGCTTGGAGATCCGTCTTATTGGTAGAGGTTAGGGCTTCTTGAATCCCTTTCAATTTGCCAATGGCGGGGTGTATTCTGGAACTATCAATCAAATATCCTAGGAACTCCACTTTTTCCACTGCCAGTTGGCATTTATCCTTCTTTACTTTTAACTCTACCTCCTGGAAATGGCTTAATACTGTCCTCAGTCTTTGTTGTAATTGATCCTTGTTAATGGCTGCTATAAGGACATAATCAAATTATGGGACTACCTCTTCAATACCCTGTAAGAGGCATTCCATGAGACTCTGGAACAGTCCTGGGGCCACACTTACCCCAAACTGCAGTCATCGGCATTTGAATGCCCCTCTATGCATCATTATAGTTTGGGCCTCTGCTGTGGCATCATCTACAGGTAGCTGTAGATACACTATATCTAGATATCTAGATATAGATATATATCTATATATAAAATAGAACACCGCTCGGGGGGGCCAAAAAGCCCTATTAAGCAGGTATATACAAAAATATGAAGCCTATTGCTTAATGCATTGTAAGCCGCCCTGAGTCTCCGGAGAAGGGCGGCATATAAATTGAATAAATAAATAAATAAATAAATAAATAAATAAATAAATAAATACCTTGATTCCCATCATGGCTAAATCTAGGGGTTCGAACCATTCCAAACCCAGCAGGCTAGGTCAGTCCCAGTCTACAATAGTTAGCGGTAGCTGTCCCTTGAATTGTTTAAAAGTTACATTGAAATAACTGATTCCCAGCACTGGAATTCAGTTTCCTTGGTAGTCTTTTAGGGTCAGTCTCTGTGGCTTGAGTTTGCGGGTTGTAATGTCTGCTACCAACTCTTTGATCGTCATCCAGAAGACCATGGAAAGGTAGGATCCTGAGTAGACCTCAATCTTACATGGTCTCCCTTCAATGTAAATGATTGCCGCCATCTTCTTTGCTTTTCCCATGCTTGAATACCCCACGACTATTGTTTGATATGTTTCCCATCTCTCAAATTTGTTGTCATCTCTGCGGCGGTTTCTCCCAAACGGGTTCTTTCGGCCACTCGTCTGGAAACTCTTGGGATGCTGTGGAGGGCTGGATTGTCTGGAGTTGCAGGAAACAGGTTGGGATGCTCTGCAGACTTGTGATGTGCCCTTTTCTCTCATATCGCTGGCAGATGGCATCTCGGAACCTGCATTCCATCCTGGGATGGTTTCCCTCACATCCAGCACACCAGAACCCTTTTTTTTCCCTCTCTGGATATCTCCCTTTCCAGTATGAATGGAGTTGGTGGACTTCTTCCTCATCTCTGTCCTCAGGTTCTGTCTCTGCGTCCTTGTAGTGGACAGTGGTGGCTTCCCTTGCTTGCGGCAACTTATTCATTTTCCACATTGATGCTGCAGATTTTTGGGAAAACTCCATCTCTTCTTCCATGGCTTCATGGATAGTGATTCTGGGCTTCACTCGCAAACGGCTTTGTAATGTTAGATCACGAAGCCCCACCACTAGATGGTCCCTCATGGCTTCGTCCATATTGGAGAACTCACATGCATTTGTGATCACTCGTAGGGTAGCGACAAATTTGCTGATTGACTTGCTTTCTCGCTGGTCTCGCCAGTAAAACTCATGTCGCTGAATGAGTAATGATGCCTGTGGAGTGTAATGTGCCCTTAGGATTCTCTCTAGTGCCTGCCAGGTCATGGTTTTCAGCTTCGCCGGTAATGAAAGGGCTTTGGCCATTTTAAAAATGGCAGCTCCACAATGTGTGAGGAAGAGAGCCCTCTTTCTCTGCTCAGACAGGCTCAGAAGGTTGTTTGCTTCCAGGAACATGTGGAAGCGTTCCATGTAGGAATCCCAGTCTTCTCCCATGGGGTTGAAAGGAGCGGGTGGAATAATCAAAGATATCTTGCATTGGCCGGTAGGTTTTGAGCCTGATGGCCAATGATTACCACATGGAGTCTTTGTTCAGTGGTTGGTGTCCTATTTTCCTCCAGATCCCACCTTCATCACCAGTGTTGAATAGTGGGTGGAGATAGATGCAACAGGACACTTGTAGTAGGCTTAGAACATTTATTTCAGCTCCAGTACAGCAATGCAAACTGAGCCGCGGCAGTTCGTTTTAAAGGGAGCTGTCCATGGCTTCAGCCACGGATGTCCATTTATTTTTCCTTCTCTGACTTTGGACCCAATGTTTGGTTCTTACGTCAGGTTATTCCATATCTAACAATTTGGAGTGTATATTCATGTTACAAGTTCCTCTTAAATATCCTTGGAATGTGAAAGGAACTTTAAAGCCTAAACGTCTTTTAAAATTATGATTGTTCTCCATAAAGCTTAGAAATTCCTTCCCTCTCCCACCTTCAATAAGAGTTTTAAACATAAAACTCAACATTTATGAGACTAGTTACTTCTACTCTTCCTAATGACCTTGTTAGTGAATTACTACTTATGGGAGAAAGGTAACAGGAACTCTTGTTTCATTTTTTACTTCCTGAAATTAGCATGTTCACTTGCATAATTAAACTTTATACTAAAGCAAATGTCATACTAGGAATTGCTCACACATGTCAAAATGGTACTTTTTAAAACAGGCAGAATATTGTCAGAATTCAAATATGAAAATGTTAAAGAAATCTGAAGTAATTTGCTTTGGATGGTTAACCACAAGACATTTATTACACAGAAATAAAAATGAAAGAGAAGTTGTTTGTTGAAGTACTCAAGCAAATCCAAAAGAGAGGTCTGAGCCCTAAAACACAAGGCTACTATTTCAAGCATGTTCTGCTTCCCTAGAGAGACGTGAATGTCAGAGAGTAAAATTTCTGTCTCTCTCAGTAAATTTCTGACATATTTTTATTTCCTCCTGTCACTAAACACCTGTCCCAGATTAATTTTTCCTTGAATTACTTCTCCCTCTCAATTCCTCATTCCCCATTCATTTATTTAAAATGAATACATGAGTAGAATTAATATATGGTGCACAGTATATATCCATCTTTAAAGATAACAATACACAAAACCAGAAGATCACCAGAAGAAGCAACAAACTAATTGTAATTAACAACAGGAACTTTGTATGTTTTGTTCATAACCTATTATCTTCTAAGGTAGGTTCTAAGATTGAATTTAGTTTTGTAAATCTTTATTTCTCTTTCTTAACATCATGAAGGTTCTAGTCAGTGGTATATTAACTGGATTACTATATCAGGTAGGCAGGCAAATTCAGTATTGCAAGTGTCCCTTATAATTTTATCCTTTTATAATTCTGTACCCTATAATCATAAATGTACTTGCACAAAACTGAGGTACTTAGATTTTTCAGATTCTTTCTTATGTACATTTACTATAGGAAGTAAACTTAGTACTAATTGAGTAGATAGACTCCGCTCTTTTTATCTGATTTTTTGCATCTGGAGACCAGCAACGCTAAAGTTGGACCTTGTAGAAGACAGCAAAAGAAAAGGGAGCACTCAGAGGCAATGGGATGAAGGGCAATCCCCCAACGCGGAGGGTGGATCCCCCAAAATCCAACGCGGAAGAGACCAGCTGCTTCTTCAGCTAGGTCCAGAGGCATGATGGCCTGAGTAAATGGCAAGGAAGTGAGAGAGTGAAAAACAGCAGGAAGTATTGGCGCTAAAAGTTTACGCAAAATAGAGTACTGCTCTACTTCTTTATATTGAGGAAATCTGTCAAGAAGTGACTGAGTGAGCCTCCAAAGTGTGAAAAGCTGTGCCTAAGCGGTGAGAGCGGAAAAGAAAAAAGTAAGCAGAAAGAGACAGTGTTGAATGGACTGAGAGTGAAAGTGTTTTGTGTATTGTGAATGGTGATCTGAAATACTGCCGTGTTTAAAGACTGGAAGATTTGATGCGACAGAGACAGTGTTGTGAGATTCATGCTGAGAACAGATGGAAACAGATTTCACTTGGAAAGAAAAAAAGTGAGAGATGAAGAAGTTGTGAAAAAGGGACAGTGACTGTGCAATCTATTGATAGCCATTTTTCATCTTGGAGAAACAAAAAGCGGTAGTGAACTCAGAAAGCATAAAGATTAAGTATTAAAAAAAGGAAAAAACATTTGAATATCTGGGTGATAACTCTGGAACTGGACTTAGTTATAATTAATTGTTTATCTTCTACATATTTTATATATTTATATATCTATATAACTCCTATCAAATATATTCTAACATTAATTTTTCCCCCTTCCCCCTATCTATATACTGATACTCAGTTATAAAACATTTACTCTTTTATATATTGATTATAGATTTGGTTTTACTTCTTTGCCTACTATATATGTTGAATTGGAAGAAATTGTAGATTAATTTAAGATATTATATGTTTAACTTTAATAGGTAAACATATTGCTGTATATAATAGTTGATTGGTATATTAATGGTGGATAGAAAATAGATTTTACAGTTGATCAGATCAAATTTGATCTGATTTGCACTTTACTCAGTATAACTTTTGGAGAGATAAAACTGAGGCAGTGATCTAGGTAGATCTTATCACAACATAGGATGAAATTCTTTATGGTTCGGTGGAACAATTTTTTTCAAGTACTTAAAATGTCAAACACATCCACAGTTACAAAAACAATAAAAAAGGCAACCCCAGTGATAGCCACTCCTGCAGGATAAAAATTAACGGGCAAGCAAAATACTGAGAAATTAGGATCAGTTCCAACACTACAGAACATACAAACAGCATTAAACATGATACAGGAAGTAATGATGAAAACACAGCAGTCCATGAACAACAATCATGAAGAAATGAAAGGAGAAGTGGGTGAAGTAAAGGGAGATATAAAAAAATTGAATGACAGAATGGAAAAGATTCAAGAAACAATAGCAAAAAATGAGCAAAAAATTAAAATAGTAGAGGCAAGAACAGAACGAACTGAAAAGAAGTTGGAACACATGGAGAAGAAATTAACAACAGCAAATAGAGTGCTTGAAGAGACGATAATCCATTTAGAGTTAGAAAGATCTTTGTTCTACCTAAGATTTCAGAATGTAAAAGAAAGCAAAGAAGATCTATGTAACCTCATGACGGAAGTACTGGCAGAGTTGCTACAAATGAATAAACATGAAATTCAAAACAAATCGATGAAGCATATCGAGTTCACACCAACTATGCATGACGGCACAGACTTCCTCGTGAAGTTCACATAAGGTTCACGAAAAAATCAACATGGGACGAAATTTATAGAAGAACGAGGGAAGAGCAATTAATTTATAAGAGAAAGGAAACCATTACACTCAAACAATTACCGAGAAGGGTCCTAGACAAAAGAAGGAATTATCAGTTTCTCTCTTCAAAATTAATAAAACAAAGAATCATGTTTCGCTCGTTAGTCCCTGAATCCTTCATGTTGATATCCTGGCAGGAAAAGAAAATAAGAGTAGACACGATCGACAAAGCCCAGGAATTCTATGAACAATGTTTTAGAGAAGAATCAGAGAGGAACTCGAATCAAGTAGTAAAGAGGAACACCTGACAGAAAATTGAAACAGACCAAGAACTGAGAGAGATGACAAAACAAGGAATTCAAGAAAGAGAAGGAGTAAAGACGAGATACCAAAAGGAGATAAAACTGAGGAGAAAAACAAGAGTGACCAATAAGTAGCTACCAATAAGTAGTAAGATGGAAAAGGTGAATTTGTTTACAGTTAACATAAACGGATTAAATTCACCCATAAAAAGAAGACAGACAATAACTAAGTTACAAAAATTAAATATGGATATCATATGCCTAAAGGAAGTGCACATACAAAAGGAAAAAAGTCATATTTTAGAAGCCCCTAAACTAGGAAAATTATTTACATCATTAGCTGAATCGAAAAAATGGGGAATAGCAGCATATATAAAGGAATGGCTAAAGCCTAAACAATTATTTGCAGACAAAGAGGGAAGGACACTATTGATAGAAATGTATATAAAACCAAAAAGAGTAGTCATTGCAATTATATATGCACCAAACATAAGGCAGAAAGAATATTATAGCAAATTATACAATTAGTAACACTAAAATTAGATAATATTTGTATATTAGGAGATTTTAATGGAGTGGTAGATCCAAAAAAAGACTATAAAACAGGAACAAAAAAGAATGATGATAGGAAAACCCTACCAACGATATTTTTTGATATGGTCCAAGAACTAAACTTAAAAGATACATGGAGAGAAAATAATCCACAAAAGACTCAGTATACCTTCTTCTCCAATCCCCATCAATCGTGGTCTAGAATAGATATGGCGTGGATGGATCCAGAAACAACAAAAGGAATATCAGAAATAGAAATTACAATGAATATCTGTGCGGACCACAGTCCGATAACAATTAAATGGAAAGGAGAAGTAAAGAAGAAAGGGAGGTGGACCATGAATCAGAGGGTGATTAAAGAGAAAAACTACATTCAATATGCAAAAAAAGAATTAGAATTATTTTTAAAAGAAAATTGGAACTAACAAACTCAAAACCTACGGGACACACTAAAAGCATATGTGAGAGGTATATCCATTGCATATACAGCTCGAAGAAATAAAAATAAAAAGAAACAATATATAGACCTTCAGGAAAAACTGGAAAAATTAGAACTTAAATTACAAGAACCACCTTTCAATCAGGAAATTAAACAACAGAAAGAGATAACTAAACACAAATTGCTTAACGCATTGTAAGCCGCCCTGAGTCTCCGGAGAAGGGCGGCATATAAATATAAATAAAAATAAATAAATAAATAAATTTAATTTAATTACACAGGAAGAAGTGGCGCAAAAGATTAGAGCAGCCAGACAAAATTACTTTGAAAATGCTAACAAATGGGGTAGATGGCTTGCTCACAAATTGAAAAAAGAAAAGGAAAAGAAATTAATATTAAATCTAGAAGATGAAGAAGGGACAGTACATTTTCAGAAAGACAAATAAAAACCATAGCAATAAATACTTTCAAGCCCTGTACAGACAAGAAAAAATAGATGAGAATGATATTAAGAGATATTTGAGAGAGAGGAGCCATCCAACCATATCAGATTTAACTAAAGAAATACCAAACCGGAAGATAACAACATCTGAGTTGAAAAGGGCAATACAAAAACAAAAAAAAAATTAACAAAACCCTAGGCCCAGATGGAATCCCGGCTGAATTTTATAAGGAATTCCAAGAACTTACTTGCCATATTGTTTCCCACTTCTCCAAATCTATTGTATAATTAAAGTTCTGTGCCCATTTAATCACTGAATCTTTCACTATCGCCTCTTCCACTTTATAATTTAGTAAAAATTTGTATATCTTGTTAATTAGTTTTTCATTTGTCCCTAATATAATTTTATCTAATTCGTGATGTTCTCTTTGTATTTCATATGTTTTTGTGTCTTCTTTATGTTTTGATTGGATTTGTATGTATATCCAACAGATATCTCTGTTCAAATCCGATTCCAGTTCTTGTTTTGATTTCAGTTTTCCTTGTTGGTTTATTAGGTCTTTGTATCTAATTATTTTATTTAATTCTGTTAAATTTGGGTATTTTAATATTTCTGTTGGTGAAAGCCAAATTGGTATTTTTGTATAGTGTTGTTTTTTAATTTTTAACCAAATTTGTAATAATGCATTTCTTATTATATGTCTCTTAAAGTAACTATGTATTTTATATTTTCCATCCCAGAGGCAAGCGTGCCATCCTACTTGTAGATCATGGCCTTCTATCACTAATATTCTCTTATTCCTTAGTTCTATCCATTTCTTTAACCATGTTATGTCAGCAGCTTGATAATATAATTCCCATTCTGGGAGTGCTACTCCCCCTCTGTCTTTTGTATCCTGTAGAGCTTTAAGTTTGATTCTTGGTCGCTTTCCCTGCCATACAAATTTGGTAATTATTTTGTTTAATGTTTCAAAGAACTTTTTTTCCAATTTTATTAGTATAACCTGGAAAAGGAATAGCAGTTTTGGTAGAATATTCATTTTGATGGTGGCAATCCTTCCCAATAATAATATCTGAAAATTTTTCCAAGTATCCAAATCCTTTTTAATCTGTAATACTATTTTGTCATTATTATCCTCTTTGATTGAGGAACCTCTTGCCATTAACCAAATCCCTAGATATTTTATTTTCTTGGTTACTTGAATTTGAGTATTAATTTCCAAATCTTTTTCTTGTTTCTTAGTAAGGTTTTTGGTTATTAGTTTAGTTTTGTTTTTATTGATCTTAAGTCCTGCTACTTCTCCAAATTCTTCTAATTTCTTAATTAATTTTGGTCCTGATTGTAATATATACAAAAGTGGAGAGAGTGGGTTTCCCTGTCTTACCCCTTTTGTTATACTAAATTGTATCATCGTTCATGATTAGTCTTAACTTTTGTTTTGTATAAATTTTCCCTATCATTTTTTCAAATTTTGTCCCAAATTGCATAAATTTTAGTTGTTCCATTAAAAATTTCCAATTCAGAGTGTCAAATGCCTTTTGGGCATCAAGGAAAACCAGTGAAGCTTGTTTTTCCGGGTGTGCTTCATAGAATTCTAATGTATTTATTATTATTCTCATGTTGTTTTTGATTTGTCGCCCAGGAAGGAATCCATTTTGATCTGGGTGTATATAGTTATTCAATTTTTTAAAAATTCATTCAGCTATAATTGCTGCAAATATCTTGTAGTCTGTGTTTAATAAGGAAATTGGTCTGTAATTCTGTATTAAATGCTGGTCCATATCATCTTTAGGAATAATGGTTATTATCACCTCCGTCCAAGTTTTTGGGATTTTTGCATTTTCCAGAGCATCATTGTATAATTCTAACATTATTTCTCTCAATATTTCCTGTAAATTTTTATATAATTCCACCGGTATCCCATCCGGACCAGGTTTTATTATTTTTTTGTTTTTTCAGTGCCAATTCTATTTCCAGTTTAGTTATTGGTCTATTTAGTATTTCTTTTTGTTTTTCTGTGATTTTATTCATTTCTGATCCTTCTATATATTGTTTATTTTTTTCTTCCTCTATTTCTTCCTGGTGGTTGTTTTATCTTTTTCTTTTTTCAGTTTGTACGCCAGCCATCTACCAGTTTTGTTCGTGAATTCAAAATAATTTTGTTTTGCCATTTTTATTCTCTGGGCTACTTCTTTTTGAGTTATCAGATTTATTTTATGTTTAATTATGTTCCTTTCCTCTTTTACTTTTTTGTTTTAGGGATCTTCCTGTATTCTGCTTTCTTTAGTTCGTCATATAGTTTTTCTTGCTGTTGTCTCCTTACCTTATTTTTTCTCCCTATATACGCAATCGTCAATCCTTGTATATATGCCTTTGCTGTGTCCCAAATGTTTTGTAAGGAGGTGTCTTCTTTTTTATTTATTGTAAAGAATACATCCAATTCATTTTCTAACATTTGTTTGTACTCTTTATCTCTATATATATTTTGGTTCATTGTCCATCTCCTAAATCCTTTTTGTCCCTTCCATTTAATAGTTATTGGGTTATGATCTGCCCATTCGTTTATCCCTATTTCTATTCTTTCTAAGCCAGTCCAAATATCTGCAGTCATCCAGGCCATAACTATTCTGGACCAAGATTGGTGTGGGCAAGAATAGAATGTAGTTTTCATCTTCATGTATTTCTCTCCATACATCTCTCAATTTTAATTCTGATATCATATTAAAAAATTCTTTTGGTAGTGTTTCTTTCTTTTTGTTAATTTTTCTTGTTGCTCTTGTAATCTTTTTTAACATCTACTATGACATTATAATCTCCAATTAGACAAACATTTTCATATTCCAGAGCTATTACTTTGCTGTGTATTTTTTTTAAAGAATTCGTGTTGGTTTTTATTAGGGCCATATATTACTATTAATAATGATTTTTTTCTTCCATTTCTAATTCCACCATCCACCATTACAATTCTACCTTCTTCGTCTGCAGAGATTAACTTTGATTTTATCTTTTCTTTTACATATACCGCTACTCCTCTTTTCTTTTTTTGTATCAATTATGTGTATAGTTTTCCTATTTTTGGATTCTCTAATAGTTTTTGATGTTCTTTTTTGATGTGTACCTCTTGAAGACATATCACATCTGCTTCCAATTTTTGTAATTTTATAGATGTTTGTGTTCTTTTCTTTGGTACATTTAATCCGTTTATGTTTACTGAAAAAAGTTTAATTGCCTCTTCCATTGCCTACTGTTGTTGTTTTTTAGTGTTTCTTGTCTCCATTCGCATTCTTGCTTTCGCCTTCTCTTTCCTCTCGTTCTATTTGTTCTTCTTCCTGGCTTTTGCCCTCTGATTCCTCTTTGCTTTCCTGTTCTTCTTCCTGTATGAAATGTAGATTATAAAATTTTTACCTTTGTAAGTCAAGGTTTCTTCTTGTGATTTCTTATATACTTCATCTCTGGTTGTTTGCTTTGTAAATCTAATATGTACTTCCCTTGCCAATCGATGTCTTCTTATGTAATTAATATTTACCTGGTAAATTTCATCAATCTGTCCTCTTATTTCTGTCTTATCCCTCTGTATTATTTCTGAAACTATTTCCTCCATCTTTTCTCCGAGGTTTTCATCTTTCTCTTCAACGATGTTTTGGAAATGCAGGAAATACAAAGCTTTCTCCCATTCCAACATTGCTATTGAATCTGACAGTTCCTTATTTAATTGTTGAGATTTCTGCTCCAATGTGTCCATTTTTGTCTCTACTTGATCTATTTTCCCCCCATGTTTTTGATTCTTTGTTCATTTTTGGTTATTGTGTATTGAATGTCCCCAATTTTATCATTCATATTCTTAATGTCCTCTTTTACTTCTCCAATTTCATTTTTAATTTCTGTATGAAGCATTTTCATTTCTTCATGATTGTCCGCAATTTTCTCTTGTAAGTAAGGTTTCTTGAATCATCTGGAACATATTTTGCATGGTATTTACTGTCATTTCTGGTTTTTCCTTTTTCCTCCCTATCATATTGTCTATTGTTCTCTGCTATAGGGGTGATGCCACTGTTGGTATAGGATTTATAGTTGGTTTTTTTCCTGTTTTGGCTATAGTTGTCATCGTTGACATTTTTAAAGCTCTTGTAAAGTTTTTCCACACTATCATATAATTATTTTTCCTTAATTCTTAATCAATTTTTTTTTGGGGGGTACACCTATTTCTGTAAGTTTTTCTTATACAAAAACAAATTTAAATACACATACCTTTACTTGTATTCTGTATAAATTTCAACTTAATTTAAATTCATCCAGTATACAATATAATCAGATTTTACTTTGCAGTATATCTAATCAGTACAATTTATTTAATTTATTTCTCTTCTGCTTGTCTATTGTTTTTTCTTCTCTTTTTTATACCCTCTATATATTACTATACCTCACTTAATATCTTATTCATTCATTATTAATTCTTTATACTCTATAACATTCCTCTCTTTCAAACTCTGTAGATTAACAATGCAATAATTAATTATAACTTTAATACAATCTTTTTTCTTACTTCATTACACACACATACACACATGTATATGTATATGTATATGCATATGCATATGCATATGTATATGTATATATTATTCTTTTGTTGTTCTTTGTCACTCCTTCCCTTCTCTAGTTTTACTTCTGGTTGTAGTTGTAGTTTTCTGTCATGCTATTGCATCAGTCCTGTTTCAAGCCTTAGTCTTTACCTGTAAATCTGTAGACCTGTATGGTCTCGTCTTTCCTTCTTTTTAGTTTTTAGTTTTTATATCTCCTTTTTACAGTCACCAGTTACAATTTAAATTCCACGGATTTTTCAAAATCAAGTTCTTTAGCTTCTTCTTTACCTCATAAAGTTGTTTGGTTTCTCCAGTTTTTCTCCTTCTCCAGTTCTCTCTGTCCCGGGGTTCTTAACTCTGTCACCATTTCTTCTCCCATTCTGCTGTCTCACTCTCTGGGATCTTCCTTCCCTCGCACTGACCTCTTTTTCTGTTTCGTGCTGCATTTCCCTCCTAATCCGTTGCTGCTTGTTGGACTTAATTTGTCTGTCTCTTTTGTGTCCTCTTCACTCCACGCTTCTGAGTCTCCATTTTTTCCAATTTCCTTCTTCTGGGTCCATTTCATCTGCCACTAGAAACTGTTTTTTTCACTCTTTGCTTCCTTTCTATATGGCTGCCAATGCTCCTAGTCTGCCTTGCAGACTGACTTCCTCTCCACCAGTTTTAAAGGTATTAGTCCTTTGTCCTCCCAGGCAATAGCATATCGACCAGGGGCTTCAGAACTTCCCCTTTTATTTTCCAATCTCTATGGGATCAAGAGTGCCCCATAAGAGCTCCTGATACAGAGTTTTTGGGTTTTGGATATGGCGCCCCATTTTCTCATCCTCTCCATGATGATGTCACCATAACATTATCAGCGCCATACAAGGAAAAACCAGTTGAAGATGTTTTATAGATGGCATTTACAACCAACAAGAATCGCAAAGATGTTCCCAAATAATGACCCAACATGTTGGAAGTGTAAGAAAACCCATGGAACCTATTACCATCTATGGTGGACATGCCCAGTGGTGAAAAAATTCTGGACAAATATAAAGAAATGGTTAGAAAAAATAATAGATCAACCAATAGAAAGAAAACCAGAAATGTTTCTACTAGGAATATTTATGAGAACATATACCAAAGAAATAAAATATCTGATTTTACACATCATAACAGCAGCTCGAATAACATATGCACAAAAATGGAAACAGGAAGAAACACCAACAGATGAAGAAGTGATAAAAATAGTTTTAGAATGTGCTGAGATGGACAAGTTAACAAACGAAATTAAAGAAAAAGTAGAGACAGATTACTATACAATTTGGAACAAATGGTATGAATGGCTTGAGAGCAGAAATAAAGAACAACGCAAATAGAGAAGATAAAATGTAAAATATGTATGTAACAAATATATATATATATATATATATATGTGTGTGTGTGTGTGTGTGTGTGTGTGTGTGTGTGTGTGTGTGTGTCTGTCTGTCTGTCTGTCTTTGGTTATTTGGGTTTTCTCCCACGTAAAATTGGAAGTGTTTTGGCGACGTTTTGATGAAGTCTCATTTGTCATCTTAAAGCTGGTGTTTTCGGCTTCATGCTTCTAGGAGCAATGTGTGATCGCAGCTGTTTCTTCCTTTTAACTGCTAGTGGGGGTGTGAACTGATTGGGTGGGAGCTTGGCTATGTTCTAATTGGGTGGAGGTGTGTTCTGATTGGTTGGGGGCTTGGCTGTGCTCTGATTGGATGGTGGGTTGGCTGTGCCCTGATTGGCTGGGGGTGTGTTCTGTTTGGCTGGGGGCTTGGTTGTGCTCGGGTTAGTCTGAGTTGCAGGAGGATTTGGGCTGGTGAGCTGCGTTGCTGTTGTTTGACTTCGTGTTCGTGGTCGTGCCACATCTTCATGGTGGGTGTCAGTCTGCTTCATGTATGGATTGGAGGGGTTTAAAGTGGCTAATGATGCAGCTGTGGTCTGGCTTCTGGTCCGTGGCCGTGCCTCATCATCAGTGTGGGTTTGAGTCTGCTTTCCGCATGGATGTGTGGTGGTGACATCCTGTGTGATTTTCTAACTCAATTTTGTCTTTGGGGTTTCTTAGGATGGTGGATATTTTTCGGTTTGTGCAGAATGCTGTCTTAATGTTGTGTTTGAGGAGGATCTTGCTGATTCTGTCTGTGGTGCCTTTTATATATGGGAGGAGGGCTTTGCTGTTTTCTTGTTCTCTGTCTTGGATTTTAGTGGCGGTTTCTTTTTGGATTAGATTGGAAATCCTATTTCTTTGGAATCCATTGGATGTTAGTACGTTAGTGAGAGTGTGTAGTTCGGTTTTTAGGTGATGTTCATCAGCTAAGCGTTTTGTTCTGGAGATGAGCGTCTTGACTACGGAGTTGATCTCTGCTGGGTGGTAGTGTGAGAGTGCGTGCAGATAGCGGTTTGTGTGTGTTTGATGATCCTCACCAAAGCCAAAACCAATGTCCTTTCCAAAGGATTCAACTTTGCAGTCACTCTCAAACACATCCCCACTGAAACCATTATATGCGGAGTTGAAACCAGCCTGACCAAAATCAACCCCGACGACACTAGCAGAATCAGACTCGAAATCACCAACATCCTCTGCATCAGCAAGCCACCCAAAAGCAACTTACCCAAAGAGGAACAGACAGTAGTACTTAACCTGAAAGAAGACACCAGCATAATAATCCTATCAGCAGACAAGGGCAACGCCACTGTGGTTATGAACACATCTGACTACCAAACCAAATTAACCAACCTACTCCAAGACTCCACATACAAACCTCTAAACACAGACCCCACCACCTACCTGGAAAAAACCACTAGATCCAAAATAAAAGCCTCCCCCATCAGCGAAGAGATCCAGCAAAGAATCATTCCCAGAGAGAAATCAAGCTCTATGCCCTAAGCTCTATGGTCTCCCCAAGATACACAAAGATGGAACCCCACTTAGACCCATAGTCAGCTCCATGAGCTCACCTCTACAAAACCTAGCCAAATTTCTCACCAAACAACTACAGCCCTATGCAGAATCCATCACCTCACACATAAAAAACTCATTCCAGTTCATAGAGATCATAAAGAAGCAAAACTTACAGCGCATCAACCTACTTGTGAGCTTCAATGTCATATCCCTCTTCACCCAAGTGCCAATCAAAGAAGCCTTGACAGCTATTCAAAACAAATATAACCCCCCAAGCACATCCTAGATCTGACCAACCACTGCCTATCCAACACATACTTCATCTATAACGGACAAAAATACAAACAAATAGAAGGAGCACCCATGGGATCACCCCTCTCACTTGTCATTGCAAACCTCTACATGGAACATTTTGAAACCCAAACTCTAGAAAAATCTGATCACAAACCCAAACTCTGGCTCAGATATGTAGATGACACCTTCATAGTCTGGCCACACAGGAAAGAAAAACTGGACAACTTCCTCACACACCTCAACAGCCTACACCCCAAAATACAGTTCACCATGGAAACAGAAGCTAACAACCAACTTCCCTTCCTGGACGTCTTAGTCTACAGGAAATCCAATAGCTCCCTAGGACACACCATCTACCAGAAGAAAACACACACAAACCGCTATCTGCATGCACTCTCACACCACCACCCAGCACAGATCAACTCCATAGCCAAGACACTCATCTCCAGAACAAAATGTTTAGCTGACGAACAACACCTAAAAACCGAACTACACACTCTCACTAATGTACTAACATCCAATGGATTCCAAAGAAATAAGATTTCCAACCTAATCCAAAAAGAAACCCCCACTAAAATCCAAGACAGAGAACAAGAAAATGGCAAAGCCCTCCTCCCATATATAAAAGGCACCACAGACAGAATCAGCAAGATCCTCCTCAAACACAACATTAAGATAGCATTCTGCACAAACCGAAAAATATCCACCATCCTACGAAACCCCAAAGACAAAATTGAGTTAGAAAATCAAGGAGTATATGAAATCCCATGCACCGCCTGCCCCACCACATACATCGGACAAACCAACAGAAGAATAAGTGCACGCATTGAAGAACACAAGAACTCAGTCAGAAAAGAGGAACCAACTTCTTCCCTGGTCCAACACCTTAAAGCCACAGGACATGAAATTGACTTTAAAAAGACCAGAACTATCGCCAAAACTTTAACAACAGAATAATCAGAGAAGCCATTGAGATAGAAAAACGCCCACATAGCATGAATAAACGAGATGATACCTCCCGCCTACCAGCTATTTGGAAACTGCCCTTATTGACAAACGAATCCCTAACACGAGGAATGACACCAGACCCAAACTCACGAGGGCCACACAGGATGTCACCACCACACATCCATGTGGAAAGCAGACTCAAACCCACACTGATGATGAGGCACGGCCACGGACCAGAAACCAGACCTCAGCTGCATCATTAGCCACTTTAAACCCCTCCAATCCATACATGAAGCAGACTGACACCCACCATGAAGATGTGGCACAACCACGAACGCGAAGCCAAACAACAGCAATGCAGCTCACCAGCCCAAATTCCCCTGCAACTCAGACTAACCTGAGCACAACCAAGCCCCCACCCAAACAGAACACAGCCCCATCCAATCAGAGCACAGCCAACCCACCATCCAATCAGAGCACAGCCAAGCCCCCAACCAATCAGAACACCCCTCCACCCAATCAGAACACAGCCAAGCTCCCACCCAATCAGTTCACCCACCCACTAGCAGTTAAAAGGAAGAAACAGCTGTGATCACACATTGCTCCTAGAAGCACGAAGCCGAAAACACCAGCCTGAAGATGACGAATGAGACTTCGTCGAAACGTCACCAAGGCACTTCCAATTTTATGTGGGAGAAAACCCGAATAACCAAAGAGCTACATACAAACACCCGCGAAAACCTCAGAAAACATGCATACATGTGTGTGTGTGTGTGTGTGTGTGTGTGTGTGTGTGTGTGTGTACATATATATATATGCTAATTGTTTTAAGGGGGAAAATTAAGCATTAATGGGTTTTTCAGAAATCTGAAACAAATATATAGAAATGTATAAAATTATGGCTACTGGATTAGAAAATATATTGTAATCAATCAAAAAGGGGACAATGAAGAAAATGAAACAACATGAGAGAGATGGGGGGGGGGAGTCACAGTGGAAAGCAGACCACGAAGAAACACTTGTTAAAAAGAGGATATATTTATATGTTGTATGTTATGTATTTGTCATAATGTGTAGTAATAAAACAATAAAACTTTTTTTTAAAAAAAGGAATTCCAAGAACTATTAGACGATTTGCTGTTGCAAATATACAATGAAGTATTAGGGAATGCGAAGATACCAAAATCCTGGACAGAAGTTTTAATAACACTCATTACCAAAAGTAATACCGAAAAACTTCAGAACTATAGGCCAATCTCATTAAATGCCAATTATAAGTTATTTATGGGCATAACAGCAGAGAAGATTAAAATTATACTAAACGAAATTATTAAATCAGACCAAAATGGTTTTTTGCCCAACAGATACATCAAAAATAATATCAGAACCATTATAAATGTACTTGAATATTATGAAGCCCACCCAGACAAGCAAGTAGCTCTGATATTCTTAGATGCGTAGAAAGCTTTCGATAACTTGAATTGGGACTTTATGATTAACCAATTAATAGAAATGAATTAGAGGGGAAATTTTATAGAAATGATCAGAGTGATTTATTCTACCCAGAGAGCAAAAATGATGATAAATGGTGAATATATGGAAAGTTTTAATATAGAAAAAGGAGTACGACAGGGATACACTTTGTCCCCCCCATTATTCATCCTATCCACAGAAATATTAATGTCACAAATTAGAAAAAATTCGGACATAAAAGGATTAAAAATTAAATCGCAGGAATATAAAGTCCAAGCATTTGCCGATGACCTGGTATTCATTATTGAGGAACCCTTAGAATCTGGACAATTACTATTTGAAGACATAAACCAATTTGGTAAAGTGGCAGGGCTCAAAATAAACAAGGAGAAAACTAAAATGTTGACCAAAAACATAACAAATAAACAGAACGAGAAATTAGAGGAGAAATTGGGGATTTTGAGAGTCAAAAAAACCCAACAACTTAGGAATACAGATATCGGCAAAATGTGCCACAATAAAAAAGGTAATTATTACACACTGCTACAAAAAATTCAAAAGGATCTAGAAATTTGGTCCAAATTGCAAATATCGTTGATTGGTAGAATTTCAACAATAAAGATGAATATACTATCCAGACTGCTATATTTGTTTCAAACTATTCCGATCAAATTAGAGAAAAGGATTACCGTCACATATCAATGGAAACAAAATAACATACCAGGAGAGGAGCAGTAATTTGAAAAATTCTACAATGTGCAGAAATGGATAAGATGATGCTAGAAATTAAGGAGAGGGAAGAGTCGGAATATTATAGAGTGTGGAACAAACTATATGATTGGTTAGAAAAAAGAAATTAAAATAAGAATTTGGAATGTTAACTTAATCAGATTAAAACTAGGAATTGTAAATTACTGAATAGTGTTAATGGGAAAATGATGGTTCTGTAAATAGATAGCAATGTAAATATAAGTACATAGATGAACGATTGAATAAGAGTAGAGAAAATATATCCATGTCGATACAGTAAGCTGTAAAATAATATATAATGTAATGTTATGTTTGTTATGTGTTTTTAATGTGTTTTAGTTTTTTGTTGTATTTTTCTTTATTTTGTTTTTAAAAGTCAAAAGTTCAATAATTTTTTTTTAAAAAAAATTTAGGATTGCAGATTATTCATTTTATATTATAAACAGATTAAAAACAACAACATTGGACTTGATAATGAGATAAGTACTCTATCCCCTTTAAAGCAACAAGAAAAGAAGCTGTAACTGTAAACCAGGGGTGAAATCTAAAATTTGTTACTACCAGTTCTGTGGTCATGGCTTGGTGGTGGTGGTGGGTAATGTGACTGGGTGGGCGTGGCCAATTTTTTTTTCTTTTAAAAGCATTTTTTGTACAACCTTAAGAGGTTGCAGAAAAAAATGCTTTTAGAAGCCTCTGATGATCAGGCAAGTCAGCTGGGATTGCCAGAGGCTTTTAAAGGCATTTTTCCCCCCTACAACCTCTTCAGCCGAAGCGGTCGCAGAAAAAAATGCTTTGAAAAGCCTCTGACGATCCCAGCTGAACCACGCGATCATCAGAGGCTTTTTTTTTAATTTTTAAAAGCATTTTTTCGTCTGAAGAGGTTGTAGAAAAAATGCTTTTAAAAGTAAAAAAAACAGCCTCTGATGATCACGCGACTCAGCTGGGCATGGGGAGAGCCAGGGATTTTTGCTACCGGTTCTCCGAACCACCCGCCACCATTGATATCGGATTGGGCAATCCGGTCTGAACCGGGAGCATTTCTCCTCTGCTGTAAACTGCTAAACCTGCCCGATAATTTTAGCTGTTACCCTGAGATAGTAAAA
Organism: Ptyas mucosa; assembly: GCA_012654045.1. NCBI lineage: Eukaryota > Metazoa > Chordata > Lepidosauria > Squamata > Colubridae > Ptyas > Ptyas mucosa. The sequence continues at coordinate 566,536 of WNWU01013270.1, forward strand.
GTGAAGATAATATTATCATTCCCACTTTTGCTGTGAATAAAATATCTCCAAAAATATTTTCCAATAATTTTCCAAAGTCCTTCATATCAAGGTGGCAATAAATGTATAATCCAATATTTTAGAATGATTTAAATTGCTAAAAACTAGCCAATCCAGTTTATCCTTTATCATTAAGGTTGCTTCTGTCTGCAATTTCTTTTCTTTCTTTTCCAAATCTGACAGTAGCTCCAGGTCTTAGTTGCTGCTATTCACCTCAATTGAGTCCCACTTTCCAAAGGGGGTGTTTTTTAGGGGAAATTCCATGGCAAAAGTTAGAAAGTTCTTACCCAAACCGAGCACACTATTACAGGATCTTTCCTTTCTTCTCTTCCATTTCAGCTGTCATGGCTTGGGTTCAGCCATAATGGCCGTCTTCTCTTCTGCTGGTTAAAGGGCTTTCTTCGGGTGAAAGGAGGAGAATGCGCTCTCCTCACAATGACCACACCATCCCCTCTGTCTTCATCACCACCACAGGTGGTGTCACCTGTAGTGGTGGGACACCACTCTATGGGACCCCACTACAGGTGGTGTCCCACAGAGCCTCCTGGCTAGAAGAATTTGGCAGGACTTCACAGAGCTACAACTCATCTGCACCACTTCGCCGTGATGTCAGCTGCCTTCTCCATCACTGTTATGTCCAAGCAGGCATGAGCAGACACTTTTCTTCTGCCATGCAGGTGCAGGACATATTTTAATGTTATTGATTAAAGGCCGATGGTTTTCCTTTAAAAGGGGCTATCAGTCGGAAATTGCATGTTGGTTTTACTGAGTCATTATCTGCAATAAACATTGCTGCTGGAAGTTTGGCTTCTCGTCTGTGTTCCTACTCCCATACAGTCCATTGGCGATGAAGGAGGAATTGCTGGGCCCTGAGCCAATGTAGTGATAAAAGAGGCATAAAAAGAGGATAAAAGAGTTGAGACTGTTTGTTTTGGAAAAAGAATGTCTAACTCACCGCAGTTTGTTCTGTTTGATCCTAAAACACAGACGTGGGATTCTTATCTAATCCTTTTTGACTATATATTGGAAGCTAATGACTATACAAATATCACAGGCAATCGTAAACGAGCACTTTTTTTGAGCATTTGTGGAAAAGAAGTGTTTGAGATGGCGAGGGCCCTCATTGTGCCCCAACCCCTGCAGACAGTTCCTTGGGACATATTATTAAGCAAATTGAGGGAACATTATGCTCCTCGACCATCTTGTATTGCTAGAAGACATGCTTTTTACCATAGGGACCAGGCGGAGGGTGAGTCTATCAGTTGTTATATGGCAGCCCTCAGGAAAGCAGCTATCTATTGTGAATTTAGCAACTTAGATGAAGCCCTTCAAGACAGTTTGGTCTGTGGGGTTTGGGATGTTCAGTTATAGAGATGATTATTGGCGAAACCAACGTTAACAATACAGACAGCAGTAGAGGATGTGCAAGCTGCTGAATCATTGAATAGATTGACGGAAGAGATACAGAAGTCAGACAGCCCCCTGGCGGCTAGAAGGGGGGAAACCGTCCATCGGGGAGAAGTGGAATTATGGGAGGACACTGAAGATGAGGGAAATAATCATGATGATGTCCATCGGTTGAGAGCAGCTAGCAAGGAGCGTTGATAGACAGAGGATCAAAAGTTGTTCTCCTCGTGTATAGGGAGCGGCGGGAACCATCTGAGAGCTGCCGCCATAAAAACACCATTTGTAGATGGTGTGGGAAGAAGGGTCACCTAGCACAAGTTTGTTGTGCTGCATTGCTTGCCCCCCAACTGGACAGACTTCAATTTGAAATGGGGGGGAAGTGTGGCCCACCAAGGCTAAGAACCCCAGAGGATGAGTGTTTTACTATTAACATGGACGCTTGTCATTCAGAGAGGGTGAGCAATCAAACTGGGATTCCGGGAAGTAGTAAAATTTACATTACTGTCCTTATTGCGGGATCTCCCTGCTGGATGGAAGTGGATACAGGCTCGGCAACAACAATTGTATCCTGGCAGACTCTACAGAAATTGGTGCCACACGGAGCTAAGCGGAAGCTTATGTGTAATCATATTTGCTTGAGAGATTATCAAGGAAATAACATTCCCATTAAGGGTAGCGGAACATTCCACGTAGAATATAAAGACTTCTCTGGGCCACTTAAATTGGTTGTTGTTGAAGGTGCACTGCCTAACCTCTTGGACTGGATTGGTTTGCAGCATTGGGGTTAGAGATACCGGGGTTCATAAAATCCAGGGAGAAACCAGTGGATAGTTGAGTAAAGAGTTCGCCGATGTGTTTGACGGAAAGTTGGGAGAATATAGGAGTACCCCGATATCCTTCAGTTTGGACCCCAAGGTGGCACCAATAAGAATGAAATCAAGGAAGGTGCCATTTGCATTAAAACCCAAAGTTGACGAACAACTAGATAAATTGATTCAGCAAGGCATACTGGAACCGGTGGACCATGCCAAGTGGGAGACCCCTATCGTGAAGCCAGTGAAACTAGATGGGTCGGTCTGAATTTGCGTGGATTATAAATGTATGTTGAATAGGGCTCTTAATATAATGCTTATCTTTTACCAGTGGTGCAGCACTTGTTACATTTGTTTGGGGGGGGGGGGGGGGGAGATCTTCACAAAGTTAGAACTTGCCCAAGCATATCAGCAGCTCCCTATAGATGATGCCACTGACGAAGCCCAAACAATCATAATGCATCAGGGGGCATTCCGTTGTCACTGCCTACAGTTTGGGGTGAGCATGGCCCCAGGGTTGTTTCAAAGCCTGATGGAACATTTGTTTTGTTTGTTTTTTTTAAATAAATGTTATTAGAGTATAAATATTAAAAAAACAACATAACATGACATGACCTACACACAACAAACATTTATACAACATATAAACAAAAAAGATTATGTTTCATTCTTAAGCATTATTTCAAAGTGACATACTACTTAATGTATATTTCTTTACCTCTCCTTAATCTAATAACATTTTCTATACCGGTAATACTTGCCCTCTAAGTTTTTTGTTTGTTTCTAATTTTTAACCAATTATACCATTTATTCCATATTTTGTAGTAGTTTGATTCTTCTATTTCTTCTATTTCTTTGGTTAACCTGTCCATTTCAGCACATTCTAGAATTTTTTCCATTAAGTCTGTTTCGTTTGGGGTTCGTTCTTGCTTCCAGTTTTTTGCATATATTATTCTTGCAGCTGTTAGTATGTAAATTGTGATATATCTGATATCTTTTGGGTATGATTTATTAAAGATTCCTAATAAAAATGTTTCTGGTTCTTTATCTAACTGTGTTTCTGTTATTTGTTCCAGCCATTTTTTGATATTGGACCAATTTTTTTTTGCTTGCGGGCATGTCCAAATGATAAAAAGTTCCCTGTGTTTTCTTACATTTCCAGCTCTTCAACATAATGCTTATCTGTTACCAGTGGTGCAGCCCTTGTTACATTCTTTGGGTGGAGGGGGGGAGATCTTCGCAAAGTTAGAACTTGCCCAAGCATATCAGCAGCTCCCTATAGATGATACCACTGATGAAGCCCAAACAATCATAACGCATCAGGGGGCATTCCGTTGTCACCGCCTACAGTTTGGGGTGAGCGTGGCCCCAGGGTTGTTTCAAAGTCTGATGGAACATTTGTTATATGGCATCCCTGGGGTTGTGCCCTATTTTGATGATGTGCTCATCTCTGCTACCAGTAAAATGGAACTTTTTGAACAGTCATGCTCAAATAGTGTTCAGTCTTGTTCGAACGACTAGTGCTACAAAGATTTCAAGAGGCTGGACTAAAGGTAAAGGAAAAAAAGTATAAAGTAGCAGTAAATCAAGTTGAGTTCCTGGGATACCTGGTCGATGCGTCCGGATTGCACCCCACCAAAGAGAAAGTACAAGCAATACAGGCTGCACCAACACCAAGGAATAAGATGGAACTCCAGGCCTTTTTAGGGCTCCTCAATTTCTATAGTGTGTTTTTATGACAAAAGGCATCTGTCGCTGAACCACTACATCAACTATTGGGGAAAAAGGTGCCATGGGTATGGGGGTGCAGAGAAGCAACTGTGTTTGTGGGGATAAAAAATTAATTTCCTCAGATAGTGTCTTAGTTCAGTTTAATGAATGTCTGCCATTAGTCCTGATGTGTGATGCATCCCCGTTTGGAGTCCGGGGAGTTTTGAGTCATCACCTTCCAGACAATTATCATGGACTCTAACATTCTCTTCAATGGTCAACAGTCAGGTAAACAGGGATCAGTATCAGACATACAACCAGGGGAAAAACAATAGTCCAATTAAGCAACCAACAAAGAGCAAACCACTTATCTCCAAAACCGATAGACTGATTATGTGCCATCAAGTTGTTTTTTATACATAGCACTCACATAGATAAATTTTCTCCATGATACCTATTCTTAACCTTTCAGATTTTCCAATGATGCACTTATTGCACCATTGCAATAACAGCAGGTGATAGTTGCAGCTAGGAGAGCCTTTGCACAATTTCAGCTTGTGCACCAGTTCCTGGATCAGGAGTCCCTGTGGTCAAGCCCTAGTCATCTCACGTTTGGACTACTGCAATGAGCTCTACATGGGGCTACCCTTGAAGAGCATTTGGAAGCTACAGCTGATATACAGTGCAGCAGCATGGCCAGTTCTTAGGATGCCTATAATGGCCCTTGTTACACCAGTGCTCCGTGCGCTGCACTGATTGCCTGTTTGCTTCCAGGTGCAATTCAAGATATTGATTATCAGCTTTAAAGCCGTGCATGGAATGGCTCCAGGTTACTTGTGGTACTGTCTCATTGTGATGTGATTGGCCTGCCCCACCCATGCTGGCAGAGGGGGAATACTGTGGAAACTGTCAATCAAGAAATGTCGGCTAGCAATGTCCAGGAGAAGAACCTTCTCTGCCCTTAGGAATATCTTGTTCCCTGTGGTGAGATTGGCTCCCACCCATCTGACCTTTCACAAGAACCTCAAGATCTGGCTCTGCTAGATGGCTTGGGGCCCCAACAGGGCAGTAGGATATTGGAGGTGGTTGATTAAGAGCTAATCCCACGTCCTCCCCCTACCTGGTTCCCTCTTTCCCCATTGTGTGACTAGGATTTTACTTTAATTTTATTGCCATTTTATTGGGTTAGAAATATTTATTTCTGATGATTTTAATGTATGCTATAAGCCATCCAAAGTCATTTCAAAATGACATGACCAGCAAATAAATTTAATGAATAAATAAACCAATATAATTGAACTTATCCACTTGCTGGTGGTGGTTTTCTTCTCTTTTCTTCCATCTTTTCCAGCATTACAGATTTTTCAAGAGACCTACATCTAGACTTAGACATCAGATGTCCAAAGAAGGATAATTTGAGCCTGGTTATTTGTGCCTTGAGAGAGAACTCTGGATTGATTTGTTCAATGATTCATCTATTTATTTTCTTGGCTGTCAGCAACCTTCTTCAACACCAAAGTTCATAGCATCAGTACTCTTCCTACAGTGCTTCTTTAAACTTTAAACCACTTTAAAGTGGTTTAATGTGTTTATTAATATTCCCCAAAAATTCCTTTCACCAAAACCCCAGAACTGTCTCAATTAAATCCAGCCAAAAGCAGACCAATGCTAGTCCATAGAACAATGGCCAATGAGACCACAAGACACTTGAAAGTTTCCCAAACAAGATAAACTCACCAGGCAAAATTAAATCCACAATACAAGAGGATTCACGAGGCAAGAAAAGTCCAGAGTTTACAAGGAACAATCCAAATCAATATTTGGTGTGAATCCAAAGCAATGCAGGAATCACAACAACCAGGAAATACACAATTAGGAAATGAACACATCATTCCCAGCATTTTCTATCTGCTGTGCTAAATAGTCAGCTTCCAATGCAGCCCATCAAGAAGGGCAAGTCTGTCTCCTCGCAAGTAGTTGGACTGACCTTTGCTGCTCCTGCCTTTTCTCTGCCCTACATGTTCAGGTACAGAAAGCAGTTCCTCCTCCTCATTGCTGATCTGCAGCTGCATGCTTTCCCCACCTGAAGCCTCAGGGCTGTCCTGTTACAGCTGTGTTTCAGCCAAATCCCTCTCAGATGGCTGCTTGGAGCCATTGACCAACTCCCCTCCAGGTATGCCTGGAACTGGTTCATCCTCCAGCTTTACCTTGAATCCTCCAAGCTGACATTTGGAGAGGTATTTGGGGAATCCTCCAGAGGAGTCATCACACTATTGCTTCCAAAGACATATTTTGTAGTTAAATTTCAACATTTGGCAAAACAACAGCTGACAGAACTAGAAATATTATGCTTCTGTGACCATGCACATTTTCATGTTCTATGGTTATAATACCATTAGCTATCATTTATATTCTAATGATAAGTATAGCATTTATAACAAGGGCGTTGTGCATCACTACACAAAATTTCTACTCACAATGTGAGTCCACTGTGGATGTTCCAGAATCCATTTTCTAACCAGTGTTTTAAAAGTAGACCAGAGAATATTGCCCCATATAAAAAATAGATATTGAAGAACACAGAGAACTGATGGATAATAAATGCAAGTTTTTGATATTATTTTTAATATAAAGTCACTCTTGACTTATGTTTGTGGTGAAATAATGGATTAAATAACTTAGCAGTGTGAGCAAACTCTTCCCCTCTTAGCCACATTATTTACTTGGGAACAAATCAAAATCATTATATGAAATGAGACTTCAAAAATGAAGATGTGCTTGTGCTTTTTAATAAATTGGATTTGGATAAAGGCTGTTTAAAATGAAGGATGGGGGAATCTCTAAAATTGGAACCATCTTTGTTCTATGGTTTAGTTTCAATTGGATGGAATGGAAGAATAACATCAGATAGCTAGTGTTGATTTTTGATCTCAGTGCTGTGTTTCTGTAAATAGTGAAGAGTTGTTTTCCAAGCTCTACTGTGACTTCTTTCCTCCACTAGAGGACAGTGTCTATCTTTAGAAGGAGTCAGCCATTTATTTTTAATCTAAAGAAATTGTTTGGTGTATAAATTCTAATTTAAAACATCAGCATTTGAATAACCTGCTAGTTGCAATTAGCAAATGGTGAATGTTTTCAGCCTGAGTAAAATGTCACCTTGTATGAACAGCCTAAATTATATTTGCACCATTTAGTCATACATGTTACTGTATCTTCCAATGAAATCCATGTTAGTTTCTTATTATTGATGATTCATCACTGGTAGATATTTCTTTCTCCTGAAGTGACAATAATTAGCAGAATATATAATAAAATGTCGTTTAAAAATATCAAATATATTTTTCAAGCTTTTCATGCTAGATAACCTTACTCTGAATTAATATCCTGAAATGTCTTCAAATGAAGTTTGCTTTCTGATTACTGTTTTAATGCTATTTTCTTGGAAATGGCTTACTACTATCTTCCTCCAGGATGTTTTATCAACTGTCTAGTACAGACCTAGAATTCCCAAGAGGTCTCCCATCCAAGTAGAATCCAGAATTTAGGAGATCAGCCAAAATTGGCAGGTGTTGCCATGAAATTCTAAAAGTATTAGGGGAAATACAATGCTAAAAGTCATTTGACAAGAATAAACGGTGGATCACCCATATTATAGCACACATTAAAACAAAATGGATGTCACTTCTATTGCATTGGTTGATCCTTTAAACCACGATATAATAAAGGTTAACAAGACTGAACTTTTACCTGCCACATAATATCTCTCTCTCCCCCCTCCCTCCCTCTTTCCACTGATAGTGATAATGATAACAGCTTTCCAAATCATTTTTTAAAATTAGTTAGGATTAAAGACACGACCATTTTACAGCTACAGGAAGAAAGATATTCAGTTACTTTCTATCCATCAGTCACCATGATTGGAATGGGACTATTCACCATGATTTCTTGATAATATGAAAACACGAGAATAGCCTTGTTAGATCAGGTCTAGCTGATCTAACCAGCGTTATATCTCATTTGATGACCTACTAAATCCATTTAGGAAGCCACAAATAGTTTCTCAGAACAGCCCTTCACTCCCACCGCTGCTTCCATGCACCTAGCAAGTAAATCAGGTGCCTGTTAATCAAGCCTGAGATCCTAAATGACAGCTACTATATTATGTAGATAGGTGGGATTTATTTTTTTTTCATAGTACTAAATATTCAGCAATATATAATACATTTATTATTCTGCAAAATTGCTCATATTCGTTTTAAAATCTTTTTGGACTGATGTGTTGGTGGCTTTTTATGGACAAAATCTCATGACAGTCTGATATCATTTAGAAATCTATCTCAGTAGAGTAATAAGGTCCAAGATTGCCCACCCTTGTCAATCTTCAATGTTGCAAAAAAAAAAAAAATCATAGGATAACTTCATTTAAGTATTTTCTGAATATTTAAATTTACCGTATATACTCGTGTATAAGCCGACCTGCATATAAGCCGACCCCCCCAATTTTACCCCCCAAAACTGGGAAAACTTGTTGACTCGCGTATAAGCCGGGGGTGGAAAATGCAGCGGCTACTGGTAAATTTCAAAATAAAAAAAGACTGGTCAAAAGTGCGAGGACCTGTCAGAAATCA
>WNWU01013270.1:585131-600581 GCA_012654045.1 Ptyas mucosa
AAAAAGGAAATATAGAAATTGTAAATTTAAGTGAAATGACTAAACACTGTTTAAATTTGTGAACCGGCCAAATACTCTGTTCAAAGAAAATATATTGTATGTTTGTATGTGTGTTTCTAATTATTGCTATTTATTCATATTTGTTCTCTTTTATTCTTTAAAGTTTAACAATTCATTCTTTATCTTAATATCTTAATATTTGTATGGGGTTGGTTTTCTTCCCTTTCATCTTTTTTATTGTACAGCAATCTTTCTCCTCAAACCTACCACCTCTCTCTTTTCTTTCCTTCTTACTTTCTCTTTCCCCCCTCTTCTTCTCCTCCCTACTTCCTCTTCCTTTCTTCTTCTCCTCCTCTCTTCCTCCCTCTCTTAACCTCACTCCTACTCTAATTTCCCTTCCCTTCCTTCATCCCTCTCTATTGCTGTATCCTTTTATGCACATGCACATAATTATCTTGTCTCCATGGTGAAGAGAAGCAGTTATGAAATGAGTGACATGGTTGTTAAGAATGCTGCACCGGCATAAATGTGAGGATGGTCATAAGTGTGAGGACCAGTCAAAAATACGAGGACCTGTCAGAAATGACTTTTTTCAGCCCTCTGAGTAGTCCTTATAGAATAAAATAATACTATACATAATTTTTTTTATTTATTATATTTGTAAATTGTACTTACGTTAAAATTTAAAAAAATATATTACAATACTATTTTTGCATTCTATGAAAAATTTTGTTGCTCCATATAGACCAAATTTTTAATCAAAAATTAATGTCAATTGTGTCTCTCTTTACCAATGTTAAAATCTGGTCACCGTAGTATAAAGTTATACTGTGGAGAAGCACAATAAAAATATTTTCCCAAATTATGTCATGTCAAATAAAATGTTCAATGAATAGTGATATTTTTAATGTCTACAAGCAATTATATCCTCACATAATATATAATTTGACTTTCATCAGGATTGTTATTTATCTGGAGTTAAAATTATTACTGCTAACTATGAAGCCAGAATATTTAATCAATGTAATATTGTAATTCTACAACCTCTAACAATCAAAAACATTAGTGGAATATTATGGCATTCTTTCTACTCAAGTGACTTGATGGTAGATAATTAGAATTGTACTAATATCACCGGAGTAGTGAAATAATTTAAAGTATCTAACAAGATCTGATTATATAATATGTGCAAAAATCCAAAATTTGCTTTCCTAGAAAAAAATGTACATGGAATGAAAAAGAATTAAGTTTAATTCTTCCTGAACAGAACATTCCTGTTCTTCTAGATTGTCTGAATTTCCTTTTTTTCCTACTGTCTTATTAAATTTGTGTTTTTCCCCAAACAACTGAACTAAGGGGGAAAAAAGATATAAAATTCCATCTCCCCTTCTTGGTATAAGTGAAACAGCTTTGCTCTAGATTTTGACTACAACGTACTAACACATACAGATCCATATCTGCCATACATCAGCAGTTTGGTTCATGAATGTCTGTGGAGGGTGGGGATAGTAATATGTCATATTAGAGTGCAAATGATACCATGAATCATTTATATAATGTTTTGATACAACTTATAATTTTAATCTTTATCATTGGCATGATGTTATTTATTGATTTGTTTGTTTGTTTGTTCAATTTCTATGGCTGCCCATCTCAGTCAATGACTCTGGGTGCCTTACAACTCAGAAAATACATTATGATAAATAAATTAAAAAACACTTTAAAACAATAAAAACATAAAAACATCCAATTCAACATACACAAGAGCAAGATATTTGGCCAGTTAGCAATACAGCCAGCCTGAGGTACGTGGCATATTTAGCACCTCAGGCTCAGAAACATAAGTAGGTTTTTAGAGTTTTACAAAAGTCTAACAAGGTTGGGGCCATTGTGATTTCTGAGGGAAGGATGTTCCATAGAGCAGGTGTCACTATAGATAAAATTTGCCTTCTGATCCCCACCAGGTGACCTTATTTGGTTAATGGGATCTGCAGTATGCCCATTCTGCTTGACCTAGTTGGATAGTTAGAGATTCTTGAAAAAAGGTGATCCCTCATTGCTTGGCTGTGTGGCACAGTCCTGGAAATGGCAACTAATGCAATGTGGCCACTCAGCAAATGGTGACCGCTTCCAGGATCACACTCCATGGCCCAGCAATGGAGCCTGTCCTCATTCCCTAACCCAAGCTCTAAAACTCTGCAGATCTTCAAAAAGTAAGTGTGTGGTGAGTAATGCATGGTGAAAAGGAGGGTGTGACATCTGGTGGGGTGGGAAACTAGGACTAGAAACAGAGCACAGGGGATCTGTGCTAAGCCTCCCAGGGTCTCCCTCAGGCCTCTGAGGAATTTCATATTCCGCTTCATGACACACATAACAAATGCATCAGGGAAAGCAGGGATGAATGTTCATGAGGGAATCATTGCAATCATAAATCAAGGACTACCTGTAATTCAATAGATTCCAACTATAGGATCAATCCCAATTATTACAGCAGTGGCCAAAATTGTGGAAACCTTTTGGGGAAAGTGTATTTTCTAAAATTAGCTAATAACACCCCTTTTTTTGGAGTAGTACCATAAAATTATATATCAATGGAAAGATAATTCCATTGGCAGGAATAGCTAACACCCTAGAAGATAGGCTCAAGATCCAGATGGATCTTGACAGACTTGAACACTGGGCCTTATCTAACAAAATGAATTTCAATGTAGAGAAAAGTAAAGTCCTACACTTAGATAAGAAAAACGAAAAGTACACATATAAACTGGGTGAAACCAGGCTTAATAGCAGTGACTGTGAGAGGGATCTAGGAGTCTTAGTGGACAACCAACTAAATATGAGCCAGCAGTGTGCAGCGGCAGCCAAAAAAGGGAACACAATCCTAAATTGCATTAATAGAGGAATACAATCAAGATTAAATGAGGTACTAATACCACTCTATAAAGCCTTAGTAAGACCACACCTAGAATACTGCGTCCAGTTTTGGTCACCACACTATAAAAAAGATGTTGAGACTCTAGAAAAAATGCAGAGGAGAGCAACCAGGATGATTAGGGGACTGGAGACTAAAACATATGAAGAACGATTACATGAACTGGGCATGGCTGGTCTAGTGAAGAGAAGGACCAGAGGAAACATGATAGCAGTATTTGAGGGGCTGCCACAGAGAGGAGTGGGCCAAGCTATTTTTCAAAGCACCTGAAAGCCAGACAAGGAATAATGGATGGAAAATGATCAAGGAGAGATTCAACCTGGGAGATCATTTCCTGTTCCAGATGGCAGCAGATGCTGCCTGGGTAAGTTCTTGCCCCAGCGTCTGAATCCCCCCACCTGGAGGCCCCTCGGGGCCGGGTGCCCTGGTTTTGGGGTATCCGCCATTAAGGGCGGCTTGCCAGGGGTCCCCTGCCTCAATTCCAGGGGCTGGGCGGCCAATGCTGGCGTGCCCAAGGCTCCGGTGAGTGTGGGCGGCACGCAGTGGCCATTCCCAAGGCCGTTCCGTGACTATGTGCCTGTAGGACACGGTGTATATCGAAATTAAGGCAGCAGGTAAAGAGGCGATTGGAAGAGGAAGGGATGCAGGCCGGAGAATAAGTAGAAAAGGAGAGACCTTGATTGGTGAAGCGACGAGGCGTCCTGCGAGTGAGAGGGGGGGCGAAGTTCCCCCCCCTTGTAGCTGGGAAGGGCGCCGTGGCTGATAAGAAAGAGGAGGAAAAAACAAGGAGACCTCTTACCTCGCTGATTTTTTGTGGAGAATGATGGAGGTGGAATTTGGGAAGGGAGGCTGGAGGCCCCTCTCTTTGTTGGAGAGTCATGGCCAGGGCCTGATTTCCTGCTTCTTTGTACACGATTGATGACATCACCCACCTCTGGTTTCCTGTTTGATCTACTCTACAAGCTGGACTCGTTGCTCCTGTGAGCGCCCTCTGGTGGATCGGGAGGAAACAGTGCTGATTTTTAAGAGACTTCTCCTTTCTGGATGCTTGTGCCTACCTGAGGACCTCTCATTCTTTATTATTGCAAGATGGCTAAAGGACAAAGACCAGCTGCAGGTGACATGGAAAAAATTTTGGAGAAATTGGCAAAGTTGGATGAGAAGCTTGTCAAACTTGATAAACTTGATGACCTGCAAAAAGGGCAATTGGAAATAAAATCTGAAATTGTAGTTATGAAAAAAGATTTAATTGCTGTTCAACAGGTGGCAGAGGAGAATAAGAAAAAGGTGGGAGGTTTGGAGGGGGAAGTGCGGGCAATCCAGAAGAGGGAAGAAATGAGAGGAAATATAATTTTAACTTCGCAGCTGGATAGAATGTCTTATTTTCTCAGGTTTCAAAATGTGGAAGAGGTGGACCAGGAAGATCTGCGAGAAGTGATGGTTAAATTGTTGGGCGAATTTACTGAAAGAGATTTGGACTTTATGAGATGGGATATGGATCTAGTTTATAGAGTAAACTCACAATATGCAATTTTACATAGTGTCCCAAGAGAGGTCCACATTAAATTTGTGAGAAGGGAAACGATAGATGAAATACTGAGAATTCAAAGATCGGGGGCGCTGATATATAGGGGCAAGGAGGTCACCATTCTGAAGCAGATCCCTAGACAGGTACGAGAATTAAGAAGAAATTATTATTTTTTATCAAATAAATTGTACCTTAAGGGAATTGGCTTCAGGTGGTTGATGCCGGAAGGTTTGATGATTTTCTGGGAGGGCAGTAGGAAGAAAATTAATAGTGTGGCGGAGGCTCAGGCCTATCTGGAGCAACATAAGACCCTCCTAGAGGGTGAAGATACAGGAACCGAGGAAGGGGAGGTACCAGATGATCAAGGAACGGGGGTGGGCGAGGCCGTGGCGGTCCAGGAGGAGGGGGGTGCTAAGGCCAGAACCTTGAGATCTAGAACCAAGAAATGACGAAGTGGGAGGAATCTATTACTTTGTGCCTTTTATGATATCTCTTATTTTTGTAAACTTTAATATTACTCTGGATACTGAACTGATATTTTTGTATAAATCCGGTTGTTAAATTTGAAATTTTAATAAGGGAAGATCTGCTGTATATGGAAAAAAGAAAATATATATTATCTTTGTAAAAGGATAATGAAAATTCCACATATTGTAAGCAATAATATTGTTTATTTTTAACCAATAAAAACTTTTATAATAAAAAAAAAAGGAGAGATTCAACCTGGAAATAAGGTGGAACTTTCTGACAGTGAGAACAATCAACCACTGGAACAGCTTGCCTTCGGAAGTTGTGGGAGCTTCACCTCATGAGACTTTCAAGAAAAGATTGGACTGCCATTTGTCAGAAATGGTGTATGGTCTCCTACTTAGGTGTGGGTGGGGGGGGTTGGACTAGATGACCTATAAGATCCCTTCCAACTCTGTTAATCTGTTATCTGTTATAATTTAATCAAGAATGTAATGCAATAACTTTTATGAAGGATTTGCTATTAGAATAGCAGTTACAGTCTAAAGAAGAAAAGTGAAACATTTGAAAAAACAAGATATACAAAAATTATCACCATGTCAGTTAATAGTTGGGTAACCTTTAGCATGAATTATGGCCTTACAACGTCTTCCCATGGAGTGAACCAGGTCTTTTAGTTCTGCAGCTGTTATAATGTGAAACCAAGGTTGAATGACAGCCTCTATTAACTGGGTTTTATTGCTGGGTCGCTTCTGACTAACAAGTTTCTTTAGTTGACTCCATAGATTTTCAATTGGGTTAAGATCTGGGCTATTCTCAGGCCATTCCAGCAGTGGAATATGATTATTTTGAAACTCCAAAAAAGTGTTGTTATTAGCCATCAAACCTCAAAAATACACTTTTCCCAAAAGGTTTCCATAATTTTGGCCATTAATGTAAATATATTAGTACTAAGTGCTGATACTATTTCTATTTTTAAACTTCAATCATAATGTATTATTCCAGAAAATTTTGTACCTCTGTACAAGCTTATAATAGACCTGTTCCTGATCAACTCAGGTGCATATTATTTTGATGAAATTGACCAGGTCAATCCAACTTTCTCCCCTTATTTTTAACTGACTAACACCTAGCATAGATTGGGTTTCACATCCTGGCTTTCTATGTTCCCTTTCAGGAGCCAGACACAGTTGTTAGGCAAATACAGTGTTAGGGTGACGATTTGTTGCTACATGTCCTAATATTTAGGTAGCAAGAGATGGCAAAGAAAAAGGTAAAAGCAGGGAATCAGGAATTACTTGAGGAGGAGAAGTTAGCTGCGTGAAGGTGAAGTCAAGCAATCCAAGGATAAATCAAAGATTTACAATGCCAAGTCAAGAGAAATACAAAGTCTTAGTCAATTAGCAAACAGAGGTTGTAAATAACTGCCATAAGTCCCAGAACATGACACCACAGCTCAAGTTGCTTCTAGCAAGCAACTTCTTACTGTGAAGTTTAAATTCCTTTCCTGCTAAATGTGCCTAGGTGTTCCCAATTTTTCCTTAACCTCTGCTGGTCAGTTCAATGACTTGTTGCTGGTTCACAAATTACACATTTCAGCTGGATACAGAGATACAAGAGGAATAGCTTGAATGGAGATAAGTAAATGCATAATATAGCCTGTGTTGAAGCTGAGTTTGATTCTGAGAGCATGCCTATTGGCTTAGCAGTACTACAAAGCAATGTAAGATGATGGGAAACTGGAAACACAATTTATTTATTTATTTATTTATTTATTTATTTATTTATTTATTTAATTAATTTTTATACCGCCCTTCTCCCGAAGGACTCAGGATGTATATCTGTACATCCTACAATGTATATCTGTACTGTAATAAAATTATCATAATATCTTAGCTCTATATTTAAATGGAGAATATACATTTGAAAAGTCAGAGTTATCATAAATATTCCTGAAATCATCATCATCATCACTTGAAAAACATTGAAGGAAGATGTGATAACAACTTGACATGGGCATGGCTTAAGATGGGAACTATCAAGAAAGAAATGCAAGGTTTAATACTTGCTGCTCAAGATCAAGCACTACAAATTAATGCCATGAAAGTGAAGATACAAAAATCCACTGACAATCCAAACTGCTGGCTTTGCAACGACAAAGTCGAAACTGTTTCACATTTAATATGTGAGTGCAGCAAAATCACACAAAGCTAGACATGATCGAGTTGCTAAATTAATCCACTGGTCATTATGTAAAAAATACGACATACCTGTATCCAAAAAGTCATGGGAGCACAAAGTGGAAAAAGATATCGAAAATGAGACAGTGAAGATCGTGTGGGACTTTCAAATACAGACGGATTGTCATTTGGAACACAACACACCAGATATCACAGTTGTCAAAAATCAAAACGTACAATTTATTGACACCATGGTGCCAGGAAATGGCAGAGTCGAAGAAAAAGAACTAGAAAAAATCACGAAATATCATGACCTGGCCATTGAAACTATGCAATTATGGATGAAACATGTAACAGTGATACCCATCATTATCGGGGCACTTGGTACCATGTCCAAGAATTTTATGAGATACATCAACAAATTGCAGCTTCCTACAATAACACCAGTGGAATTGCAAAAAACTGCACTACTTGGAACATCGTACATCTTAAGGAGGTACTTGGTTGATACTTAGGACGCTGGCAGCAACCAGTATCAACCATTAGCACTAGTCAAGGGTATCTGTGATGCATTTTTTGAATGTTCAGTTGACTGAGTTTTATGTTTAATGAATAAAGTAAATAATAATAATAATAATAATAATAATAATAATGATGATGATGATGTTGAGCGACTGTGGAAAAAGAAATTGTGTGTTGTCCCGATTGTAATTGGAGCCCTTGGAGCAATACCCAAAGGGCTACCCCGCTATTTAGAAATTCTAAATTTACTGGACTTGAACATTTTAACTTTACAAAAAAACCACCTTACTCGGAACAGCTTACATCCTCCAATGATACCTTAACAGTTCCTAGGTCCTTGGTTAGGACTCAATCTGCTGAGCTATTAACCAGCCTCAAAGGCTGTGAATCTCACTAAAGATTAAATAATAATAATAATAATAATAATAATAATAATAATAATAATAATACCTGATCCTGCCTTCCAGACACCAAAGGGCAGTTGGGCTGCTTTCTTCCCACCCCTCACCCCATACCTGATCCTACCTTCCTGACACCAAAGGACAGTTGGGCTTCTGTGGCAGGACTGCTATCCGGTGTGATCCCTATGGTTATGGGATTATCGCCTTTGGATCAGTAGTGGTTTGAACCAACCCAGGCATCTACCATCACCAATGATGAGAAGAAAACAACAAAATTCCACACTGGTCTGGGTCAATAAGGGCCACGTCAGATGCTATAGCTCCTGGACATCTGTAAAAAAATAGCTCAGTTGTTACTACTGGGGAACCAGGGAGTGCAACTGCAAAGCAACTGGAACAAAAGCACAAAACCTGGACAACTGAAGAAAATCAAAAAATCATCAAATGTTACTACCAGGCAGAACCAACAGCCAGGGGATTTAAAAAAAGAATGATGCAAGTGTGGAAGGAAAAGCACCCAGAAAGTGATGTAACTGAACAATGATTAATGGATCAAAGATGTTTCATTATCCGTTATAAAGTTTTTACAAATACGGAAATGCAACATCTGGAAACATTGGCTAAAAAGAAAACAAGTAATGATGAACAGGCTGAAGAAATTCTTCTAATACCTGAACAAATTGACCAACCAGTGGAAGAAACCAACATACAGGATGAAGATCTACTTGTGCAACAACTTGAAAGTGTAAAGCTAAGTGATCTAGCAAAAATGCTGAAAGAAAAGATTGAAAACCACATCAAAGAAAACACAGAAAGAAAAAGACTGCCTGCCATTTGCGAAGTGCATAGCAAACAAGTGGAAGATCTACTAAATGTTGTGAACAACATTTTAACTTCCATCCCATCCAGCACTCTATGTGAAACAAACCAACTAATGTACAGCACAGCCACAGTTATAACTGCAGAACTGGGTTATAAAATGCCAAAAAAGAAACCAAAGTGGAACTTACGGGACCGCCTACTACCTCCAATAGCCTCCCACCGACCGGTACGCTCTCATAGAGAAGGACTCCTCCGGGTGCCGTCGGCCAAACAATGTCGACTGGCGGCCCCCAGGGGGAGAGCCTTCTCTGTGGGAGCACCCACTATCTGGAACAATCTCCCCCCAGAGATTCGGCGGATCCCGGACCTTCATGCTTTCCGCCGTGAGTTAAAAACTTTTTTATTCCATCAAGCGGGCCTGGCATAGTATCTCCCCTTTTTATAAGAAAATTTCAAATTGTATAATCCAAATTTTTAGATCTGGGATTTATATATTTTTTAAAAAAAATGGGTTTGAATTGTTGGGCAACTGTTTAATTTGGTTTTAATTCGTTTTTAAATTTTGTATTTATGTTTTTTTATCTCTGCCTGTTCACCGCCCTGAGTCCCCTCGGGGAGAAGGGCGGTATATAAATCAAATAAACGATAAATGATAAACGATAAACTTTGGTGTTTACTGGAACACCAAGTGGAAACTTCGACTTGAAAATAAAATTTAAAAAAAAACTATGAGGAGATGTCAGTAATTTGAAATACATAAAAGAAGAAAAACTAAAGAATGAAAAGCTGAAAAATAGTTTATGCAAACAATACAACCTGGATGAAAAAACAATAATGGAAATCATGGAAGAACTAAAACAACGTGTAATAGCAACGACAAAGAAAATAGAAAGATATGAAGGACGAATAAAACACTATTGTGAAAACATCCCATTCAGAAAAAACCAACACCTCTTCTACTGGTCACTTGATGAAAATTGAATCCAAACTAATGTTCACCCATGTAAAGAAAACACTTTGAAGTTTTGGAAAGAACTGTTGGAAAACCCAGTGGAACACAATAAAACTGCCTCCTGGATCAAAGATATTAAAAAACAAGCAACACAAAACAGAATGGAGAATATTGTAATAACAACTGATATGGTTACAAAACAAGCAAAGAAAGTCAAGAACTGGAGTGCACCTGGCCTGGATGAACTGCATGGATACTGGTTAAAACACCTGACCAGCCTCCATCTCTGCATGGCCACTCAATTTGATGAAATGTTTCAAAATGCAACAAGCGAAGAATGGTTAACAGCTGGTCGAACATACTTCATAATGAAAGATCCAGAAAAGGGAACAGAACCAAGCAACTATCGCCAATTACTTGTCTGCCAACAACGTTCAAACGTTTTACAAGAATACTGGCAAATTCAGTATTCAGTCATCTGATGGAAAACAGTTTGTATCCAGTAGAACAAAAAGGAAATTATAAAAAATCAAGAGGAACAAAAGATCAGCTGCTCATTGACAAAATGGTACTAAAAAATGCAGAACAAAGGAAAATGAATTTAAATATGGCATGGATTGATTACAAGAAGGCATTTGACTCATTGCCCCACACTGGATTAACACCTGCCTGGAAAATTTTGGAATCAGCAAAAATATTTGTACATTTTTGAAAGCAAATGTGCAAAAATGGAAAACAGTTCTAACAGCAAATGGGGAGAACATTGGTGAAGTCAACATTAGACGAGGAATCTTCCAGAGGGAACATGGGAACATAAAGTGGAAAAAGTTATAGAAAATGAGAGGGTGACGATCTTGTGGGACTTTCAAATACAGATGGATCGTCATTTGGAACTCAACACTCCAGATATCACAGTTGTCGAAAACAAAATGTACAATTTATTGATATCACGGTACCAGGAGACGCCAGAGTCAAAGAAAAAGAACTGGAAAAAAATCACGAAATATTGTGACCTGGCCATCGAAACTACATGGCTATGGATGAAACATGTAACAGTGATACCCATCGTCATCGGGGCACTTGGTACCATGTCCAAGAATTTTTAAAGAATTTTATCAAGAAATTGCAGCTTCCTGTGATAACACTAGCGGAACTGCAGAAAACTGTGCTACTGTTAGAATTGTTCAAGGATCGAGCCCAATAACTCCAATACACAAGCATGTGTAGTTTCAACAAACATTTATTTATATGATGTCTTGTTCTTACAGGTGAGCAGCTGGAAGTGCCTTTGGACTGGATGGATGGACTTTAAGTACCCATGGGGTGGAGCTAAGGTAAGGAGGGGTCAGTTGGTGAAAGGGTCTCTGGGTAGTTAACTCCTGCAATCCTTGCCCCATGGCATGGACACGAGGTCAGGCATTTATATCTAACAGCTACTTGGAACATCGTACATCTAAAGAAGGTACTTGTTTGATACTTAGGATGCTGGCAGCAACCCATATCAACCATTAGCACCAGGCAATGGTATCTGTGATGCATTTTTGAATGTTCAGTTGACTGAGTTTCATGTTTAATGAATAAAGTAAATAATAATACATTTTATTCATTAAACATGAAACTCAGTCAACTGAGCATTTATCATCATTATCATCATCATCTGGTGTTGTTACATTAGCCATGAGACTACAGTGCTATTGCAGAGTAGTAGTTTGGCTGCCAATTTACTAGCTCTGTTGTAGGACACGCTTGCATGCTTCTCAATGCAAGCCACAAGGAGGGCAAGCTAGCTTTACATCAGAAAGAAAGATAAGCGGCTCTTCCTGCAGCAACATCCAAGGCTTCCCTCCCTCCACCAGAGCTGCCTTGTAAACGGGCATCGCAACCATGAAGAGCTAGCAGGAATCTGACTGCCTGCATGGAGCACAGCTTGTCTCATCACCAAAGTGGTACCTATTTATCTACTCACATAGAATATGTTTTTGAACTGCTAGGTTGGCAGAAGCTGAAACAACTGATGGGAGCTCACCCTGCTATGCTGTACTAGGACTTGAACCACTGGAGCAGAACTTTCTCTAACCTCCAGTGTCATTATACCACTGAGCCACTGAGCCTCCTAATTATACCTTGAAAAATATCCACAGTCTTGAAGCAGATAGAAATGATTGCAAAGTTAAGCAAGCCTTTAGCATTTCTTAAAGCTATTGAATTGTTTCTATTTACTTTCCTGCCAAGGAATCTTTTCAGAATGCTAACCTACTTTTTAAAAGGCCCATTTCATTTTCAGTGGTCCTAGTAAGACTTTTCAGCTTTGCCATTCAAATTGAGATTTTATATTTGATATTAGAAAATATAAAGATTTAAAAATAGAAGTAGAATGACTATGGCAAAAGGAAGAAAAGATAGTGCCAATAGTAATAGGAGCATTGGATGCAATTTCAGAACATTTGCAGTATTCTATGAACCACTTGAACATCATTGGCATTTGACAAAATCATCATAAGTCAATTCCTTATGATTTTAACCTGGAACCAAAAAGATTCTAAGTTCTATACAATATAACTAATCAGGAACATGGTAGGAAGCCATTTTGGGCAATGATTTTTTCCCTAAATTCTTCTCATATAACTGCTGTCAATGATAATGTCAGACAGACTAATTTTAGGCTTTGCCTCTTAAGTAACTGAAATTTTCCAGCTATATTTAAAATATTTCCACATATTTATTACATCTAATTCTGAATTAATATATACAATAAAAGTGCATATATATGCCATACAATTGATGCTTACATTGCTTTACTTATTATTTACTTTAAAAAAGTGTACTTTTAAAAAAATAGCTACTTCTGTCCCCTTCCCCTATGCTTTTAAATCATACTGCTCTTCTTCCTCTTGACTTCTTTAAGATTTTGCGGGTAGTAGCTATTCACAAACCAAAAGTCGATACATAATATAAGGGAGAATTTGTGGGTGGGGGGAATGATAAGGTCAACCTGCATATATAGAGAACTGAATTAACAAATCAGTGAGTGACATGCCAAAGTAGAGGAAGAAGTGCTTTCATGTTACTTCTAACATGAATTCCATTGGTTTTATTTCTCCAGCATACCTGTCTTTGAGAGATCAATGAGAAATGGATGATAAGGAATGAAGGATGAGACAATTTGAATACATCAGGAAGATTTTAAGAGAATATTCCCCCTCCTTTGTTTTCCCTCTTCTCTTAGACTAGAATGTTGAATGTTACATTTATTGCCAAATTTTAGACATTTGGTTTTGTAATATTTATCAAGTTAATAGAAGAAATATTATTTGATCTTTTATAATAACACTTAAGCTTTAGCTAAAGAAATTAAATAGCAACAACAACCTGATCTGATTTTTAAGTCCCATATACAGGGGTGAAATCCAGCAGGTTCTGACAGGTTCTGGAGAAATGGTAGCGGAAATTTTGAATAGTTCAGAGAACTGGTAGCGGAAATTTTGAGTAGTTCAGAGAACCGGCAAATATCACCTCTGGCTGGTCCCAGAGTGGAGTGGGAATGGAGATTTTGCAATATCCTTCCCCTGGAGTGGGGTGGAAATGGAGATTTTGCAGTATCCTTCCCCTGCCACACCCACCAAGCAATGCCCACCAAGCCACACCATGCCCACCAAGCCATGCCCACAGAACCAGTAGTAAAAAATTTGAATTTCACCACTGCTTATATATATAACTTACCTCAATAACAAAAGAACTAAAAGAATTTCTGGTCAAAGGGCAAAATACAGTTTTCTTTTAAGAGCAGAAGACTAACAATTCCTCATTGATAACAATAAATTTTTAAGGCAAACTACTCAAAGTCCCACTATTAACAGATATTCCCTAGAGAGCAGAAAAACATTCCCCATGGAAGTGTGTGAATGGAGATGAAAGTAAACAAACAGCATTTGTCTACATCAAATTATGTACAACAAAACCACTTTTTATTATAGAAAATAATAAAATGGTTTTTCATTCGCAGTAATAATAGGAAATATAGAAATATATCATTAAAAGTTGGCATGATACTTGTCAGCACTAGGGCCTGACAAGTATCACAAAGAAAGAAATTTTATGAAACTCATGCTGTCAGATCTGCCCCAACCTGTTTTTTAGGCAAGAAAAATTCTCAACTCCATTTATAGTGAAAGGTATACTTTACTGAAAGCCAAGTGGTTTATAATATAGCAAAGCCAGAACTGAACTGTGCACACCAAACTTTCCTGGTTAACTTTCCTCATCCAATTCCTCCCTCTTCATTCTTATTGTCCAATTATATTTGAATAAACTGTTTTGGGGACTGTGTCTTTAATGTCAGGCTGGTTTGTGAGCCACTGCATTCCATTACAAATGCTTTGATCTTGAAATGGCATCTTGACTCCCTCCCCTCATAGTTCATGGCACTGGCAGATAGTGAATGTGAAGCTCAATTGTATGATAGCAGTCCTGACACATGCTTGCCAGTGTAGCTGTCTGACAGTTGCAGAAAAAGAACCTAAAAGTTGTAGATTCTTGAGCAGGTGTGTCAAATTTGATTTCATTGAGGGCCGCATCAGGGTTGTGTTTGACCTCAGGGGGGAGGGTGAGCGTGGCCAGGGTGGGCATGGCCAGCTTGATGCCACTCATGTCAGGGACACCTGTGGTGGCCCGAGCACTCTGCCAGTGAAAATGGGTTCCCATTTTCAGTTGCAATGGCCATCTGCAGCCCTCTGCCAGCAAAAACGGCTGAAAACAGACCCTCCATTTTCAGTGGCAGAGGCAATGCGGGCTGGTCCTTAACTGTTTCCAGGGTGGCCCTGTGGGCCACGGATTCGGCCCACAGGCATGGAGTTTGACACCCCTGTTCTTGAGAGATGTTGTAATTGGGAAGAGATAACATAGATTATCATGGGGGACACTTCATTGACTGAGATATGAAGTGCTGAACATTCTTATGCAATAGAAAACAATGTGAGATACCACTCATCTAGTCTTCTAGTACATTTTTATGCGATAATTACTCTTCAGAAATTTCAAAAATAAATTTCAAGGAAGCTATTTTCTGGCAATGTGGTATATAAGTCTATTACCGTATATACTCGAATATAAGCCGGGTTTTTCAGCACATTTTTCAGGCTGAAAAAAGCCCCCCTCGGCTTATATTGGAGTCACGAAAAAAAATGCCTTTTTCCCTGCAACCGTTTTGGCTCCCGGGGTTGCAGGGAGGCTTGCTAAAGCCAAAATGGGGCATGGGGGGGTGCGGTGCCCCTCCCCCATGCCCCTTTTTGGCTCTCAGGTGGTGCAAACAGAGCGCAGCCCTCACCATCCAGAATGAATGGTGCTGTTGTGGCAGAGGGGAGGGGGCGGCAGAAGCGGGAAGAAGTGGTGTTTGCGATGGCTGGAAGTTGCGGGAGTGAAGCACTACTTTCATTTGCACGGCAACAGCATTCCGCCTCGGTATATTTGTGCCAGCCAGTGGTGCAAGGCAGCCCTCCTCTCCTGCCTCTTGCAACTCGGAGTGGTAAATGGTGACTAGTCTGGGGAGCAGCCGGATTTTGCTCTCCATTGAGGACGCCAGCTTCCACAAAGCAAAATCCAGCTTCTTCTCTCTGCTGTAAGTGCAGCATCAGAATTCCGCCTTGGTA
>WNWU01013270.1:615581-644987 GCA_012654045.1 Ptyas mucosa
GGGGGGAAGGAAAGAGCGGGGAGCTGAGGCGGGCAAGGGACGGCGCTGGTATTCGGGGCCAGTACCAGGAAGCTGCGGGCACTTGCCATGGGCCACGCATGACCATGCGGTCGTTCGGCTCCTGCTTGCCTGGCAGCAGCTGCTTCTGCTCTTCTTCGTCGCCTGGCACCGACCCTCTTCAGCACTGGAGCCGCGGCTGCGACCGAGGCCAAATTCGGTGAGTGGCGAGCTCCAGCCACGGCGGGTGGGCCCGGCGGCCAAAGCACCCCCGGCATGGCTGGCTGCTCGCTTGCTCGCCAGCAGCGCCTTCTGCTCCTCTTTTGCCCCTCAGCGGCTCCCAGCAACTCCCAGCAACATGCCGCGGCGGCGCTTTGGCTTCCGCTCGTTAGGCATCTGCCGCCTCTCTGCTCAGTTGCTGGGAGCCGCTGAGGGGCAAAAGAGGAGCAGAAGGCGCTGCCGGCGCAAGCCTCCCTGACCCCTACAGCCAAAAAGGGGCATGGGGGAGGGGCACCGCACCCCCCCACACCCCATTTTGGCTTTAGCAAGCCTCCCTGCAACCCCGGGAGCCAAAACTGTTGCAGGGAAAAAGGCATTTTTTTCGTGACCCAAATATAAGCCGAGGGGCCGTTTTTCGGGCTGAAAAACGGGCTGAAAAACTCGGCTTATATTCGAGTATATACGGTAATCATAAATATCTTGAAATTGTTTCTCTGGTGAATGTGCATGAAGTAAGAATAGTGCTTAAATGTGCTTCATAAAACTGCATGCTTACCTGTTGCCTCCTTAACCCCATTTTTTGACAATTTTCAATAAATAAAATATGTCTAAGTTATCAAACTTACCAATATCTTTTGTTCACAATTGGACAAAAGATTAAGGAGGTTTAGTAAACATAAAGTCTGATAATATATGGATGAATAATAAAACTATATGAATATTTAGTTAGGTCGTAGGGCTTAATATTGTTTAAAGTATTTTTGAGTTATTTGAAAAGTAATTAAGAAGGAGAAAGTATGTTAATATAGTGCTCATTTAAAAGTGGCCTTCAGTTAACATGAAAATAATGTAGACTGTGAAAATATAATAATTGGAATATATTTTAAATGATAGATGGAGACATAGCATAGAATTAAGAAGTAAAATTGAATAGTTTAGAATAGCTTTTCAAAAATTAAGCAAACATTTTTGCTTTTAAGTTTCTAGATTTAAACTCTAATAGTGGGATCAATAGAATAAAAGCCTTTGAAAAGTAAATTCATAGAGAATTATCTAAAATATCATGGCTTAATGTATATAAAATGAAATACTCTTGCAAATCAGAGATAAAATATAATAATTATTAATACCACCAAGAAAAGAAATTGGAATATTTAAAATACATGATACTGAAAAACATAACTAATTAATTATAAAAAAGATTCAAGTAAAATACATCACTAGCTGAAAAAACTACATGCATACTTTAACAGAAATACAACTTCCTTGTACAATATAGTAATAACAAAAGAAGAAATAGCACTGATGGTCACAAACCTCCATTAAAAAGGCACCAAAAGAAGAAACCAAAGAAAAAGGTCATTCCTTGAGTTGCCAAGATAGAGTGCCCCTGCTTTCCCAAAAGACAATGAGTCATCTTAAATAGGGCTCATATCATCAGTGCAGCATGATGAGAAGTGAAACGTCTCCAAAGAAAAAACAGAAAATCCAGTTCCTTCTTGAAAAAGCACCTTTGAGAAAACCTCCATGTTCTTGTTATTCATTTTAGGTTGAGAGGGGAAAAAAAGCAGATATCATGAGAAGAGATTTAATGAACAGCTCAGTAGAAGCCAGCTTGCATTTGCCTTTAGGAATGAAAACTGAGTAGGAACTGTATACTGCTTTGTGAATCAGCTACAACAACTCACTCAAAACATCCCTGATGTTTTTTGCATTTCTAAGAAAACTTCCATTTTACTTAGTTTATGGAACTGATAACAATTGATTGTGTATGTTTATAGCTCCAATTGTGTTGGTACACCACAAAATAAACCACAGACCATAAAATAAAATAAAATATAGAGAGACATATATATTCTCTGCCAAAATACATCAGGGAAGAGCAACAAAGATGATAAGGGGTCTGGAAGCTAAATCATGGCTTGTATGGCTAAGAAAACTAACTAGATATGTGTAGCCTAATGAAGAGAAAGCTCAGGAGAGACATGATAGCAGATGTCCAGTATACCCGAAGGGCTGTCACAGGGAAGAGACATTATTTATTCTTCACAGCACTTGAAGGCAGGACAAGAAGCAAAGGGGAAAAACTCATCAGAGGAACAACCTATCTGGAAATAAGGAGGATGTCAGCCCTGGCGTGCCACCTGGCCTGGGGCTGCCATTCGGTGGGGAGATGAGGAGGTGACCACCCACCTGGCCAGGGTCCTGCGCAGCATGCTCAATCATCCGGGGAAGCCGCAGACCCACCCACTGTCGTCCTGATGCTTCATGGGTGGTGGTGCAACAGTTTTGGTGGCCACACATGTGAAAGGACATCGAAGCATATGAGCGTAGCTGTGTGATTTGTACTACCATGAAGGCCAGGTCTGGTAAACTCCCTGGTCTCCTACAACTGGTGGCCAACCCTGACCAACCATGGTAAGACATAGTGATGGACTTCATAATAAACCTTCCCAGCAGTCACAGGAATACAGTTATATGGACAGTTATTGACCTCTTTTCAAACAGGCATATTTTATTGCTTGCCCTGGACTGCCATCGGCTAAAAAATTAGCAAAATTGTTTGTTTGTTTGTTTGTTTGTTTGTTTGTTTATTTATTTATTTATTTATTATATTTATATACCGCCTTTCTCCTGTAGGACTCAAGGCGGTGTACATTTTAAAAGATCATTCACATGTTCATGTTTAGCCCCGCCTGTTGGAACATCAGGGTCTTGAGGGCACGGCGGAAAGCACGGAGATCAGGGAATTATAACATATATATATCGCCTTCATGGGATTCCCCGTAGAATCATATCTGACCAGGGTGTACAATTTACTGCTAGGTTCTGGCGACACTTTCTGGATAGGGTCGGCAGTAGACGGGCTAAGCTCAGTGTTCCATCCGGCGACAAACAGAGCCGCTGAACGGATGAACGTGATGGTGGAGAGATACCTGCATTGCTATATAAACCACCAGCAAACCAACTGGACCGACCTCCTTCCCTTTGCTCAGGTGGCATATAACAACACTGTACATGACAGTACGGGATTCACCCCCTTCCAGGTAGTTATGGGGAGGGAGTTTGTTCCTATTCCTGAATGTCCTACACGGGTAGTGGCAGATACAAACGTGGAAGAGTGAATGTCTCGTTTTCCTCAGGTGTTGAAGGATGTTAAAGATGCTTTACGCCAGGCAGCAGAGAAATACAAGAAACAGGCTGATAGATCCCGCGACCTCAGTCTCCCTTCTATGTGGGTCAATGGGTTTTCCTTTCTACTAAATACCTTAAGGTATGTGTCAGCCTTGGAAGCCATATTAGTCCAGAAGCCTCAATGCTGCCACCTCCTCATGTGTGGGAAAGTAGGAGGGGGGATTTAGGAGAGGGGAGTTAGTAGACATAATAGCGTTCTTCCTATCGGTCAAGGTCAGGGTGAGCCAGCATCTGGAGGAGGAGTCGTCAGGGGCTGGCTTGAGGTGGAACGGACGATGATTAGAGCATGTGATTGATTGAGGAGAAAGGGGGTGGTTTTGGGAGCTTTGAATTACTGAAGGAAAGCCTGGGTTTTTCAGATTCAGGATTTCCCAGATGTTCCAGTTTACCTATTTCTAGTAAAGAGAACTATGGAAAATGCCTGCTTCCACATCTTTACTGGGAGTTGGGGGTTTTCCAGAATGCTGACATTATCCCGAATCTCCCTAAAACCTAACATCACCCTGTAAGGGGGCTGTCAAGGGTACTGAGCCCCAGCATCGACCTAAAACCCCAGGTGATGCAAAGACTCAGTGAAGATAGAGGAGAAAGGAGAAATCGGAGGGAGGCCTGCCAGGGCCCTGGATGCTTGAGGAATTGCCGATCTCTTGCCTGCTTTTTCTGATGAGAGGGGATGAGCCATGGAGGCTGCAGAGGAAGCCCTTCGACTTGAGACTTGGGCCGAGGAGTCAAATTCCTGGGAGAGGTTCCAGCAGATGGAAGGGGGGAGCTTCGCCCCACCCCTTCCCAACCCTTGGAGGTGAGCTGGAGGCTAGCAAAACCAACATTTGCCCTCTCAAATCTGGGACATGGGGGGATTCGTAGGATGCAGATTCCCCCCCTTACCCACCCAGAGGCCAAACAACAGGATTACCACAACATTCCAATCCTGTACCAATGGGGGATCAGGCTCAGCTGACATACGGGAGGCAAAATCCCCCTTTTTGGGCCCCTCACCAGCCTGTGTTAGCATTACCTCCTGCGGAGAGCATACCACCCAGATGGGCTTTCTGTCCCAGCCAGGGATGGATCCAGGGCCAGTGTTATCCCGCACCATCTGTTCCAAGCGTCCAGAGATCCCCCTGCCCCCCCTCTTATGGCCAAACGATCCTGGCACCACAAGGAGGACTAATCCAGCAGCCGGCTGGAGTGCCTCCCCCCTCCACCGCAGCAAGCAGCTCGGCAGCCAGCCCCCCTCCCCCAACAGCCGATGCCATTTCCCCCCTCCAGCCCAGCAAACTTTACACCAGCCTGTTGGAATGCAACAGCCTGCTGGAAAACAACAACCAGAAGCAGCCCCACAGCAAGTTCTACCCCAAACAGCCATAGCCACTGCCCCCCCCCACCTGCGAGGCCAACCCCACCCTGCTTCAGAGCAACCTTTGACAGGACGCCAGCCAAGCTGGCTTATTTCCTCAGCAGGGTCTGGGCTCACATGGATCAGTATGGGTAGCAATACGAATCAGAACAGGACTTAGTGTTGGCAATTTCAGATGGAATGAATGAGGGGGAGGCCTCTGAATGGATAGCCCAGCTGCATAATGAGGGCGCTGCTGAACTAAATGATGCCAATGGGTTTATCACACTGCTCTGGTCCCGATTTGAGGACCCAGACCACGTAAATGAAAATGAAGCCACGCTAAAGGTCATGAAGCAAGGTAATCGACCTATAAAAGACTTTGTATGGGACTTTAGACGAGTCGCAGGGAATCTAGGCCATTGGCCTGACCACATACTCCTGCACTACTTTAAAGAAGCTATTGACCCAGAAGTCAGAAAAGCCTGTGGGATCTGGGGAATGCCTGAGCATCTCCACGACTGGTATACCATGTCCATTGCTCTAGACCAGTGACGGCTAACCTTTTTGCCGTCATATGCCAAAAGCGGGGGGAGCGTGGGGGGTCGTGGGTGCGGGTGCCCACATCCATAATTCAATGCGCCCCGCTCTCCCGTGCATGCGCACATGACCCCTCCCACTTCCCCCTGCTTTTGACACGTGATGGCCCGGTGGGCCCGGTAGGCCCGTTTCCCCCCTCCCCAGGCTCCAGAGGCTTTCTAGGAGCCTGGGGAGGGCAAAAACAGCCTTCCCCATCTCCCCCGGAGGCCTTCCAGAGGCCGGAAACAGCCAATTTCCTGACTTCCGGTGGGACCGGAAGGCCTGAAAATCAGTTGGCTGGTGCGTGCATGCGTGCTGGAGCTGAGCTAGGGCAACACTCACGTGCCCACCAATATGGCTCCACATGCCACCTGTGGCACCCGTGCCATAGGTTCGCCATCACGGCTCTAGACAGAGAAGTCCACCCCCCCCAGCCAAACCCCAGCACACCAGCCGCCTCGTAAAACGCTATCTAGCAACCCCATTTCAAAAGCTACAAATCTCACCCCCCCTCAACCGGGGTGGGTGGGTGATGAAGTGCTATCACTGTGAACAGACAGGACATTGAGTTTCTGAGTGCCTGGTCCCTGTCCCAGTTCCACAACAATGACCCCCACAACTGCACAAGGCAGGAGGGCTCCAAGGAAAGCCCCAGACACCAGCCGTGGCAATTCCCCTCCCCATTGAAGACAACAAGGAGCCTCTGGCAAAAGAAGCCCCTCCTGACAGGGCTATCGGAGATGAAGACCTGATGGTGAGTGCACCCATCTCCCCCTTCTCAATTAAAGTAAAACTACTGCTGCTAGAAATGGGGAAACAAGCAGAACTCCCAGCAATAATAGATACCAGATGTACCAGATGTTTAATCAGGCTTAAAGTGGTAGAACAGCTGGAGATCAGAACAACACCCTTAAAGCACCCAATTAAATTTCACCAGGTGGATGGGACGTTGATTGAGGGAGTCCCTGCCACTCATATTACTGAACTGATTAAATTAGAGATGGGGAAACATCATGAACTTATACAATTTATAGTAACCCCAAAGATGTCAGAATCTATCATACTGGGCCTGGCTTGGCTGGACAAATGGAGTCCCACCATCACATGGGAAGATGGATACCGAAAAATCAGAATAGCAGTTGGCCCATCACCCCCTCCCCCTCCCCCCAAACAGCAACCTACCCATAACGGCCAGCGGCCAGAGACAGCAGTAGCTTCTTCAGACAGACCTCCAGGCGAACATCAGATCCCTAAAGTGTATGCAGACTTGGCTGAAGCTTTCAGTGAGGAAGAATGTAACCTCCTCCCCCCTCATCGGGCCACAGACTCTGCCATCGAATTACAACCAGGGGCTAAATTGCCAAAACCTAGAATGTACTACATGACACCTGCTGAGATGACTGAATTGAGGAAGTACATTGACACCAACCTAGCCAGAGGGTTCATCAAACCTGTGAAATCCAGCATGGCCGCTCCAGTACTATTTAAAGAAGAAAAAAAAAGATGGTTCCTTAAGATTATGTGTCGACTTTCGGTCGGTCAACAGCATTTGCATACAAAATACCTACCCCCTCCCACTGATGAAAGACTTACTGAACCACCTATCGAAAGGAAAAATTGGCTAGATCTAAGCTAGATCTAAGAGAAGCCTATTACCGAGTTTGCATAAAGGAGGGAGACGAATGGAAGACCACTTTTAACTACCCCTTGGGCTACTTCCAATTCCGGGTCATGCCTTTTGGACTCCAGGGGGCCCCAGGGGTCTTCATGCAACTGATCAACAAAATTTTGCATGAGCATTTATATCAGGGGGTTCTTGTTTATCTCAATGACATTCTCATATTCAGCAAAAACATGGAAGACCACGTCAAATTGGTCAGACAAGTGCTGAAAAAACTCCTAGCAGCCAAACTTTATGCAAAATTGTCCAAATGTGAGTTCCATAAGAAAGCCCTTGACTACTTGGGATACAGGGTGTCAAACAAGGGGATCGAAATGGACCCAGAAAAGGTGAGGGAAGTACTGGACTGGCAGCCCCCATGCACCCGTAAGCAACTCCAGAGCTTCCTGGGGTTTGCAAACTTTTACAGACAATTCATCCCTTCCTTCACTGAGGTCACACTCCCTTTGACAGAACTGCTAAAAACTGGCCCATCTCCCACCAAGTCAAAACCTAGCCAGTTTTTAGCTTGGACAATGGACTGCCAAAAATCTTTTGAACGGTTAAAACGCCTATTTGCGGTGGAGCCAATCCTACAGCATCCTGACCTGAATAAGTCCTTCGTGGTTCAAGCTGATGCAAGTGATGTGGTGGTGGCGGCTGTTCTACTACAAAGGGACCCCTGTAACAATTTTATGCCATGTGCTTATGTATCAAGGAAGTTAACTGACACTGAGCGCAGATGGGCAGTATGGGAAAAAGAGGCGTTTGGGGTGCGATGGGCTCTCCTGTCCTGGAGACACTTCCTGGAGGGGGTGGAGGAGCCTTTTGAGGTTTGGACTGACCACAAGAATCTTGAGGCACTGAAAACCCTGAGGAAGCTTTCTCCAAAGCAGGTTCATTGGGCTCAATATTTCAAATGCTTTAACTTTAACCTGAGATATATCCCAGGGGGTAAGAACATTCTAGCTGATGCTCTCTCCTGCAAACCCCAATTTGACAGCCGACGGGAAGAGATAGTCCACGCCATTGTTTCAGAGATGCAGCCAGCTGGCCAAGCCCGCACCAGAGTGCAAACATGCCAGGGTTCCAACCTCCCCGAAGAAAAGTTGACAGCGGAGCTAAAAGCGGCGCTCTCTAATGATTCCTGGTTCAAAGAACACCAGCTGGACCTCACCCTAATGGACGGGTTGGCGTGGAAGGGGAATAAACTTTATGTGCCCTGCAGCCTGTGGCTCCTGGTACTGAAGACAAGTCATGATTCTCGCCTAGGGGGTCACTTTGGGTTTTTAAAAACCCTCCATTTGACTAGGAGGCAATTCTGGTGGCCAAAGATGAAAACTGAGGTGGAAGACTATGTGAGGAGCTGTGCCACCTGCACCACCATGAAATACCAACCAGTGAAGTCCCCTGGCCTTCTCCAGACTCTGGCCGAACCCACCAAGCCCTGGGAGGAGATTGCAATGGACTTCATAGTTGAGCTCCCTGACAGTGGGAGAAACTGAGTCATTTGGACTGTCATTGATTTATTCTCCAAGCAAGCCCACTTCATTGCCTGCAGCAGACTACCCTCGGCTAAAAAACTGGCAAAGCTGTTTGTGAAACACATCTACAGGCTACATGGAGTCCCAAGAAGAAGAATATCGGACTGCGGGGTCCAGTTCACCGCTAAGTTCTGGAGGGAATTTTTACGATCCATTGGGTCGTCCCAGGGACTTAGCTTGGCTTTTCACCCTTTGACTAACAGATTGGCTGAAAAATTGAACTCAATGGTGGAACAGAACATTAGGTGTTATGTGAATTATCAACAGGAGAACTGGGCGGACTTGCTACCATTCGCAGAAGTTGCTTATAATAATGCAGTATACAGCAGTACTGGGTTGACCCCTTTTCAAATAACTACGGGCATGGATTTTGTGCCAATGCCTGAGTTGCCTAGAGAGCTCTCACTTCCATGTCCTTAACGGACTGGATGACCTCATTGAAAAAGGGTTGGGAGGACTTCCAGTGGTACCGCAGGCTTCGATGGCAGCTCTCCTTGGAGCACCAGCCCCGTGGTCCCATTAAAGCTGCTAGAACAACAAAGACCAGCTGTCTAGCGGCTTGGAAATTTTCCCCTCAGGAAAAGAGGGGGAAGAGAGCAGCCAGGCTTGGGTAGAGCTCCCCAAGAGCCCCAGGAACAATTCTGGGGGCTTGAAGGGTTAAAGCTCCCTAAAAGCTTGACAATAAGCTCCGAACCCGGGATGCTTCTGCTTTAAGCAGAACAAGATGCCGCAACCATTCCTGCAACAATTTTGCAACATATTGGATACAATAGCAGGCAGAGCGAAGCCAGGAGGGACTCTAATCGCAAGTACTAAATTTTAACTCCTGTGTATTTACAACTTCCTTCTTAAGTACTAAGTGAGGAAAGTGAAAGGAAATGGCGCTGAGCCTTGATTGGGCATGGCAGTGAAATTTAACTTCAAAGCATTCTATAGCGCTGATATTTTGTGGGGATAATAACTGGAATTTGCTTTAAAAGAAAGAAGAGTTAAATTGGACAGCAGGCAAACTAAAACTTATTGAGGACTGGAAACTAATTGGAAATTTAAATTGATTTAATGGACTTACTGTTCTGGCTGGTGAAAAAGATTTAAATTGAAATTTTTGGTCTGAAAGATGGCTTCTAAATAAATAAAGACTGTTGTGCCTAAAAGTGCAGGCAGCTCTCTGCCCATTCTTACAAAATGCAAGCTTTGCCAGCATCAGCTCCAGTTTCAACGGAACCACAAGTTTTAACTTTGGAGGCATTACAGCAAGCTTTACAATTACAAACCTCTGCCTTAGAAGCCAAAATTACTTCAGCTGTAGAGGAAAAAATGAAGGAAGTAGCAGATGATTTGTCAGATGTAATTCAAGAACAGAATAAGGAAATTAGAGAAGATATTATTTTTGCATTTCAAGGTCTGGCAAGCCATATTGAAAGGTTAGATGAAAGACTGGAGGAGATCAACCAATTTAATGTGAATTTGGAAAATAAAATGGAGGCGGCTCAGACACAGATGGAGAAGGCTGATTTAGAAGTCATGCTGATACAATATAGATCGATGGAATTCGCTCTAAGAGTGAGAGGATTGAAAGAAAATAACCCAAAAAATTTGAGGGAGATCTTTTCAGAAGCCTTTGCATAGTTAAGGGAGGACCTAGATTGCCAAGTTGACAAAATTTATCGCGTCAACTCATGGGTGGCAAGACAGAGAAATTTACCAAGAGACATCGTGATTTACTTTACAACAAGGAGGATGAGAAATGAAATTTCAGGCAGTTTATAAAAATAAACTTCAAGTGGCGTGGCAGGAAGTTTTAACTTTGAAAGAAATTCCTCCCAAAATGCTGAGAACAAGGAAGGATTATGCTTTTTTGGTGGAAGAACTTAGAAAGCACCAGATACAGTATAGATGGGAGGTCCCAACTGGATTGGTGGTGAATTATTCAGGACAGAGATATCGTCTTAACACAGTATGGAAGGCAAGAGATTTTTATGCCAATGTTTTAAAGGCTGGAGGTTCATCCTCTCCAGAAACTAGAAGAAGAAAGGAAGTAAAGGAAGCAAGAAAGAGGGAAAAAGAAGTCTTGGAGGCTCAGGCACAGGCTCAAAGAGGGGGTTTGATTATTGATGAAGATTTTATACAACTCATGAGTTCGGTCCAAAATTTGGCATTACTTGAAATAGAGGATCCCAAGGACCAAAGACAAACCCGAGCAGTAACTAAACGTAAAGAGGAATTAAAGGCACAGCAAGTTCAGATGAAAATACAAGAAACTACAAAGACAGAAGCTGGGGGGGGGGGGGCAAGGCCGAAGGTCAAAGTTAAAGATGACCTTCAGCTGATGCTTTTAAAGCTTCAAGGTGCCAAAGATGGCAAGTAAATTTCTAACATGGAATGTTAATGGTTTAAATTCACCACAAAAAAGAAGGAAAATATTTCATTATTTGAAACAATACAAAAATGACATTATTTGCTTGCAAGAAACACATATTAGAGTGAAAGACCAAAAATACTTAATAAATGCAAGGCTAGGGACACATTTTGTGGCATCTGCACCAGAAAAGAAAAAATGGTATAGTTATATACCTAAAAAAAGACTTAACAGCTAAATTAATTGAAGCAGATGAACAAGGAAGATACATTGCAATTGAAATCTTAATAGAAGGCAGAAAAACACTTTTGACAGGAATATATGCACCGAACCAACAACAAGATAAGTTCTATAAACTTTTACATGCCAAATTAATACAATGGAATTATAAGTTGCATATATTGATGGGAGACTGGAATGGAATTTTGGACACTAAAAAGGACAAAAAAGGATCTCTGCAAAATATCCAATCACATGCTAGGTTGCCTAAATCTTTTTTTGATATGATGGAAGATATGGAATTGAGAGACATCTGGCATGAGTGGAATTTAGAAGAAAAGGATTTTAATTTTTTTTGCTGATAGACACCAGTCATTTTCTAGGATTGATTTTATATTAATTACCAATGATTTTTTTTTCCAGGGTGAAGAAAGTGAAGATATGCCCAAGAATATTGACAGATCATAGCCTGGTTTGGATGGAATTAGAGCAAGAAAAAGGACCTAGGAGGTCTTGGAGGTTGAATGAAAATTTGTTTAGATATGAGGAAAATGTGAAAGATTGTAAAAAATGTATGAAAGAATTTTTTGTGATGAATATGTATAAAAGTACATCTACTGAAATGGTTTGGGATGCAAATAAAGCATATATGAGAGGTATTTTAATATATCTGAATAATAAACATAGATGTAGACAGGACTTAGAAGAGGAAATTAAAAATAAAGAACAAGCTTTAATAGCTAATCCAAAAGATAAGAAAGTTAAAGAGGCAATTAATTTACTCCGAGGGCAATTCAACATGCTGATGGCAGACCAGGTTGCAACTAATTTGCAATATGCCAAACACAACACTTTTTGTAATGCCAATAAACCAGGTAGATGGTTGGCATATTTGCTTAGAAAAAAACAGAAGTCACGTAATATAGAGAAAATAGAATATAGGGGCAAAGAGGTATATCAGCAAGATATGATTAAAAAGACTTTTTTAGAATTTTATACGAAGTTGTATACTAGTGATAAAATTCAAGGTATAGATATAGATAAATATTTAAAGGAGAATATCTGTATAATTTCAGAAGAGCAAAGGGAAGGTTTGAATCAATTGATAACTTTGGAAGAAATTGCCTTAGCAATTAAACAATTGAAAGTAGGGAAAGCCCCTGGGACAGATGGATTGACAGCTGTTTATTATAAAAACTTGCAGATAGAAATGGTGGAACCTCTTAAGGAATTATTTAATAAAATACAAATGGGAGGAGAGGTACCTCCTACTTGGAGAACAGCATTCATTTCTCTGATTCCAAAAGAAGATCAAGATCATACTCAACCCAAAAATTATAGACCCATATCACTTTTAAATACAGATTATAAGATTTTTACTAAAATATTAGCAAATAGGTTGATGCCAGTTATCCAACAAATTATACACAATGATCAAACGGGTTTTATCAATGGGCGATATATGAAAAGTAATGTAAGACAAATAGTTAATATGTTGGAATATTTGGGAAAGAACAACCAGATACCTGTGATGCTTATATTTTTGGATGCGGAAAAGGCATTTGATCGATTGAATTGGAATTTTTTATTGAAATTAATGGAACAGATGCAGTTTGGAGAGTATTTTACACAATCTATTAAAGCAATATACCAGCGTCAAACAGCACAAGTAATAATTAATGGTAGTCTAACAGAAACTTTCAATATAGAAAAAGGAACAAGACAAGGATGTCCTTTATCTCCATTACTGTTTATTTTGACTTTGGAACTTTTACTGAATAGAATACGTCTTTCAGATAAAATAAGGGGAATTAAAATTAGGCATGAAGATTATAGATTAAGAGCTTTCGCAGATGATCTGGTTGTGACTTTGACCCAACCAATACAATCGGTTATAGGTTTAATGGATGTAATTAATCAATATGGTCAAGTATCTGGATTTAAAATAAATGCAGGGAAAACTAAAATAATAGTTAAAAATATGGTTATAAGTCAAAAAGAAGAATTAGAAAGAATAACAGGATTTGAAATAGTAAAGAAGGTTAAATAATTAGGGGTTTATATTATGACTTCAAATGCGAAATTAAATAAGTATAATTATGAACTGTTGTGCCAAAAGATACAGAAAGAGTTGGAAAATTGGAAAAAACTGCAACTTTCATTGCTGGGAAGGATAGCTGCTGTGAAAATGAATACTTTGCCAAAGTTCTTATTCCTCTTTCAAATGATACCAATATTGAAAAAAGATGGGAATTTGAATGAATGGCAGAGGGGTATTAATAAATTTGTATGGGCAGGAAAGAGACTGAGGGTAAAGCAAAAAATATACATGAAGCAAGATATACATGAAAGAGGAGGTCTCCAAATGCCCAAATTGAGATTGTATTATGAGGCAACTGCCCTTACAGCAATTAATGATTGGATTAATTTAACAGAAGAGAGAGTATTGAATATTGAGGGATATGACCTGTTATATGGGTGGCATGCATATTTATTATATGATAAAAAGGTGGATAAAAGTTTTAAGAGTCATATATTAAGGAATGCATTGTTGCGTGTATGGAAAAAGTATCAATATAAGTTAAATAATAAGTTACCTATATGGGCAATACCCAGACATATGATAGAGAATATAAGTATTGAACAGAAACAAGATGTGACTACTTAAAAAAAGCTTCTTATTATGGAAAGAGGTATATTGCGGTTAAAATCTATAGAGGAGTTAAAGGCAGAAAGGATAATTCAAACATGGTTTCAGTATGGACAGTTGTATACTAGATGGAAGGAGGATCAGAAAATTGGTATTTTATAAAATGAGGAAAATTTGATAAAACAAATTAGGGATCAAAACCCAATGCATATTAAAAGGTTGTATAATGCATTGATAGATATAGATTCAGAAATGGAATTAGTGAAGGATTGTATGATAAAATGGGCACAAAATATTGAGGAACTAATAATGATGGAAACATGGGAAAAAATATGGATTAGAAATGTAAAATTTACTCAAGCCTAAACTAAAATTTGAGAGAAAATTTTTACAAAATGTTTTATAGATGGCATTTAGATCCGAAAAAGTTATCTTGTATGTACCCAAATTTACAACCTATGTGTTGGAGATGTAAAGGTGATGATGCAACGTATTACCATATATGGTGGACATGTAGAAAAATTAAGGCATTCTGGATTAAGATATGGTGGATTTTGCAAAATATTCTTAAAAAGAAGATAAAATTTACTCCACAGTTTTTTTTATTGGGTATAATTACAGACTGCACGGTTATAGAGACTAACTTGATTTTGAACTTAATAACTGCAGCCAGACTTTTGGTGGTGCAGTATTGAAAGAAAGAAGACTTACCTACTATCCAAGAATGGACATTAAAAGTAACTAATTTGGCGGAGATGGCCAAAATCTCTGCATATTTGAAGGATCAATCGAATGAGAGATATATACTGGAATGGAGAAGATGGATTGACTATATTCAAAAAAAATATGGGACTAAAAAGTTGCGGATAGTTTATGAATGTAGTATTTAGATGAAATCTTTTTATATTCTTATAATTGTATTTGGTACGTAAGGGGAGTTAAAGGGTGAAGGAGGGTTAAGAGTTTATAGTTAGTTTGTTTATGTTTGATGATGTTTGTTAAATGTTATACCCTGTTTTGCTCTGGGAAGTCAAGGTGGGGGGTGGGGGGAGGGAGAAGGGATTGGGGGAGAAGAGGGGGGAAAATCTGTTTGTTTGTAAAAATGTTTTAAAACTTTTTAATAATAAAAAAACGGTTTGGGAGAATACAAAAAAAGCTTTAGCGGAGTCAGCGGAAAAATATAAGGCTCAGGCCAACAAACATTGGGGTCTCCAACCACCTTTCTGAATAGGTGATAAGGTGTATTTGTCAACCAAGTACCTAAGATTGTGCCTAGCAAGAAGTTTGGACCCAAATTCATAGGTCCCTTTCCTATAGTGAAAGTGATTGACCCAGTGACTGTCCAACTTAGGCTCCCTCGCATATTAGGAAAAATACACCCCGTTTTCCACAGCAGTTTATTGAAACTGGTCAGAAAATCTACCCTCAGACCTTTGCCGGCTGCTCCGCCCCCTCCTTTGGTAATACAAGGGGAGACTCATTATGAGGTGAAGAAAATCCTGGACTCTAGACTCTACAGGGGTCGATTAAAATATTTGGTGCACTGGAAAGGTTACCCTTTGACTGAAGCTACTTGGGTTAAGAGTTGGGATGTGAAAGCTGATGTGCTCGTGAAACAGTTTCATGACAAATTTCCTGACAAACCGAAAGGTACTTGGGGGGGGGGAGTTAAAGGGATTGGGGATAAGCGAAAACCTCTTCTTTCGTGTTTTGTCTGTTTTATTTTTCAGGATGTGGTTCTTTCTGCAGGGGGGGGATGCCTGTCAGCCTTGGAAGCCATATTAGTCCAGAAGCTTCAATGCTGCCACCTCCTCAAGTGTGGGAAAGTAGGAGGGGGGATTTAGGAGAGGGGAGTTAGTAGACATAATAGTGTTCTTCATATCGGTCAAGGTCAGGATGAGCCAGCATCTGGAGGAGGAGTGGTCAGGGGCTGGCTTGAGGTGGAACGGATGATGATTGGAGCATGTGATCGATTGAGGAGAAAGGGGGTGGTTTTGGGAGCTTTGAATTACTGAAGGAAAGCCTGGGATTTTCAGATTCAGGATTTCCCAGATGTGCCAGTTTACCTATTTCTAGTAAAGAGAACTTTGGAAAATGCCTGCTTCCGCGTTTTTAACGGGAGTCGGGGGTTTTCTGAAACACTGACACTATGGTTTCCAAGTAAAAAACTAGGCCCCAAATACATTGGTCCTTTCCCAGTGGTGCAGGTGATCAACCCAGTGTCTGTACAGCTCCAGTTATCCCAGTTGTTAGGAAAAACACATCCTATATTTCACTGCAGTTTGCTAAGACCAGTTATCACCTCTGAACTCAGAAAACCTAAACCCTCAGCCCCTCCACCAATAATGGTGAATGGTGAATGACAATATGAGGTGGAGAAAATCCTAGTGTTGTGGCCCACCAGCGGCCTGCGCAGATTGTTGCTGATCCCGATGACGAGGAGGCTGGTGTAGTGTCGTGCCAGCAGCCTGTGCAGCCGGCGCTGAATCGGACAGCGAGGAGGCTGAAGAAGATGTGGTGCCAGAGGCAGGGATTCAGCCAGCCCTATGATCTTATAATTCTGTGTTCTATTTAATACAATAGAAATTTCTAGAAATAGAAATTTACATTTAGGCTTGAATGTAATGCTAAATATTGAAAGTGTCTTTCAAAAACTGAAGCGATTATAGTGAAGTGAATTGAAATGATGTAATCATATGGTTTATGAACTGGAAGATAGTAAGGACCAGAGTGCCAGTAAATTTCATGACAGTGAGAACAATTAATCAATGGAGCAGCTTGTCCCTTGGAGTTGAGGGTGCTGCATCGCTGTGGGTTTTCAAGAAAAAAATAGATAAACATTTGTCTGAAATTGTATAAGGATTGAGCAAGTGGTTGAACTAGAAGATCTCCAAGATGCCTTACAACCCAATGATTCTATAATTCTATGATCTATTTAATACAATTAAATTATACAAAGAACTAGAAATTTACATTTAGGCTTGAAGTTGTGCCTTTCAATAACTGAAGTTATTAAAGTGAACTGAAGTGAAGTGAAGTAATCATATGATCTATGAACTAGAAGATATAAGGATTCAGAGTGCCAATAAATGTCTGTAATGTTTTTTCTCCCTGTTCAATTTTGACACAGATGGCCTCTTTGACCCCTCTTTCAAACCAGCGATCCTCTCTGTCCAAAATGTGAACTTTGCTGTCTTCAAAGAGTGGTCTTTGTCTTTTAAATACAGTTGGACTGCTGAATCTAGTTGTCAGATCCCTATCGTGATACTGCCATTCAGGTGGGGAGGGGAGCCCAGATTCTTTTACTCACTTATTGCTCTCATCCTGTTTCCCTATGTATCCTGTAATTCCCTAGTTTATAACTTTTACTCTGTCACCTATTTTGCCCTGTGCTTTGATTTACCTTGGGGGGTGTACAAAGGGGGAGGGCCATCTGTTTTCTCTCAGTTTGGAAGTCTCACAGAAAAAGCGCATGGGAACGACTCCTTATCTCTTTCTCAGGATGACTGTTTCCACAACATCTTCGCACCTGTGGATTGGCTTATTCAACATCAAACTGAGGAGAGGGGCTTTTAACAACTTTTTCCTAACGGAATTGCCTGGGGGCGAACTCAGACTCTGCTTTGCATTGTCTTGCATTCACTTCCTTTCAATAAAAGTTTCCTTTTGAAATACTAAAGTTTTGAGAGTCCATGCTCTTTCTTTTTCTTCTTTTTTTGTATATATTTTATTTGCAGTTGTCCTTTAACAACCAACATATTTTGTGGACAGTGCAACAACTGGGTCTATACATTTTTACACAGTGCTAACAATAATAATAAAATTACATATACATAGTTTTTGTCTTCCAATTTCTAACTTTAATAAACTCATTATAATTATAACATATTCTTATAAATATCAATATGTATAATACTATTTTCCCAATTTATACCCCCCCACACACACTTATTGGGGTTCTTCCATATTCATCTCTTTATCTTTAAACAATACTATTCTTTCTTAACAAGGGACACAGTGGCTCAGTGGCTAGGATGCTGAGCTTGTCGATCGAAAGGTCAGCAGTTCAGCGGTTCAAATCCCTAGTGGCGCATAACGGGGTGAGCGCCCGTTACTTGTCCCAGCTTCTGCCAACCTAGCAGTTCGAAAGCACATAAAAAATGCAAGTAGAAAAATAGGGACCACCTTAAAATAAAACGATAAAAGAGAAATGGAAAGAAATAAAACATAACTTAAATTTGATGAATCAAAAAGAATTAGC
Source organism: Ptyas mucosa (assembly GCA_012654045.1). NCBI lineage: Eukaryota > Metazoa > Chordata > Lepidosauria > Squamata > Colubridae > Ptyas > Ptyas mucosa. The sequence goes on from WNWU01013270.1 coordinate 633,601, forward strand.
ACAGAAAATAAAAATGGCCAAGCAGAACTATTTTGAATTTGCGAACAAAACAGGAAAGTGGCTGGCCTTTAAACTGAAAAACAACAGAGATAAAAGAATGATATACCAACTCAGAGACTTAAAGGGGGAAATTCATTACAGTAGGAAAGAGAAGAAAGAAATAGTCCAGACATTTTATTCAGAATTATATAAACAAAAAGATGTAGATGCAGAAAAGATAAAACAGCATATACAAGGATCAGATATGCCTTCAATCACAGCTGAACAAAGAGAAGTATTAAATAAACTGATAACTATGTTGGAATTGGACACTGCACTGAAAAAACTTAAAAATAATAAAACCCCGGGACCGGATGGACTTCTGGGAGAACTATATAAGTCAGTGCAGGGAACAATAGGAGAGAACATGTTAGAAGCATACAATGAGGACTTGGAGAAGGCAAAAATTCTGCAGACCTGGACAGAGGCATTAATCACCATCATCCATAAGGAAGACACTGACCCCCATTTAATTCAGAACTATAGACCGATATCCCTACTAAACACAGACTACAAAGTGTTCACCATAATTATAACAGAAAGACTTTAAAAAATATTGAACAGCTACATACGTTCGAACCAGAATGGATTCTTACTGGCCCCCCAAATTAGAAATAATATGAGAGTGATACTAAACACGCTTGAATACTACGAAGCCCACTCGGAGAAACAGTCTGTGCTGGTTTTCCTTGATGCCCCAAAAGCATTTGACAACTTAAATTGGACATTCTTGACTTCCGTTGGTGACGTCAGCATGATAGGAACCGAGGGGACAGCGCTCCGTTCCCTAGGTCCCAATTTTCGGTCTGAAAGCTGATATTTTTGGCTCTATTGACCATGAAGAGGTCAATAGATTAAAGGGAAAATACTGAGGACCTCGGGGGTATCAAAAATTGCCCCGAAAGTTCAAGGAAAGTCCCTTAATTCAGCCCGGAAAAAAACCAACCTCTTGTCGGTTGGCCAGAACACTGATGGTTGCTTAAGAAAAAGGGAAGTGAAGATCGAGCAAATGGCATCAATAAGAATAACTCTTATTCTGAAAAACTTTGAAAGATACAACAATTAAAACAACGGATACATAACTAAAAGAAAAACTTCAGACTGATCGGCAAAGCAGAGTTGTTGGGAAGAAACGGAGCGAAAGTATAATGAAGTGAGTTAACGAGGCTAATTGAAGTATGAGGGGGCGAAACTGACAGGCAACGGAACTGAGGCGATTTTGAGGAAGCACAACGGAGAGGTGTGGATTGGAAATAAAACACATAGTTATAGAATTGACAGACAGAAATTGGGAAATAGACAAAGATTATTCATCTGGGGAAAGAAATCCAGATCCAAGTGTTGGACTTATTTCAAAAAAAGAAACGGAGGTGGTGTGAGACAATAAAGAAGAGATGAAGAAGAAACAGTAACTAGTTTTGGGAGTGACTGTGAGGGATTTAAAAACTTTGTAATGGTGGCAGAGCTTCAGGGAACAGTTACTGTAACTATATTAGAGTATTAACTTGCAAATAAATAAAAAACATTGAGGCTCTGGAAGAGATGTTTAAAATATTTTTAGAAGGCAGATTGAAGGACTTTGGAAACAATTACAAGTGAGACGACTGTAAAGACACAAAACGAAGTGAGGATTGCAACGACTTCAATTCTGGAACCTAATACAATGAAAGAAACTTATTTTACTGTTTGAGAGACCTAATTTATTTGAATTTTTTAATAATATTTTAAGTACTTTTATCTATTTATTTGTTTATTTATGTAATACTTAATGTTTTAATATAGAATATAATATAGAATATTATAGCCCAAATAGCATAAGGTTTAAGATTACTTAAGTTTAAATGTAAAATATATAATTTCTAATAAAGAAAAGTTGGAATGTATATTAATATTATATAAGTTTTGAATAGATATAATAATACAACACATAGTATATTTGTTTTCTCTTATTTTCTATTCTAATAGTTTTTATGACACAATTTAATATTAATTTAAAAATAGATATGGTGTTAAAAGAATGAATTGAAAAATTGATTATTAATATTGACATATATTGATTTGAATAAGAATAAATAGATTAAAATTGTTAAAATTTAATAGATATATAACTAAAGATTTAATAGAACTTAATAGAATTAATAATATATTTAAATAGAATATTTAATTTAGAAACTGAAATATGACTTGCTGAGATATCATATTTTATCCCTGCTCCTCATTTAAATTTAATTAATCCCTCATATAATGATATTATAGTTTGATTTACAGAAATAAGACTGTATTTGAAAACTAAACAAGTGATATTGACTACTGTAATTATCAGAAGGAAAATCTTACTAAATACTACAGACAGTGCATGAAAATTTGGGAACTGAAAAATAGAAAATTAAGATGACAATCACTGGCTCATCAATAATGACAAAACCAGGTAAAAAGGCAATAGTTAACCAAACAATGTCTACTATGTCATCAGCATAACAGAAAACAATAGACACAACATTACTTCCAGAAAAAGAGAAATCTCCTCAACCAATTAACATCAAAAATATTCACTCAGTATTAGCAATGATACAAGAGAGTATGAACAAAACACAGGAATCAATTGCTGATAATCTTCAAGAAAGTAGGAAAAACCATGAGGATTTGAAAATGGACATAGGTGAAATTAAGGATAATCTTTAAAAAATGGATAATAAGATGGAGAAAATTCAACAAAATATTGCCAAAAATGAACAACGGATCCAAAATATTGAAGATAAGATAGGCAAAGTAGAAAAAAAGATAGAAGAGTCAAAATGCAATCAAACAACAATAAACAAAGAACTGGAAGATTCAATTTCATTTTTAGAAATGGAAAAGGCATTATTTTACCTAAGATTTCAAAATATAGTGGAAAACAGAGAGGAGGATTTGAGAGATATAATGGTGGGAATTCTGGCGGAAGTGACGTTAAAGAATAAAGAAGAAATAAATAAGGAAATTGATGAAGTCTATAGAGTATTCATAAATTATGCCTGAAGAAACAAGTTACCAAAAGAGGTTCACATTAGATTTGCGAGGAAATTGGTGAGAGAGGAAATATACAAAAAAATGAGAGAAAAACCAATTATATATAAGGGAAAAGAAATAATTACATTAAAACAAATACCAAGAAGAATAAGAGAAACAAGGAAAAACTATAACTTTCTGACAACAGAATTACACAAACATAAAATAATGTTCCGGTGGTTAACACCAGAGGGACTGCTTGTTTCATGGCAAGATAAAAAATATAAACTTGATACACTAGAGAAGGCACAGCAATTTTTTGATAGGAATTTTTTTCCTGAGGAAGAACAAGAATCTGAAACACAGCAACAAATTGCAAACCATGAGGACAAAAAGAGAAAAATACAACAAGAAAGAAAAAGAGGGGAGAAAGAAAGAATGGAAAGAGAGGGAGCAAGAGATAAAATACAAATTACAGAAAAAAACACTAGGAAAATAAGAACATCAAGAAAATAGAAATTTGAAATGGAGAAAGATTTAAAATTGATATCGATTAACATAAATGGACTAAACATTCCATCAAAGAGATCATGTATTTTCAGAAATTTACAAAAATTGAAGATAGATATTATAACATTACAAGAAGTTCATATTAAAAAACAACAGCGCAGTTTATTAGAAAACAAAAGATTATACAGCACTAACAGAACAAAAAAAGAGAGGTATAGCAATGTACATCAGGAATCATATACAATCAAAGCAATTATTTGCTGATGAGGAGGGTAGGACATTGATGCTTGATATTGAAACAGAAAAGAAAAAGATATTACTAGTATCACTTTATGCACCAAATGGAACCCAAATTGAATATTTTAAAAAGATACACAACAAAATTAAGGAACTGGAATACCAAAACATATGCATAATTGGAGATTTTAATGCAATTGTAAACATAGAGAAGGACTATAGGAGTTGTAAACATAATAAATCCAGGAAAAAAACACTTCCAGACAACAACAGAAATAGCAAGAAAAATAAAAATCGCTAAACAAAACCAATTTGAACATGCAAATAAAACCGGACGGTGGTTAGCATATAAATTGAAAATAGAAAAACAGAGGAATATTATAATACAGTTAAAAGATGTAGATGGTTGTTTATACCAGAATATTGAAGACAAAAAACGAATTGCAAAGGAATTTTTCAAAAACTTATATGCAAAGGAAGAGATTAGAGAAGAAAATATCATCGAATATTTAAATAAAATAAAGATTCAAGAATTAGAAGAAGAACATATAGAATTATTGAACAGACCAATCTCAATGTTAGAATTAATAGAAGCAAGAAAGAAAAAAAAATAACAAGACACCGGGATAATTTAAAATTTTAAATAAATTTAAAATAAATTTTTAAATCACATGAAATTTAAGAAAGAGACACCAGATATCAATAAAATAATATCATTATATAAGGTGAGAGAAATAATGTATACTTAAGAATATAGGATATTGATATTGTAACAATTCAGATATTATAGGTACATGTCATTAAGAAGATGCTTGTTGTAAATTGTTTTACTTGTATTTATAAATGTATTATGTGGTTTCTTAAATTAATAAAAGTTTAAAAATTAAAAATAAAAATAAAAAATAAATTGGACATTCTTAAAAGAACAGTTAAAAAATATGCAATTGGGATCAAATTTGGAAAATATTATAGGGAAACTATATACAAAACAAACAGCAAAGGTAATTATGAATGACGATGTGACTGACCAATTCAACATAACAAAAGGGGTCAGACAACGCTGTCCACTTTCCCCTCTACTGTATATTTTATCCTTGGAGATTCTACTAAAAAAAATAAGGGAGGACCAAGAGATTAGAGGATTAAAAGTCAGACAAGAAGAGTATAAGACCCAGGCCTTTGCTGACGACCTAGTACTTATTGCAGAAGAACCTCAAGAAATACCAATACCAAATACCAAAACTTCTGAAAAAAATAGAAGACTACGGAGAGGTGGCCGGGTTAAGGATAAACAGGAATAAATCTAAGTTACTAGTGAAAAATCTGACGAAAATTCAGGAGACAGAATTAGAAAAAAATACACAAATACAAGTGTCTAACAAAATTAAGTATCTAGGCATATGGCTCTCACCAAGAACATCTTCTATAAAGGAATATAATTATAATAAATTAATAATACAAATAAAAAAACACCTGGACAATTGGAAAGGTCTGAAAATTTCACTCATGGGAAGAATCTCCATTATTAAAATGAACATTTTACCAAAATTGTTGTATTTATTTCAGGTGGCTCCAATTAATTTAGGGAAAAATTTCTTTGTGGGCTTAAATAAGATTATTTCTAAATTCATTTGGCAGGGGAAACGTCCACGGATAAAATTAAAATTACTTCAAGATTCCAAGGAAAGAGGGGGAGCAGCACTCCCGGAATAGGAACTCTACCACCAGGCAGCAGGCCTAGTATGGATTAGAGAATGGATAGAACTGAGTAACAATAGATTACTATCCATCGAAGGTCATGACCTGCAAGCGGGCTGGCACTCCTTCCTATGGGATGAAAAATATAAGTCCCATGCTTATTTTAAAAGGCACACACTTAGACATGCCTTATTATTAATTTGGTTAAAAATTAAAAACCAACAATACACAAAAATCCCGTTATGGTTTTCACCCACAGAAGCTTTAAAACATCCAAATTTATCAGATTCCCAAAATATAATGGGATATAAAGAATTAATTGATCACCAGGGAAAGTTAAAACCTAAACAACAATTGGAAGCAGACTTAAATAAGGAAATTGACTGGTGGACCTTCTCTCAGATACAATCGAAACACAAGGAATATATTAAAAAATATCAACTAAGCAAAGAGAAACAGGAATTAGACACTATCATATTAGACTCTGGGGAGAAATTAATCAGCAAAATTTACAAACTTTTATTAAGGTATAAGATGGAGGAGGAAATGTAGTTAAACATACAATGATCAAATGGATGCAGAATTTCAAATACTCAATAGAATTGGACAAATGGGAAGAAGTCTGGCAACCGAATATAAAAACAACGCTGGCGGTGGCATACAAGGAAAACCAGCTAAAGATGTTTTATAGGTGGCATATGTCACCAACAAGGTTGGCCAAAATAAACTTGAAGAACAGCTCGGCGTTTTAGAAATGTAAGAATCCACAAGGCACTTTCTATCACTTATGGTGGACTTGCCCAGCCACAAAAAAATTCTGGTCCATCCTTAAGAAATTGTTAGATCAAATTACCAAATTACAAATAGATAAGAAACCTGAAACCTTTCTATTAGGAATTTTTACAAAATCTTACCCCAAGGAAATAAAATATTTGTTAATTCATATCCTAACGGTGGCAAAGATAATATATGCCAACAATCGGAAATCGGAAAAAGTCCCTTGGGAAGAAGATATAAAAGATAAGATAACACAATGTGCCAAAATGGATAGGTTGACAAAAGAATTAAAGGAAAAAGAAGACACCGAATTTTATAAAGTGTGGAATAAATGGTACCATTGGAATAGGGTCGCTACGGAAGAAAGATAAATCAGATAGAATGAAAGTTTAGTGGTGCATGTACCACCTTTTTACAGGCAGTAAAACACCTCGAGAGAAGCTTAGAAAGTCTAGGTAATATACAGAACACACACACACACACACACACACACACAAATAGCCCTAGAGAGCAGAAGAGAAGAGAGGGTTATGAAGTAAAAAGGAATCAGTGAGTTAAGATCTATGGGAATATGTACAATTGTGTACAGTAATAGGATATATCACTACGAAACAGATGCTTCAAATGATTGAACATATATAATTGTTTTAATATATAACATATTTCTTTTTTGTTGTGCTTTGTTTTATATGTTTTGTGTGTATTTACTTATTTGTTAATAAAGTTTATAAAAAAAATTTAAAAAAGAAAAATAGGGACCACCTTTGGTGGGAAGGTAACAGCATTCCATGCGCCTTTGGCATTTAGTCATGCCAGCCACATGACCATGGAGACATCTTTGGACAGCGCTGGCTCTTCGGCTTTGAAATGGAGATGAGCACCACCCCCTAGAGTTGGGAATGACTAGCACACATGTGCAAGGGGAACCTTTACCTTTACCTTATTCTTTCTTAATGATTCTTTATCACTTTCTCCAAAGATATATTTAAACATCAATTACATGTCTTACAATGTGTTTATTGACCCCTATAAAATCACTAATATTTTAAATATTACTCAAATTCCACCAAATTCCTAATATCTCAGTTTTCTGTAGATACCAATAAAACCATTTATTAATTAAAAAATCGGTCCCAGGGTTATGTCTCTAAATCCCCTGAATTTGTAATCCTTAAAGCTATAAATTCCAAAATATTTTGCTCACTATTAGTCATAATAATGCATTTTAATATGCCTAATCACAATCTTCCACTCCTAACCTTAGTATGTTTATAAGTATAGTAAATTCTATTATATATCTATATATGTGTTACTATTTTCCCAAATTATATTTCTATTTGTTTCTACTAATTTTTAATACTGTATCATCCCAGTATTACAAATATTGTATCTCTATCTGTCATCTCTCAGCCTTTTTTGAATTTCATCATTTATTGACTTTTTGGTAATTCTTTTATATTTCTCTCTTGGTATCCTATATTCCTTTCTAGCATTTTTACATAATCTGAATGTCCCCTCTACCTTACTCCTTATCTCCTTCTGCTGCATCGTTTGGATGCCCATCCATAACCTTTTCATTATTTTTGGGAAGACTTCCTTTTTTTTCTCTGTGATATTGTAAGCTCTTATGGAGTTAACTATTGGATTCTTAATCTTTATTCTTATTATCTTTTTTATTTTTGTTTTCCTGTAGCTTATTTTGATTTATCTCCTCCACCACTCCTTCTGGTTTCTCATCTATCTTCTGAATATTTTGTTCATCTTTTCCTATTATTTATTGAGGATCTTCTACACTCACTTCTTTATCTTCGGACAGTCCCATCATCTCCTTGTGAGAGTCTCCTATTTTCACATCTTTATTTTTAATTATTCCCATCAACTTCTTGTCATTATTTCTAACATTTCTTCATAAAACTTTATTATCTCCTGCTGATACATTTTGTAACAAGTTAATATACCTCTGAAAGCCCAATATCCCAATATCTAAAGACTCCAGAAAAAAATCAATTCTTAATCAATTTGGTCAATCCCAAGATTATTCCTCCAAGTCCTCTAACTTTCTACTCTTTAAATGCTATAAATTTGTGTTTTTCAGTATTTATATTTTCCAATTCCCACCTTCCCAATTATCCAAATTTTAAAGTCTTATCTATCTTTTCTTCTTCTGTTATTTTTCTTCTTTTGCTTCATAAAATGATCTGTCATGTGATGTTGATGGTTCAAGTCCAAGTTAACCTACCAGATTTCTTCAAATCTTTTAAATCTGCTTTTCAATATGCAGTTCCAATAAAGTTTTAATGCTTAGTGTTTCTGCTTTGCTTTATAAATCTTCAAAAAGCTCAGTAGATATTTCACAGCATCCAAATTGCCTGTTAAGATAAAGTCAAGGTCGTGCCCGGAAGCAAAAAAAATTTGGGCAAATATTAAGAAGTGGATAGAATAAATAACAGACCAACAAATAGAAAGAAAATGAGAAACATTCTTGTTAGGAATTTTTACAAGACCATATGCCAAGGAAATAAAATACTTGATGCTACACATCTTAACAGCAGCACGAATAGTATATGCAAAAAATTGGAAACAGGAAAGAACTCCAACTGAAGAAGAATTGATAGATAAGATTTTAGAATGTGCTGAGATGGATAGATTAACTAAAAAATTAAAGAAAAAGAAGAGACAGATTATTATAGAATATGGAATAAATGGTATAAATGGCATAAGGCGAGAAATAAAGAATAATAAATATCAGGGGAGAAAATTAGAAGTATAAAATATATACATAACAAATGTATGGAGCGGAATAAAAATGTATTGATACAACAAGAATATAGAAATGTATAACATTAAAGATATAATGAAAATATGTATATAATAATTGTAGAGAAATGTATAAAATTAAGACTGTTAAAGCTAAAAAAACATATTTTTAGGGGAGAAGGACAATGGGGAGAAAAAAGGAAAGAAAGAAAGAAAGAAAGAAAGAAATGAAGATATGGGGAGGAAAAATAAAATAACAGAAAGAAGACCGCAAAGAAACAATGTTTATAAGACACAAGATATGTATATGTTGTATGTTATGTGAATGTCATATATATGTTATAATAAAATTACATTTAAAAAAAAAGATAAAGTCAAGGTCAAGTAGCTTCCAGGTGTTGTTTACTTTCTCTCATCACTGTCCTTTAAATTCTGTATGTTGCAGTAATCTTCTTCCTCTAGTAGATGCCTCCCCTGCTCCTTATTCCAATGTTCAATGAAGTGTAAAAGTCAAAAACAGCTGATTGTCAGCTGATCGTTAACTCCCCAGTCAGGGGGGTTAGAGACCAGATTTAGAAAAGCAATATCTCCCAATAGTCACTTTTCACAATATATTTGGCTTTTCCAAACTTTCTATATTTTAAATCATCCTTTAGGTTTTTCTTTTGCTTCTCAGTCTAATCTTTAATCTTCCTCTTTAGTTTTAGTGTTTAATCTTTCTCCATAAATCCAATTGCCACTTTTTAAATGTTTGGAGTCCATTTTTTGAAGCTTTTAACCTTGGTTAAACATTTAAGGTAGAAGTTGAAAATGTTCTCACCCAGTTTCACTGCTCTGTCCACAAACCGTTCCACCACAAGATCTTAGTGTCCCGGTTGTCCCAGCTTGTGACTGACCAAAAATGGCAGTCATCCTTGCTGTTCTTCAGGAGAGCTTTTTTCAGATCAGCGAGGAAATTGTGAATTCCTAGTGATTGATGAAGCACCTGTCCTTTCTTCACCTCCCCTCCAGTGAGGTGTAACCTTGTAGGGTCTCCCAGCAAGCAATTCATGGAGCCTGGCGCAGCTCCACGTTTTTCCCAGCCATTTTCCCAGCCGTTTTTCCAGCCATTCTCCCCCCCTCCCCCGGGAGTGAATTATGATGGTGATCTGCAACAACTGGGGTTTTTCCTGACACATGTCCTCAAGTACATGCAAGAATACTGGAGGGATTTCCAGACCGAGGGCACTTGGAAGGGACAGCTGCCTGTTGGATGGTGACCCTCCACAATGCAGATGCCCCTGAACTGCGGAACTTTGATCAATTTATGATGGCTCTCCACTGTCAATTTGAAGACCCCTTGACAGATCGCAAAGCTCGTAATCACATCAGAACTATGAAACGGGACACCGGCCAGTAGCTGAATACACTGAAGTGTTCCAAGACCTCACCTGCAGAGTGAACTGGCCAGAAGACCTCCTAGTGAGCTGGTTAAAAGATGGCCTGAATGACAACCTCTACCATGCCTGCCTGGTTCAAGGGGCCCCAGATCACCTGCATGACTGGTACATCCTGGCCGAAGAAGTAGAGATTGACATGGCCAGAAACCAGTACCGAAGGGGAAGAGCCTGGAAGAGATCCTCCCTCCAGGGGAAGTGAGAGCCATTCAAGCCACAAACCCCCTTGTCACCAAGATCATCTGCCTGATTCAAACATGGGAAGGAGGGCCACTGTGCAGCTGAGTGTCATTCAAAAATTCCCGCTCAAAAGACAGAACACCTGTCCAGAGGAAAGCCCATGAAAACAACCCCCTGAGGAAAAGACACCACACTGAGAAGTAGAAAGGCCGTGAATTTTTCACCCCTCGCAAAATCAGGGGAAAGAACTCCAGCATCACCTGGGAAGGAATTGGTCCTGTCCAAGAGCAACCCTGAAGATGACCCGCTGGTAAGCGAACCAGTTCAGCCACTCACCCTACCCCTAAGACTATTCGTCCCCAATTGGAGGAAAAGAGTGAAAAACTCAGCCCTCTTGGATTCAGGGTGCACCCGGTGTTTGATTAGTCCAACCCTGATGGGAAAATTGGGCATACACTTAAACTAACTGACACTGAATAGAGATGGGTTATTTGGAAGAAGGAAGCATTTGCAGTACAGTGGGCTCTCCTTACTTGGAGGCATTTCCCAGAGGAGTATAAAATCCCTTTCAAAGTCTGGACTAATCATAAAAACCTAGAGGCCCTAAAAACCCCAAACTCAAACTTTCACCAAAACAAGTTTGCTGGGCTCAATACTTCAAACATTTCAATTTCAACCTAAAATACTTCTCTGGGGGAAAAAAACCTTTTAGCAGATGCTGTCAAGTATTTGCAAGCCATTGGCACATGTGTCATTCAGACACTA
>WNWU01013276.1:0-17184 GCA_012654045.1 Ptyas mucosa
ACATTTTATTATTTATAGAATAAAATACAAAAATACAAAATCAAAAAGGAAGAGATGGTGGGGGTGGGAGGGGAGAAGGGGAAAGAGAAGTGGGGGGAGAGAGAAAAGAAAAAAGTGCTGACTTCAGACTTCCTCTGTTGCAATAAAATAAAGCATTAAAATCGAACCTCTTTACTTTTCCATAATAATATAAAGGGTTTCTTAAAAGAAAGCAGATTTCACATTCAGATTCTCCAGTTCTCAGGGAAGACAAAAAAATCCCGTCTCCCCTCTCTCCTTAGTGACTGCCTCTATTCCCGCCCCCTTCATCATGACAACCCTGTAGCCAATCAAAGAGGGGGAAGAGATGGTTGCCTGGGAGCTTCCCTGCCCTCAGCCTGATGGAGAAGAGGCTGAAGAAGCCAAGCCAAAGGGGGGGGGGGTCAAATAAAGAGCAAAATTCAAAGCCTTGGGGGGGATGAGAAGAAGGCAAAAACTCCCAGAATTGCAGAGGGAGGGGGGGCTTAAGCCCCTTCCCCAGAAAAGGCTGCAATGAAGAGGCTCTCCTCAGCTGGGGGCTCTGGAGGGGCCACAGGGGACCCCCATCTTCCTCAGAGTCACAGAGGGTCCCCTCCAGGGTGAGGCCAGCTGCCTTTTCCTCCCCGGCAACCCCAGATCCCCCTTGGGAGACCCAGCCCTGCATGGCTTCTCCCCCACAGGAGCCTCTCCTGGAAAGACACGGAGCCCAAGCAAAGCTGGAGAATCCCCAGGGACTGCGTCCCCCCAACATTCAACCCTGGGATCCATAAACCAGGTTAGTCTCTTCCCAGGAATGCCCCAGATCCCCTCCTCCTTCCTGGCCATCCTGGGCTTTGTCCATGGGTCTGGGCTTTGTTTCCCCTGGGTGCCCCATGCATGGAAAGAGGTGGCTGAGCAACATGGGATATGGTCTCCCCCGTTTCCAGGACTCAGAAGATGGAACCTGGAGGGAGATTTTGCAATCTGTTTCCCTTCCCCACCACGAGGCTCCCCAGCTTCCTTCTCCCAAGAGGGGCTCCCCACTCAGCTGGGCAGAGGCCTGTCTGGCATCCCTGGAGGAGCCCCCTTGTTTGGTCTGTGCATAGGAAAGGGTGACAGGGGAACATGGGACATGGGCTACTGCATTCTCAGGTCTCTGAAGATGGAAGTTGGATTTTGAAGATCAGCTTTCCATCTGCAACACGAGGGTCCTGAGCTCCCCTTCCCTCCCTCCCTCCCCCTCCCCGCCCCACATGGGGTGAGAGGCAGCCTTGATTTCTCCATCTCTTTTCACTTGTTTTTTTTTCTAACCTCTCTCTTTTTTTTAACTCTGCAAAGTTCTAAAAACTAGTTTTTCACTAAGGTTGATTTCTTCTTAGAGACTGGCTGCAGTATTGCCTCAGCTCTTTTGTGCGATGCCCTTGAGCATTAGCTTTCAAAATAAAGGAAATTTTGGTTCCAACTCAGCTGGCAGCTATTTCAGATCTGTGACATGCTCTGGCATTAACTGGCCTCTGGGGTTTTCTCTTTAATCACTATGCAAACAAATCTCAGATTTATTTATTTCTTCAGCCACAAATGCCATGTATTCCCTGCATGGAGCTCCCAAAACTCTCAATTCTAGATGATGGATTTAATTCCATCTCTGCCCCTATTATTTTGAAGCACATGGGGATTATTTTCCTTTCATTTCCCTCCAGAGAATTTCCCAACAATCTTTGACTGCAAGAAGTAGCTGAATTATCCAGGAATCCCTCCTGAGAGGGAGAATTATGGTAAAAGTTTCAGCTCTGCTGGTTGGCTGAATCCTCCAGGGGAGACTTTGGGCAGAGAAATATGGAGTTTTGGGACAGGCAGAGTCTGTGCTCTTGAATGTATGTCTCTCTCCTTTCCAGATGAAGCCGAGTGTTTCTTTGTGTTGAGAAAAAGCAACTGGATGTTCCACCTTGTGAGAGTCCTTTGATTCTTCCAATTCTTCTTTAGAAACAGGAGATTCATTGATTCACGCCATGAATTATGGACCTCCTGCTTCTGCTTTTGATGTTGCTTTTGTCTCATCCAGTCTCTGGGAAGCTGAGAACGAAATGCCCACTGAGTTTGGAGAACCAGGATGGAAACAATCCGTGGAGCTTTTACAGCCCAGGAGACCATCTAATCAGTATAGTCACCAGTGGAATGGAAATATTGCATACAAACTTGCTTTTCAACGTGGCTCCTTCTCTTCAGTTTGTTTTCCATGATTTGTAAGTCATTCAGGGTGATGGAGTTGCAGTCCCTCCATTCTAACCTTCTCCTTTTTTTCTGTTTTTTATTTTTCATTTATTCATATATTGGGGAATATGTCTAATTTCCTGAATGATTTTGATTTCCATGGCTTCTCTCTTTGGTCTAATTTTGTGAAAGAGACTCAAAAAGGGGTCTGAAAAAAAGCTAAGAGGACTGCAGATTATTTTCCTATCTCTGTTCAATCCTTAATTTATCACTTGAATCATGAATTTTATTTAAAGTAGTGGTGGAATCAGTTGTAGTTGCTGTACCTCAACCCATTTCCATATTTGTGTAACTGATCATTGCTTTTGGATCAATATAAGGCTCAGTAGGCTTGTGGAGTACAGTCGGCTTGTATATTTAAAAAAGTATTTGTTGCTGTTGATTTTTTTAACAATAGGGATATTAATGGTTTCCAATACGGCTTACTATTCATTTTCAACATTCAAACAGTCAACAAGAATTCCCATCTCTTCCACAACCTCACACTGGGCTACAACATCCATGACAACTATTCGAACAGTTTCCACACTTCAGATGCCTTGCTGGACATGCTCTCCACTGGAGAAGCCAATGTCCCCAATTATGGTTGTGGAAGGAAGGAGAACCTCCTGGCTCTTATTGATGCAGCCAAGAGGGAGATCTCCATCCAGATATCAACATTAGGAGGCACCTACAAAGTCCCACAGGTTTGTGTGTGTTTTTCTCCCTCTGATAAAGTGAGGGGTGGGTGGTGGTGGATGATCAATAAATGCAATCAAGTCTTCTCCATGGAATCCAAGAGCTGCTTTTCTCCATATTAGCAAAAATGTCAATATTTTACCCCATTATCTTCATGTTGAGATTAATCATAAAAGGCCTGAAATGCAAGCAATACATTCCCTGGAGAAGATATTCTACCAACTATTTAACTGATCAAAAAATATCCCTGGTTGTTGGGGCCTCTTTGGCATCTTCATTTTCACACATAAATGATGCCTGCCCTATCCACTCGGATTGAAGTTAGCAATAGTAGCATTTTATCCATCTAAAAAGTGGAATAAAAAGGATTCTAGCAATTATAGGCCAAATAGACTAGCAAATATTGTGGCTAAAATTTATGCCATGATCCTCTTAATTAAACTAGAGAAAAATGCATTCCTTGCAGAAGAACCAGAAGGTTTTAGGTCGAGTTAAAAGCTATATAGATTTTATAAGAAATAATGGATAAGTTAATAATCTAATATTGGCAACAAATGTGTCTTGAAATATCTAATCTATATCAGTGAGGTAAAACAAGGTTTGCTGCTTTCTAGATGTTAGTGCCGCATTTGACTCAATAAACAGAGAAATATGATGGAGAAAATGGATGGCCCTCAAAATGGAGCTCAGCCTGTTGGCCCTGATCCAAGCCCTTGTTTGAGAGGGAGGTTTGGGCTCAATGGAGCCATGAGAAGAAGGATCTATGCTTACCAAGGGGGAAGGGAAGGGGTGTGTATTTGAATCCTTCTTATTCAGAATAGATCTGAATGATTTAATAGGACTAATACAGGATCAAAAAACAGATCATAAATAAATGTTATTGCAATTTTTGACAAAACTGACTAAATTAGTGGACCAATGAAATGCAGTGAATGTAGTATATAATAGGAGGAATTCAGAAAAACTTGGACAAAGAAACCACAACCTATTTCTCGGGAAGCTGAAAATATGTGGGAGAGACAGCATTAGATGGGCTCAGCCTGTGGTCCTCAATGGAACTACGTCTGCATGGAGGGAAACAAGAAGTGGGGGACCCAAAGCTCCATTTTAGGACCAGTTCTCGTCAACATCTCCATGAATGATTTGGATGAGGGGAGAAATGGGGAAATCATCAAATTTGAAGACAACACTAAAGTGGCAAGAATAGCCAACACCCCAGAAGATAGGCTGAAGATCCAGATGGATCTAGGTAGACTGGAACCCTGGGCCTATCTAACAAAATGAAATTCATTGTAGAGAAAAGCAAGGTTTTTTTACTTAGGCTAGAAAAACCAAATGTCCACTTACAGATGAGGTGAAACCTGGCTCCATAGCAGTAACTGTGAGAGGATCTTGGAGTCAAAGTGGACAATCACTTAAACATGAGTCAGAAATCTGTGGCAGCAGCCAAAAAAGCCATTGCAATTCTAGGTTGCATTAACAGAGGGATAAAAACAAGATCGCATGAAGTATTGGTACCGCTTTATAATGCCTTGGTAAGACCACACTTGGAATAGTGCATCCAGTTTTGGCCACCATATAATAAAAAAGATGTAGAGACTCTGGGAAGAGTGCAGAAAAGATGATTAAGGGCCTGGAGACTGAAACATATGAGGAACAGTTGCAGGAATTCAGTATGTCGAGTCTAGTGAATAGTTGGAGACGCAATCCGGAAGAGAAGCTGCCCAGCGTGCACATGCACAGGCAGCTCCGCTTCCAGTTTCCAGCACTGCCACACGTGCAAAGGCCAGCTGACCAGCACAACGCAAACCCAGAAGAGCAATGGGCATGCCAGGTGACATTGCTTTGTGTGCTACTTTGGCCATTTGTGCCATTGGTCCTTCTCTTCACTAGACCAGCAATGCCTTGTTCCTACAACCGTTCATCGTAAGTTTTAGCCTCCAGTCCCCTAATCCTCTTGGTTGCTGTTCTCTGCACTTTTTCTAGAGTCTCAACATCTTTTTTATAGTGTGGGGACCAAAGCTGGATGCAGGATTCTAGGTGTGGCCTTACTAGGGCTTTATAGGGTGGTATTAGTACCTTTCTTGATCTTCATTGTATCCCTCCGTTAATGCAATTTAGGATTACATTGGCTTTTTTGGCTGCTGCTGCACACTCTTCACTCATATTTATTTATTTTTATTTTTTTTAATTAATTTTTTATTGTGAAATATTATACTACAATTCCAACATTTCCGGTTCCATGGTGTTAATACATATATACATATTGTTTACTTGTTATTTACATAATATTGCCTCGTTGCATTATCTTAGTTTGAAAGGTATTACCAATAGTAATGCATAATTCTTTGTAGACATATATACATATTATTTACATGTTATTTACATATTCTTACATCCATACTCAATTGCAGTTGATACTACAGGTAGTACTACTCATTTCTATATAGTCATTATTAATTAATTATTGAATTAAACTTTATGCTCTCTCGAGCTTCACTTTTGTTTTCTTTTCTCTAACCACTCATACCACATATCCGACACGCTATAATAATCCATATCCTCTCTATCATTGATTTCTAGTGTCAGTTTGTTCATTTCGGCGCACTCCAATATTTTCCTGATTACGTGTTCTTTGGGTGGTAACTTTTTCTCTTTCCAATACTGAGCAAAAGATATTCTTGCAGCTGTTGTTATGTGTCTAATTAAGTACCTCTTCTTTTTTGCCTATTCTGTTTTCAGGATTCCCAGGATTTTGGCTCTAAATCAATAGTGTCTCCTGTTATTTCCGAAATCCATTTCCATATCATCCTCCAGAATTTTTTCACTTGGGCACAGGTCCACCAACAGTGGTAGTAGGTGCCTTGCTGATGGCCACATTTCCAGCAGTTCGAACTCATATTGGGATAAATTTTAGCCTGGCTGGTGCTAAATGCCACCTGTAAATCATCTTATATTGATTTTCCTTATAGGTTATCACCCTAGTCAGTTTGAGGTTGCTGTTCCAAATTTGGTCCCATTCGTTTAAATTTATGTTTTGCCCGATGTTTTTGGCTCATGCTGTCATTGGGTGCTTGACCACCTCCTCTATCATATCATAATCCAACAGGTAATTGTATAATTTAGCTAATATTTTATTATCGGTGCCCATCCAAATCTTGTCGAATCCATTAGTGCCTGTCTCTATGCCAAATTCCTCCTTGTCCTTTTTATACCATGATTTTATTTGTGCATATGGCCACCAATCTATAAGGATACCCTGTTCTTTCAATTCTTCCATTGTTTTAAGGTTCCTCCCCCATCTAATATCTCTTTATATTTAACCGTTTTTCCCATTTCCAGCACATTGGGATATATTATCGCCTCCATCGTGGAAAGCCATCTCGGAACTTTTGTGTATTGTTTTCGTCTTATTTCTCCCCATGTCAGCATAACTGTATCCCTTATTTTGTGTCTGTAAGGTTTTATACTTGGGCTAGAAAAACCAAATGCCCACTTACAGATGAAGTGAAACCTGGCTCAATAAGTG
Organism: Ptyas mucosa; assembly: GCA_012654045.1. Lineage (NCBI taxonomy): Eukaryota > Metazoa > Chordata > Lepidosauria > Squamata > Colubridae > Ptyas > Ptyas mucosa. Next base: position 6,476 of record WNWU01013276.1, read on the forward strand.
TAACTGTGAGAGGATCTTGGAGTCCGAGTGGACAATCATTTAAATATGAGCCAGCAATCTATGGCACCAGCCAAAAAACCCATTATAATTCTAGGTTGCATTAACAGAGGGATAAAATCAAGATCACATGAATTATTGGTGCTGCTTTATAATGCATTGGCTTTTTTGGCTGCTGCTGCACACTCTTGACTCATATTTAATTGGTTGTCCACTAAGGTTCCAGGATCCCTCTCACAGTTACTGCTATTATGTCTGGTTTACTCCTTGAACAGGGGGTTGAACTAAAAGACCTCCAAAGTCCCTTCCAACCCTTTTATTTTGTTATAAATTCTGTTATAGGTACACATGTTTAGCCTTCTAAATTCCTATTGGAATACACTGATTTATACAGATAATGTGATATTCTCATACTTATACATTGGATTGTATAGACTTGGATTGTTTTGTCTTAATAATTATCTGATAATTTATAAAGCAAGTTCAAAAGTGATGGTCTTTGTGAAATGACATCATAGCCATAGATGGTCAGCCATTGGAGCAAGTAACACCTTTCCTTACCTGGGGTTGTTTTCTCTGAGCCTGAATCTTGGCTCCCTCATCATCCAAGGAGCTCAGTTAGAGAAAGGGCAGGAGGGAAAGTGCTGCTTAAATAAAAACCTCTTAGCTCTCTAGCTTCCTCAGCCCCAATGATTAAAGTATAGGAGGCCCCGTTTTCCCCCATGTTCTTCCATCAATCTGATGTTTGGGGCTTCAGAGAGAAACCACCAGCAGAACCAACCCAATCTCGGCCTCTGAGGAGGATCTTGGGGTGGGTAAAAGGACTCCAGCTGCTGCCCTCAGAGCTGATTTGGAAATTTCCACAATTTCTGCTTTGTCTAAATTCAGAAAATATGAGTATTGTTGGCATAAAATGTAATCTATGGAAACTGACAGACTCTGAAAATTGTGGCTCTTGGAACAGAGAAAACTTCAATGAAAGACCAAACTTGGATCATGCAACTGACAAATTGTTAGGGAAATGAAGACGCGACTCAGCAGAGGTCCGTTCAGCACTTTATTTAACTAATATGGAACAGCCGGCTGAGCTGCCAAGCCTTCCTTATATACAGCTCTAGCAACCTAGCCGGCCAATGACATCTATTTAAACTTCCCGCCGATGGATTGGCCAATCACCGGCGGATGCCCATATAAGGACACAACATCCTTCCCCTCCTAGTTCTCAGTCTGTCAATCGGTGGCCGATGTAGGTCACGTAGTCGCGCAGGTAGGTGGGGTGCCTAATAGCCCTACTTGACCTGCATGGTTCAGTTCTTGCTTCGTCATTGATCGGGACGGGTCAGGCTCCTGCCCTCTCCAGTTCCCAACATGGAACTCTCTGGAACTCAGCCGTCGAGTGTGCTGGGTCCCGCCTAGTGCCTCCGGCTGGGTTTGTTGGATTGTCCTGCGGGTGGCGGAGTTCCTCTCCCTGGCTGGGATGCCGGAGACTCAGCCGCTGAAGTTCGCCTTGGATCCAGGCTGGGCAGCTGAATTGCGGTAAGTCCATTGGTTCTTTCCTCCCTTCTTTGGCTTGCGCTCCGGGCTTCTGGTGGGTTGTCGTGGCAGGGAATCCCAGCGACTGTGGTTGCGGTTGATGCGGTGTTTGTTGCTGGCCGACCCTGCTGGGGTGGTGTAAGCCTACCTCGTCTGGGTGGTGGAAGCCATCCTTGCGGGGGTGGCTGGGACTCTCCTCGCCTGGGCAGTGGTTGCTGGCGTTGTCGGGGTGATGCGGGTTTCCCTCGCCTGGCGGGTGCAGGTCCTTCTCGCCGCAGAGGCAGCCCTCCTCGTCGGGGTGGTGAGGGTCGACTCGGACAGGGTGGTGTAGGCCTATCTCATTAGGGTGGTGCAGGCCTACCTCGCCAGGGTGGCACAGGTCTACCTCGCCAGAGTGGCGCAGGTCTACCTCACCAGGGTGGCGCAAGTCTACCTCATCTGGCTGGCCTTCCTCGACTCCCCTCCACCTTTTCCGGAGCTGGTCGATGTGACGTCTGCAGATTCGTCCATCGTCCAGCTCTACTTCATATGACCTCGGGCTGGTCACTCTCCCGATTAGTCCTTTCAGCCACTTTGGAGGGCCCTGGAAATTTAGCGCGTAGACCGGATCTCCGATTCCAAGAGTCCGCGGCGGCTGGGAATTATTTTGTTGACCCTGTGGATTGTACTGGGGGTGTAGTTGATCCAACGGTGATCGTAGTCTTCTCCCCATCAGGAGCTCTGCTGGGCTCTTCTTTGTGGTGGTGTGTGGAGTGATGTGCTGGGTGAACAGGAACTTATCAATTTTCTCCTGCCAGTCTCCTGCACCCATTTTGGCGAGTGTGTCTTTGCTTGCCCATTTGCTTGCCCATTTCCTGCCGGCCTGTAAGGGGCGATGAGAGCGTGCCTAATGCCCAGCTCTGCTAAGAAGGCTTCCATGGTCTTGGAAGTGAGCTGGGGGCCATTGTCCGAGACCAGGACGTCTGGAAGGCCGTGCGAGGCAAACAGCCAGTGGAGTGCCCTGATGGTGGACTCTGTCGTGCTGGTGGGCATCACGATTACTTCCAGCCATTTTGAGAAAGCATCCACCATGATGAGGAGAGACTTGCCCTCTATTGGTCCTGCAAAATCTATGTGTATTCTCGACCAGGGGCTGCTGGACATCTCCCACTCCATTGGCTGAGCTTGCGGTGGCGCCGGTCTCACCTCCTGGCATGGGTCACATCGGGCGATCCATTCTTCAATGTCCTTGTCCAGTGTTGGCCACCAGACATAGCTCCATGCCAGGGCCTTCATCGTGACGATGCCAGGATGCCCGCTGTGCAGTGTCTCTAAGGTCTTCTTCTGTAGGGTGTGGGGAATCACCACCCTGTCGCCCCAGAGGATGCACCCTTTCATTGTAGAGAGTTCTTGTTGTTTCCAAATGAATGGACTGAACTCTTCGCCCACTCTCCCAGTTGGCCAGCCCCTCAAGATCCAGGACATGACTTGCCTGAAGGTTTTTTCTCTTTGGATGTGCTTCGCCATGGTGGTGGATGAAACTGGGCACAACTGGTCATCATCAATATGGAACAGTCCAATTTTGGGTGCTGGGTCCTCCACTGGCTCTCGGATGGGGCATCTGCTGAGGGCATCAGTGTTGCAGATGGTCTTTCTGGGTCTGTGTATCAGCTTATACAAGTAGCCGGAGAGAAAGATGGCCCAGCATGTCATCCTGGGCGACGTAGATGTGGGTGTTTGTTTGTCTCCTGCGAGGAGACCCAGCAGCGGCTTGTGGTCCATCATGATGGTGAATGCTCTTCCATATAGGTATTCATGGAAGCGCTTCATGCCAGCTACGATGGCCAAGGCTTCCTTGTCCAGCTGGCTGTAGTTTCGGTCAGTCATGGACATTGTTTTAGAAAAGAACGCAATGGGAGCTTCTGATCCATTGGGAAGTTGGTGGCTGAGGACAGCCCCAACTCCATATGGCGAGGCATCACAGGTCAGGAGCAGGGGGAGTGTCTCATGGTACTGCATGAGGACGTTGTCTGAAGAGAGCAGTCTTTTGATGTTCCGGAAAGTTGACTCTGCTTCTTCTCCCCATTTCCAAGGGACCGACTTCCCTAAGAGTCGAGGGAGTGGCTCAGCAACTGTGGCTTTCTGTTTTAAAAAAATGCTGTAAAAATTCAGTGGTCCCAAGAAAGCCTGAAGCTCTGCTTTGTTTTGGGGGGCTGGAGCTTCGTGAATTGCTTTTACCTTACTTTTGGTGGGGTGGATGCCTTTGCTATCAATTAGGTAGCCCAGGAACTCAACCTCCTGGACCCCGATGACACACTTGTCTCTCCTGACTCTTAGACTCTTCGCCTGAAACCGCTGCAGGGCAAGCCTGAGCTGTTCCAGTAGTTGGGCTTCCGAGCAGCCGGAGACCAAGACGTCATCGAAGTATGGCACCATCTCTGGAATGCCTTGCAGAAGGCATTCCATCATCGATTGGAAGATGCCTGGGGCAGCGCTGACTCCAAATTGGAGGCGGTTGCATTTGAATGCGCCCCGGTGAGTGACAATAGTCTGAGCCTCTGCAGTTTTTTCATTGATTGGCAGTTGCTGGTAAGCCTGGACCAGGTCCAGTTTTGCGAATAAGGTTCCACTCCCTAGCAAATGCAACAGATATTGCACCACTGAGATTGGGTATGCGCTCTGCTGTAATGCCCTGTTAATGGTGCATTTATAATCAGCGCAGATGCGCACAGATCCATCATGCTTCATTGGGGTCACAATGGGGGTCTCCCATGCAGCATGATCAATCGGCTCCAATATGCCCTAGGCGATTAATTTGTCCAGTTGGGCATCAACTTTAGGCCGGAGGGCGAATGGAAGCCTGCGGGGCTTAAGCAGAATAGGAGTAATTGTAGGATCTAAATTGAATGAGATGGGTTTCCCCCCAAATTTACCTAGGCTCCCGTTGAAAACATCCTGGAATTCCTCTAGGAGCTTGTCGAGTTCGCTCTGTCTGATCTGATTAATTCTGCCAATGGTGAGCCCTAGAGGCTTGAACCACTCCACTCCAAGAAGGGTTGGTCAGGTCTCCTTGATGACTGCGATGGGTAGGTCTCTGGAGAAGTCTTTGTAGTGGACTCTGAGCTTGGTCCTTCCCAGGATTCCAATTGAATGGCCTCCAAAATCCACCAATTTCACTTGCAGCGGCTTGAGGTGGCTTTTGGCAATCTGCGGCTTGAGTTTCTTGAGCTGAACCCAGTCTATAATGGAATAGGGCGATCCGGAGTTGATCTCCATGGGACATGGTGTCCCTTCCATGTGGATGGTCACGTGGAACTTCTTGGATCCCTCAGCAGCAGCGTGCACTGTGATGGTCTGATGGACCCCTCTGCTCTTCGCATAGTCTTCTCCCTCGCACCTGGGGTATTGGGACCGTCTGGATGACCTCTGTTCTTGCGGTCAAGGGTTCTGGGAGCCTCCAAGACCGGTTCTGCTGCCCTGCATGCCTCGGCGATGTGGCCCTTCCTCCTGCAACGCCTGCAGGTCGCATCCCGCGAGCGACATCTGGCGTGCACGTGATCCCCATTGCAGCTGGCACAGCGATCCTATCGTCCTCCATCTTGAGGGTTTTCCCACCGTTGGGGTCTGAGAACTTTCTGGATGGCCATTTTGGTTTTGGACTCTGACCTCGTGGTGGTCTCGTCTGATGACAGTTGGGGATTCTTGTAGATCTTGTGGGTCCCCTCAGACCTCCTCATAGCAGCTGCTGCTCTCTCTGACAATTCTGCAGCTGTTGCTTCTTCGATCACATCTCTCAGTGAGACCTTCTTACGGCTGAGGAGTTTCTTCTGGACAGAAACATCCCTCATTCCGAAGACGATCCGGTCTCTCAGTTGGGAGTCCATGTTCTCAAACTCACAGCTGGCTGCAATTTTCCGGAGCGCCGATACGAAGTCCTTAATGGATTCGCCATCCAGTTGATTCTGCTGGTGGAAATCAAACTGGTTGGCCAACAGGGTGCTTGTTGGAGCATAATGCTCTTGCAGGACTTCCAGTAGTTCGGTCCAAGGCATCAGCTCAATGTCCCTCGGTGCCACAAGATCCATGGCCATTTCCAGGACCCCAGAGCCACAGTGAGCCAGGAACAGGGCTCGCTTTCGGTTGTCGTCCAGGTTGGTAAAACCGCTGCCTGCCAGGAATTGGCTGAACCGGACCATGACGGACTTCCATTTCTCCTGGTTAGGATCGAATGGAGCCAGCGAGATGTGTGGTCCCAACATGGTTCTGTGGTTCAGCTTCAGTGACTTCGCTCAAGTGACTCAGCTCTTGGTAGATGGTGGTGATCGTGCCACGAGGTATGCTGTCGGTTCTTTTGTGTCCTTCGTCGCCAGTGTTAGATCGGCGCAGGGAAAAGAAGACATGACTCATCAGAGGTCCATTCAGCACGTTATTTAACTAATATGGAACAGCCGGCTTTCCGTAATACGGAACAGCCGGCCTTCCTTATATACAGCTCTAGCAACCTAGCCAGCCAATGACATCTATTTAAACTTCCTGCCACTGGATTGGCCAATCACCGGCGGATGCCCATATAAGGACACAACACAAATCTTATTAGGCTTTGAGGTCTGCCTGTTTCTTCTATAACTGGAGAAAGAAGTTAAAAAATTTCCTCCAAAAAGAATCTGGGATATAGAAGCAAAAAAAGATGCAGCAATCCTCGAAAATTATAATAGGCCCTTTACTGGAATAGAATACTCCAGTTGGCATTTGCACATGTTAATCTAATTGTGATAAATTGTAGGGATGGGATACAGTAATATGATTTACATTTTTATTGTTTTTTAATTTGCTTATTATTTTCCATTATTATGATACAATCTTGCTAATATTCTGTCTTTAATATTTTAAACAATGTCTGATTAACAAACTATTCTAATACATTCAGGAGAACCAAGTTGGATTTATTAAAATTTAATGTTTTGGACTTGATCTGATCCCAAATGTAACACAGTATTCTTCATTCCTTTTTCAGATCAGTGATGACATTGTTTCAGAGGCTCTGAGTGATAAAAGTCAATTCCCCTTTTTCCACCGGATGAATCCAAAAGAAGGGATCCAGTACCCATCAATTGTCCATCTGCTCCTCCATTTCAGATGGACCCTGATTGGCCTCTTTACTTCAAACACAGAGAAGGGAGAGAATTTCATGAGGATTTTTCCTCCTATGCTTGTCAAGAGTGGAATTTGTGTTGTTATATCACAACTGTTCTCAACAACTGGACACACAACAACATCCCTCAGGGAGGCCCTCTCTAAGTGGAGACAAGTCAACATCTTTGTTCACTTCATGGAATATTAGATCATTTGGGAGAGAATCCTTCCTTTCCATGAAACATTTATGCGTCTGCCAGGACCCATTGAAGGGAAAGTCTGGATCCTCACAAATTTTGCAGAGTATACAATGAACAACCACAGACTTCTCAAATACATCCATAGTATTTGGAACTTTGGTTATCTGGGAAAAAGAAGGCCAAAAGATTCTGCCTTTGAATCCTATTTCATTGTGGAAAAAAAGTTTCAAGATTATTATTTTCTCTGTTCCCTTTCAAAGAACGTCTTCTCCGTCAAAGGCCGCAGACGATGCACCCAGAAAGCCCCACTGGGGACCCAGAAAAAAAGGAACTGGATCCGGGCCCCAAATGAATATCACTTTTACAGTATCATTCAGACTCTGGCCCAGGCCTTGAATGCCGCTTATTCCTCCAGATCGAGAAGAAGGAAGGGGGGAGAAAAGACTTTGGGGTCTCCAAGGCTGCAGCCGTGGCAGGTAAGGGATCCCAATATGGATCCATTAATCTTAGATCCTTTGGAGGAGGAATCCAGAGGAGAAGGAGGGGAACCAACTCAACAGATCTGTCCAATTCAATTTCTCAGGGAATAATGTTCCAAAGCAGGGGTGGGTTCTAAAATTTTTTACTACCGGTTCTGTGGGCATGGCTTATTTTGTGGGCGTGGCTTGTGGGGGGGGTAATATGACATCACCGAACCAGTTCTCCCCCCGCCCCCCCTCGCATTATTCTTACCTTTTATTTGGCCCCAGCCCCAATCTATTACTGCCTCCTGAGTCCCAGCTGATGGCTAGAGGGAAAAAACAGTTTAAACTCTTGCCGCGGGGCTTCAAAAGGCCGCCCTACAGCTGATCAGTGTTAAAAGAAAACAAATGCCTAGACCGGTTCTTTTACTACCGGTTCTGTAGGTAGTAAAGGGAAGGGAGGAAGGAAGGGAAGAGAAATTAGAGTAGGAGTGAGGGTAAGAGAGGAAGGAAGAAAGGAGGAGAAGGAGAAAGGAAGTAGGGAGGAGAAGAAGCGGGGGAAGAGAAAGTAAGAAGGAAAGAAAAGAGAGAGGTGGTAGGTTTGAGGAGAAAGATTGCTGTACAATAAAAAAGATGAAAGGGAAGAAAGGCAACCCCAAACAAATATAAAGATATTAAGATAAAGAATGAATTGTTAAACTTTAAAGAATAAAAGAGAACAAATATGAATAAATAGCAATAATTAGAAACACACATACAAACATACAATGTATTTTCTTTGAACAGAATATTTGGCCAGTTCACAAATTTAAACAGTGTTTAGTCATTTCAATTAAATTTACAATTTCTATATTTCCTTTTTGCCATATTTATTCCTCATCTATTTTTTTAAAAAACCAATATCATCCTCATCTCTATTCTTAATCAAATTCAATTTTTCCCTTCTATTCTATATTATAGCCCTTCCCATTGTCATCTATTTTTATATCCATCCTCACATTGGTTAATTATGTAATATTACAGTTGTTTAATACAAATTCAACATTTTAATATAAATCAATTAGTTATATAACTATCTTTTTTGTATATTAATCAATATGAACATGAATATTTCAATTATTTCCATGCAATCCAATTTCTTACAAATCAATTATATTTACGAATAATAATAAACCAAATAATTTCCCCCATATATTCCTCCAAACCACAACTTAACCATTTCTGCTTTCAACACAATATGCAATTAATAGTATCTCAATTATTACAATTCCCTAGTTAAATAGAGCTTTTTTTCTTTTGTGTTTTAAAACCTTGAACTCTCCTCTTCTGCCCTAAATTTTCCATTGTTTGCACCTACCTTTTTTGGTGAGCAAAAAGAAAAAGAAATCTCTCTCTGCCTCATTTTGTCACGTTGCAGCAGAGCCTGCTTTACTTTCAGTTTTGTTTTTTCCCTAGCATAGCGAGGGGGAAAAAAATCTGCTCCAGCACTCGTTGTAGCTAGCAGCAGAGCCCTGCGCAAAACAGTTGAGAGCAAATCAGCTGAGAGCCAGGCAGATCTAATCAACGGGCTAATTAGCCTATGCTGAAGCTGAAAGTTGTTGTTTTTTCTTGCTATTTGTTTGCAAGGAGGTAACCACTGTGAGGCACAGGCCAAAGGGTGGGGGCCACCCTCCTTGCCACTTAGCGCCCTCCTGTCGCCCCCTTTTGCCTCTAGCGCCCCCCTAAGGCATGGTACCACCCACTTTGGGAACCACTGGCTTAACTACTTAACAACCAGTTCTACCGAAGTAGAATCCCACCACTGGGTCTACCCATTTATTTTTGCAGGCATTGGTCTACTCATTTGTTTTCTTTTAACACTGATCAGCTGTAGGGCGTCCCTTTGAAGCCCCGCGGCAAGAGTTTAAACTGTTTTTTTCCCTCTAGCCATCAGCTGGGACTCAGGAGGCAGCAATAGATTGGGGGTGGGGCCAAATAAAAGGTAAGAATAACGTGGGAGAGGGGGTGGGGGGGCGGGCGGGGGGGAAAGAACCAGTCCGATGATGTCATATCGTCACCGCTACCGGCTCACGGGAACCGGTGTGAACCGGAAGCAACCCACCACTGCACGGAGGCCGTCTCCGGATGATCGTGTGTCTCGGTCAAACCGGCTGCTTCCGTCTCCTCCAAAGGCTGAGAGAAAAGGGAGTCTGGCTTCAGACCATACAGTTAGGCTTATCTGCCCCCGGCCACTAAGTGGGGCTAGAGCAGCAACAGCACAATAGATACATGTTATGGCATGACAACCTTTATAAATTTGGAGGAGACCCTGAGACCATGTAGCCCAACCCCTCCTCTCTGCAGGAATCCCAGTTAAAGCTTCTCTGACTGATGGCTGCTCAGTCTTTGCACTCAGACAATCCATGAAGAGGAGACTGAGGTTCTCTGCTTTACTGGCTCAGCTCTAAAACAGCTCATCCTTTTATCATATTTTTTCCTCTCCTTCAGCTAAAATCTCCCCTCTTGCAACTGGATTCATTTTTCTCTGTTTGACACTCTGGAATAATAGTGACTAGATCTTACACTTGTGTGTAACATGTGTCAGTGATTGGAAGAGGGCTGCGTCCCCCCCTTCTCCAATGAAGAGATTGTGTCAGTTGGAAAAGGGGCTCCCAGACTCCTCCTGATGTTCAGCTCTTCTCCTTGTTCTCTTTCCTCAAGGCTAAGAGCAGCTCCTTTGATCTCCTCCTTGGCTTATTTCTCCTTCCCTGAAGTTCACACGTAGATTTTGTGCAAATTCTCCTCCAAGCGTGGTGCCTGCAAGGGGACCTGGTCCTTGAGTTGGGGTCTCCCCAAACCAGAATGTTCACTTCCTGAGATTCTTATGGCTGCATTTGCCTTCTTTCCATGAACATCTCCCTGCTGACTCATACTCTGTTCCCAGTTAACTACGATTTTGAGATCATTTCCACAGACATGCATAAAAAGTTTGGTATCCCTCATCCTTCTTCCAGTCTATCATTCATGTTCTTATATGAGATTCTATTGTTAGTCAAGTCCTAGTTGCTAAAAATCAGATATTTTTCTACTGCTTTTTATTCATGCAACTTGATATTCCTTTTATTAAATTTTATTTTATTCAAAAAGGTAAAATATAAGCTTCAAAAAATAAAACTATTACAAAGACAAAACAAAACTAGACAAAATATTTTTTTAAAATTGTGCATTAAAAACACGCAAAAACATGCATATTGTCCCCCCAGTTGAATACAATACAGCAATAATCTTTTTTCCCCCTTGCAAAATAGGCCCACAATTATAAACTACACATCTATTTGCAACTACTTGACTTGTCATCTATCTGCTGTATATAAAAAACATAGTTAACAGGCAATCCAACAATAAAGTTAAATTTCAAAACTTCAAA
>WNWU01013283.1:0-17151 GCA_012654045.1 Ptyas mucosa
GAGCCTGTAACAGAATGCAGGCAGAGGAGAAGCAGGAAAGCTTTTCAGCGGGAAGGCTACCATACGGAGCGCCGTTTGGAGGGACCTGGGTGGGGCGTGTCTCGACTAATTCGGCTGCGTTTCTTCCCTCTCCAAACCAGCTCCAAGCAAGCGGTGCAGGTGGCAGCGGAACAGCTTTTGTAGTTTGCGCACTGCAGCCCGTCACCTTACAATGGTAAGAAAGAGGCATTCGGAGAAATCGGGAGCTTTGCCGCAGACCCCAATGTCACCAGAGGCCTTCCTGGGATGGCTAGTATGCGGCCAGCCAGGCCTGCTGCCCCCCTACCGAGAATCCAGGTGGGCTGCCATGTGTGTGTGAGAGAGAAAGCTGTTGCCGCCATTGTTGCTGCTGCCGCCGTCATTGCTGCCACTGCTGTTCTGCCAGGAAAGCCAGGGCCAGTATCAGTAAGAGTTGGAAGGGACCTTGGAGGTCATCTAGCAAACCCCTTCTCACACAGGAGGACGATACAAGGAATTCGAGTGACCTTTTAATTCTAGACACCTGCAGCCCATTCCTGCCACCTCAGGTGTTGGAGCGTGTGGGGGGGATGCTTTTCGAGGAGTCACAAAGGGGGCTGAGAGCAGAGTCATTCTGACAGCGTCCTTTAAAATTGCTTGGAAGAGCAATTTTTTCCCTAATAATAATGGTTTGTATACTGTGGAATAAAACATATGCTTGGAAAAAGTACTTGCAAAACTTGGACAGAAGGAAAAGAAAGGCAGGACTGGACTCATTTTCAGTAGCTAGTAGTTCATTGTTATCAGTGACTCCCACTGATTCTAAACTCATTTTAAGACTGGGATTGGTGACTACTGAAATTTAAGTATTCAACACTGGTCTCAGAAATCTTTGAGAACCTGCAGAGGTGAAGACATTAGGTGGCCATCAGTCATTACCTTAGTGATGAACTCAAAGCGATCGGGCATGACATTGCTTATTTATCAGAACTGTTTGCAAAGTTCAATGAAGAACCCAGATTATGGGGGCAATAACCTGACTTTGTATAAATGTACAAAAGTATGAAGGCTATTGCTTAACACATTGTAAGCCTCCCTGAGTCTCTGGAGAAGGGTGGCATATAAATTTTTTAAAAAAATGAAGTGAATTTGAAGTTGCAAGGAAATGAGGACAATCTTATTAAGGCCAAATTTGTCATCTCTACGTTTATTTCAAAGTTAACTCTATTCAAGCGCAATATAGGCCATCGTGAGCTATACCAATTTCCGAGCTTGTCCGAGCTAGAAGAGAAAGGTGGGATACAAGATGATGATCTGCAAGGTTTTTGTGACCATTTGGACATGCTGCATGAAGATATGTCTGAGCGATATCAGGGTCTTCTTTTGATGGAAATTCCAGATTGGGTGATAAATCCATTTTCAGATACTGAGGAAGATGGGGTAGTGGAAGAACAACTGATAGAGCTGCAAAATGACATTGAGCTGAAGCCAAAGTTTAAGAAATCATACCAAGAGTTTTGGTTACAGGAGGAAATTTCTGATTGCTATCCTGCACTATGGACTGTGCAGCTCCTTGTTCGTTTGCAGCATCATATTTGGTGGAACGTGGTTTCAGTGTGGTCATCCAACTTCTCTCCAAGCAGAGAAATCGACTCCAGATTACTGAACGTGGTGATTTAAGACTCCTGCTAAGTGATTTAAAACCAGACATTGGGAAACTGGTATTATTTCATCAAGCCCACCCATCACATTAAGAATTTACTGAACAGTGAAGTAGTTACTAAATTTTACTGAGTTTACTAAGTTAGTAGTTACTAAGGTTCTTAATAAATGACTATCAGACTTTGAAAACCTGGTATCACTGGATCGTATTCAACAATTTTGTTGAATTAACAAAAGATTTTTAAATTGGATTTTGAATAAATGTGCAATTAATTGTTACAGTTTTGAATTTTACTGTTACTATCTTCCTTAGTGGGTCATGCAAACCGCTATTCCGAACAATACTATTCATATGGGCGGGGTGGGGGCACTCAGGATGAGTTTGTAGCACCAAGGGGGTGGTGGACTGAAAAAGTTTGGGAACCACTGGTATAAACACATATAGTGGTATTCATTATTCTTGTCTACCGATTTATATTCATTTATATTTACATCTCTTTGTTTAATGTTTTTCAATTACTCCAATTTAGGTTACATGAGTACTAAGTTAAACATTTCCTGTTTTGGTTTCTATTTTCGAACCAACTGTACATTTTATTCCATACTTCATAACAGTCCGAATCGTCCCTATCTTTTAGCTCCATAGTCATTTTATCCATTTCTGTGCATTCAAGAATTTTTCTAATTACTATTTTGTCTGAGGGTATATTATTTTGTTTCGTTTTGTGCAAATATGATTCTTGCTGCAATGAGTATGTGTAGTGTAATGTATTGGAGGTTTTTTATTCATTTTTGAGTCCAGTATTCCTAATAAAAATAGTTCTGGTTTCAAATCTGTTTTTTGCTCTGTAATTTCTTCCAGCCATTTTTGAATTTTGCACCAATATTTCCTTGCAATGGGGCATGTCCACCACATGTGATGGAATGTTCCAAATTTGTGGTTACATCTCCAGCATTTGGGAGATAAATTTGGGTACATTTTGGCCAATCTTGCTGAGGGCAAATGCCATCTATAAAACATTTTATAGAGGTTTTCTTTGTAGGGGACTGCTGTTGTAAGTTTATAGTTCCTTGTCCATAGTTTGTCCCACTGTTCTAATTCTTCCTGTCCTCTACCATCTCCTGGAGTCCATTTAAGCTCACGCCTACTGCTTCAGGGACTCTATCCAGCCACCTCATTCTCTGTCGTCCCCTTCTTCTTTTGCCCTCAATTTTTCCCAGAATTAGGCTCTTCTCCAGTGAGTCCTTCCTTCTCATTAGGTGGCCAAAGTATTTGAGTTTCATCTTCAGGATCTGGCCTTTTAAAGAGCAGTCAGGGTCGATCTCCTCTAGGACTGACCAGTTTGATTGCCTTGCAGTCCAAGGGACTCGCGGGAGTCTTCTCCAGCACCAGAGTTCAAAGGCCTCAAGTCTCTGGTGCTCAGCCTTTCTTATGGTCCAACTTTCACAGCCACACATTGCAACTGGGAAAACTATAGCCTTGACTATATGCACTTTTGATGGCAGGGTGATGTCTCTGCTTTTTAGTAAGCTATCTAGATTTGCCATAGCTTTCCTCCCCAGGAGCAAGCGTCTTTTAATTTCTTGGCTGCAGTCCCCATCTTCAGTGATCTTGGAGCACAGAAAAATAAAATCTCTCACTACCTCCATTTCTTCCCCATATATTTGCCAGGAATTGAGAGGGCTGGATGCTATGATCTTAGTTTTCTTAATGTTCAGTTTCAAGCCAACCTTTGCACTCTCTTCCTTCACCCTCATCAAGAGGCTCTGTAGTTCCTCTTCACTTTCTGCCATTACAGTGTTATCTTCTGCATATCTGAGGTTGTTGATATTTCTCCCAACAATCTTAATTCCATCTTGTGATTCATCTAGCCCTGCCTTTCTCATGATGTGTTCTGCATATAAGTTAAATAGTCAGGATGACATCCTTGCCTAACTCCTTTCCCAATTTTGAAGCAATCAGTGGTTCCATGTCCAGTTCTCACTGTTGCTTCTTGACCCGCATATAGGTTTCTCAAGAGACAAATAAGATGGTCTGGTACTCCCATCTCTTTAAGAACTTGCCACAATTTGCTTTGATCCACATAATCAAAGGCTTTAGCATAGTCAATGAAGCAGAAGTAGATGTTTTCTGGAACTCCCTAGCTGAATCTCCATGATCCAGCGTATGTTGGCAATTTGACCTCTAGTTCCTCTGCCTCTTCGAAATCCTGCCTGTACTTCTGGTACTTCCCGATCCACTTACTGCTGGAGCCTAGCTTGTAGGATTTTGAGCAGAACTTTACTAGCATGTGAAAGGAGTGCAATGGTGTGGTAATTTGAACATTCTTTGGCATTGCCCTTCTTTGGAATTGGAATGTAAACTGATTTTTTCCAGTCCTGAGGCCACTGTTGAGTTTTCCAAATTTGCTGACAAATTGAGTGTAGTACTTTGACTGCATCCTCTTTTAGATTTTGAATAGCTTAGCTGGAATACTGTCACCTTCACTAGCTTTGTTGTTGCTCAGATTTCCTAAGGCCCATTTGACTTCACATTCCAGGGTGTCTGGTTTGAGGTCAGTGACCACCCCATTGTGGTTATCAGGGACGTTAAGCTCGTTCTTGTATAGTTCCTCTGTGTAATTTTGTCACCTCTTCTTAATCTCTTCCGCCTCTGTTAGGTCCCTGCCATTTTGGTCCTTTATCATGCCCATCTTTGCATGAAACGTTCCCTTAATATCTTACATTTTCTGACATTGCCTTTCACTTCCCTTCTTTCCTCAACTATTTATAGAGCTTCCTCAGAGAACAATTTTGCTTTCTTGAATTTCTTTTTCTTAGGGATGTTTTTAGTTGCTACCTCTTGTACAATGTTGCAAACTTCCATCCATAGATCTTCAGGCACTCTGTCTATGAGATCTAATTCCTTAAATCTATTTGTCACCTCTACTGTATATTAATCAGGGATGTGATTTAGTTCATTCCTGAGTGGCTTATGCTTTCCCCTACTTTCTTCAATTTAAGCCTAAATTTTGCAATGAGAAGCTCATGATCTGAGCCACAGTCAGCTCCTGGTCTTGTTTTTACTAACTGTAAAGAGCTACTCCATCTTTGGCTGCAGAGCACATAGTCAATATGATTTCTGTGTTGACTGTCTGGTGATGTCCATGTGTAGAGTCATCTCTTGGGTTGTTGGAAAGGAATGTTTGCTATGACCATCATATTCTCTTGACAAAATCCTATCAGTCTGTGCCCTGATTCATTTTTTACTCCAAGGCCAAACTTGCCTGTTATTCCAGTTATCTTTTAGCTTCCTACTTTAGCATTCCAATCCCCCATGATGATAAGGACATCATTTTTTGGTACTAATTCTATAAGGTGCTGTGGGGCTTCATAGAACCAGTCAACTTCATCCTCTTCAGCACAGTGGTTGGGGCATAGACATGGACTGCTGTGATGTTGAATGGTTTGCCTTGGATTCGAACTGAGATCATTCTGTCATTCTGAAGATTGTATCCCAGTATTGCTTTTCCTACACTTTTATTGACTATGAAGGCTACTCCATTTCTTCTGAGGGATTCTTGCCCACAGTAGTATACCTGATGGTCATCTGAATTAAATTCACCCATTTCTGTCCATTTTAGTTTGCTGATTCCTAAGATGTCAATGTTCAGTCTTATCATCTCTTCTTTATTATTTTATTTTATTTTATTTTGATTTATATGCCGCCCTTCTCCGGAGACTCTGGGCAGCTTACAATGCATTAAGCCATAGCCTTCATACTTTTGTATATTTTATACAAAGTCAGCTTATTGCCCCCACAAACTGGGTCCTCATTTTACCTACCTTAGAAAGGATGGAAGGCTGAGCCAACCTTGAGCCTGGTGAAAATCGAACTCGCAGTAATTGCAGGCAGCTAGAAGCTAAACACTACTTTTAACCATAGCATTAGTCTGTTGCGCCACTCAGGCTCTTCGTGTTTGGCCACATCCAGCTTGTCTTTATTCATGGATCTTACATTCCAGGTTCCTATGGAGTAAAGATATTTACAGCATCGGACGTTCCTTTCACTATCAGATACATCCACAGCAGAGTTTCCTTTTGGCTTTGGCCCAATCGTTTCATTCTTTCTGGCACTACCAGTACTAGCCCTCTGCTCTTCCCTAGTAGCATATTGGACACCTTCCTTCCCTAGTAGCATATTGGACACCTTCTGACCTGAGGGGCTCATCTTCCAGCATCATATTTTTCTGCCTTTTCGTACTACCGTCCATGGGGTTTTCATGACAAAGATACTGGAGAGGGTTGCCATTTCCTTCTCCAGTGGATCACGTTTTCTCAGAGCTCTCTGCTATGACCTGTCCATCTTGGGTGGCTCTGCATGGCATAGCTCATAGCTTCATTGAGTTCCGCAAGCCCCTTCACCACAACAAGGCAGTAATCCATAAAGAGGGCCATAACCGAAGCTCTAACTAAATAGTCCTACTTCTAAAGGTCTCTTTTATTTCAGATTCTTGCCTATTTGAGGAATGTGCAGTTCAACAACAGTGCTGGAGATGAAGTCTCCATCTCAGAAGATGGACTGGGATCTCCTCGTTATGATCTTTTGAATTGGGTTCTCCTTCCCAATCGATCCTTTGTTCCCATGAAAGTTGGACAAGTAAATCCTAAGGCTGCCCCAGGCCAGGATTTCACCATTAACTCTGATGGAATCATCTGGGCCAGAAAGGTGAGCTGCAAGGAAATGTTGTAAATTCAGGGAAAGAGTCATTCTCTTCCTGAGATGCAGAACATCTTCCTAACTTGAAAAATAATCAATTGAATCAGAAATTATGGCATTTGGTGAAAAATCTGCTTTGCACATAAGACCTTTGAGGTCTGATTTATGTCATTCCAAAAAATATTAAACTTGGAATTGACTTCTGCTTGAAAAACAGGATGCAATTCAAAGGAAGCAACAGTGATTTCCAGAAACCACTTCCTCTCAGTTGTATCCCAACAGTTCTTTCTTTTAGAAATTATCTAGTCCCATCACAAGACTTCCTCTGAAGGCTGAGACTCCAGTTTCAATCTTCCACATCCATGGGTGTGTCAGGAATGCCCCTGGCCTGAATCCCTCAGGACTGCTCTTGATTTCTGATAGACAGTGGCAATATGTTTCTTTAGAAGAGATTCTTAACATAGAAGTAGGAATAAGGAAGGGAAATAGGAATGGGGAAAAGAATGAATGCAGCAGGTTCATTGCTTAGGTCATCTCAAGTATTTATCTTTTCTCTTTCAGAAGGTGCCCTTTGCCAGGTGTGGCATGAAGAGGTGCTATGCAGGAGAGAGGAGAAGAGTTCCAGAGGGTGAGCAGGTTTGCTGCTACCATTGTGAGGCTTGTCCAGAAGGGACCTTTTCTAATCAAACAGGTAAACAAGATTTCAAATGTGAAACTTCCAGGATCAAAGAAGACATTCATTAAGTCATTTTGGTCATTTTAAGAAGATTGACATGAAACCAAATTTTTCAGCAAAACCTTTCAGTTCACAAATATAAACTGCCCCTGCCACAGAGGCACCTTTCCTGATCCTCAGCAGTTCCATGCAGGACAGGTTTTGGGCAGAATTTATGAATCTCCAACTAGGATTTCCACTGTTATTCTAACCTCCAATTGGAAAAATACCTTCCAATCTATCCTGAGGAAGTGGGCTGTGCGGTCCAAGCTTTAATTTTTATTATTCACAATATGCTCCTTCTGTCACCATTATCAACTTCTGAGGAAATAGACCTGCCAGAGAAAGAGGACATTCATGTATCTACATCTCTTTGATAGAGCAGGAGGGAACCAAAAGAAAAAAACACCTGAATGAACAGATTTAAGATACAAAGCAGAGAAGTTGAGGCAGGGATAATGTACACAGAAACCAAACAGCAGCATTTCTGGATAACAGATCTATAGGTGTTCTTTGTGTTCCATTTAAAAATGGTGGAAAAAATAGGCAGGAATCTCAGATTAAAAGCCACATTACTCATGGAACTGCTCAATGAATGGATAGCTGGAACTGAATAAATACTTGTCTCTGGCTAATCTATCCCCAGGATCATCATAAACAAAGGATGATTTGCTCTTTTTGACGCCCCATAAATAGCACAGGGGATTATTCCATTGCTCCCTTTGTAGGTAGGACAACAGCAGAAAGACAACACTCTTGTGATTTATGCGGGAGGGATAAAGTGCATGGTAGTTAGTCAAGGAATCATTAGCCAAACACTCTTGATTTCAGATGCAGCTCACTGTGAACCCTGCCCAGAAGACCAATATTCCAACAAGGACAAGGACCAATGCATTGCCAAGAAGATCCACTTCCTTGCCTATCAAGACACCCTGGGATACATTTTAGTTTTTCTTGCTCTCTTTTTCTCTCTGATCACTTCTGCAGTCCTGGTGACCTTCTATAAACATCATAACACACCGATTGTCAAGGCCAACAATCGAGATCTCACTTACATTCTCCTTGTCTCCCTCCTGCTCTGCTTCCTTTCCTCCTTCCTCTTCATTGGTCAACCAGGGAAGATCACCTGTCTCTTCCAACAATCTGCCTTTGCCATTCTCTTTTCCCTTGCAGTTTCCTCTGTCTTGGCAAAAACTGTCATGGTGGTTGTGGCCTTCATGGCCACCAAGCCAGGGAACAAGACAAGGAATCTCTTAGGAAAGCCATTGACCAACTCCATTGTCATAGCCTGTCCCATGATCCAAGCAGTTCTGTGTGCCACCTGGCTTGGAACCTCTTAACTTGGACTTCCACTCCTTGTTTGGTGAGACCATCTTGGAATGCAAGGAAGGCTCAGCTTCAATGTTTTACAGTGTCCTCTCCTACCTAGGACTTTTGGCCCTTGTCAGTTTCACAGTGGCCTTTGTAGCTAGGAAATTGCCTGACGGTTTTAATGAAGCCAAGTTCATTACTTTCAGCATGCTGGTCTTTTGCAGTGTTTGGATCACTTTCCTCCCCACCTACCTGAGCACCAAAGGGAAGTCCATGGTGGCTGTGGAGATCTTCTCCATTTTGGCCTCTGGAGCTGCTCTCTTGGCTTGTATCTTTTTCCCCAAATGCTACATTATTTTGCTGAGGCCCGATCTGAATTGTAGAGAAAATATAGTAAGAAACAAAAAATTCTAACTAATGCAAGGATTGGCCTCATTTATATTTGTCTTTGTGGCATGTTTAGAATGTGATAAGATTTCTAATAAATGATGACATGAAGTAGGAATTTGTCCATTCCAGAACCTGGCTAGCTTTTCTGATTTTGGAATCAATTTCTTTCTCCAAATAGCCATCACTCAAATTGATGCTTCTCAAGTATTTGAAGCTGTTTGCATTTGTCAACAACAGTGTTTTTTGGTCTACAGGATTGGTATTTGGCAAGGGCTATGATAATAAAAACAGCTAAGAAGGAAACAAAAAAAGCAAAGTGCATCCTCCCCAGCAGGCAATGCCCAGATAAGCATGGATTAGCACCAGACAAACAAACAGAAATCAATATCCTAATCAGGGGACTACCAAGAAAAAAAATCAGACCCCCATCAGCACTGAGATATAAACAGGAAGCAATCCCAACACTCACTAGCATTTGAATTGTCTTCAAGCAAACAGCCAAGCTCATAGAACACCAAGGACTCCATAAATACATAGATGACAGAGTGAAAATTACATTTACTTATTAAATTTATATGCCACTATCTCAGTCTACAAAGCAACTGGGTGGCTACAATTAGAATAATAAAGATAAAATATTAAAACATTATATATTACAACAGGGAGCAAAACTGGTACAATGGCCCTGTCTTCTTTGTCAATCCACCAGCCACCTCCAAAACAGAGCATCCTCATCAGGACCCCAGGCTAACTGATTGAGCCAGTTTTTAATAACCTTCCGGAAGACCAGAAGGGAAGGGACAGACCTCACCACAGGGGAAAAATATTTCATGGCAGAAAAGGTTCTCCTTCTAGACTCCGTCAGCCAAAAGTCTGACCAAAAGGGCCTGCATCATACTCCTTCTGATGGATAGACAGGGGTGGACTTACACTAATATCATTGGGGTGAGATGGTTCCTCAGATAGAATCATATAAATAGAGAGCTGGAAGGGACTTTGGAGGTCTTCTAGTCCAACCCCCTGCCCGAAGCAGGAGTCTTTATTCCACTCTAATGCCATTTCCATCCCATACCCAGGCCTGAATCCTCACTGAAAGGGCCTGGATGAATTGCTACCTGCAATTCAGCTTCTGCACAAACTATGATTTCTGATCTAGGTGGGAAGGTGACAAGAATGACTTGGCTGCCTCTTCTGCTGATGCTGCTCTTCTGTCTCTGGCCTCCAACTTCTATGAAGAGGATGCATACCATGGCTTATGTTTATTCCAAAGACGTTTTACAGGCCTGGTGATCTTATTATTAGTGGGAATTTGGCTCTGGGAACCACAGTTTTTTCCCAATGATGGGCCAGACTTTTATTTAAACCCATACCAATGTCATTTGCCATCTGTGTAAGTTTCACCTGGATGGGATAAATGTAGATAATTGATTGCTTTCTTTGGGATTTAAGGGACTCCTATCGGAAATACTAGTCATTGTACCATGGCATTGTCCTTGTGCAGTTCAAATCTTTGTGTTTTTGCAATAAAGAGCCAAACTTAAATGTTCCGCAGCCCCCCTACCATCCCCATCAGGGTCACATGGCTTCCTAAGCTGCCTCAGTACAGCCCAGCTCCATTTGAGGCCATGCTGCCTGCCGCCTAGCTTGCTGCAGGCCCCCTACCATCCCCGCAGGGCTTGTGACCTTACCTTCTTCCTCCCACGGCTGGTGGTGGAAGGGAAGGCAAGCCAGCACCCACAAGGAACCGCTCCTCAGCCCCAGCCATGCATTTTCAAGCCCGGGCTATTGCAATAGCTTTTCATTCCTAGCAGCCTGGGCTTGAAAACCGATGGCTGGGGCCGAGGAGCGGTTCCTCGTGAGTGCTGAAAGAACCGGCCTTCAACCTGGCTGTTTCTCTGTGCCTGGATTTCCGGATGGGTCCCCAAAGCACAGTGCTGCCAGAAGCTCTCCCTCTGTCCCAGCAAGAGAGCAGGGGAGAGAAAACAGAGCCCGGGAGAACACGTGGAGGTCTCCAAGTCAGTGGCTGCCGCTTCTGTCCCCGGCTGCTTCTTGCCTGGGAGAGAAAGTCTTTCAGAGCACTGGGCTTTAGTCGGACTCCGGAAAGTCCCATCCGGAAAGGCTGCGCTTTCCCAGGGCCCCTCCTGCCCCCTCCTGCCACACCTGCCACCGCCTGGAGCTGTTGGGAAGGCGATGCTTGTGGCAGGTGGGAGGAGGCGGCTGCGGCTGACTTGGGATGGAAAGTTGGAAACAGGGAGAAACGCCCGGCGAAGCAACTGCCTTTTCCTCTCTGACGTCTGTTAGCAGAGAGAAGGAAGAGGCAGAGGCCCCTGCAGTGGAAGGGGCCAATCGCTTTGCAGCCGGCATGCTCCCTTCGCCTGCCTTGCCTCACAGAACCCACACCCACACCCACACCCACACCAACACATACACACACGGAGGGCTCCCTCGAGGCCGAGGCATTTTTTTTTCTTTTCCCCCTCCTGGTGCCGCCTAGAGCACATTAAAGAACTGTAAAAGGGAAGTGGGGTGGGGAGAGAGAGAGGCTTTAATTTGCTTTGCGTTGGAGGCTGGAGGCTTTTTGTTTTCGTTCGCTCCGTGTTCCTCCTTCATGCGAAAAAAAAGAGCCTCATTTGATCTGGAGCCGAATGTCATTGGAAGCCATGCTGTCCGCCTGGAGCATTTCATTTCAGTCTTTAACTGGGCAACGAATTGAACCTCCTCCCCTAAAACAGATGCCACGTGCGTTGGGTTTTTTTTGGTTTTTTAAGCGACGTGGACTGTTCCTCTCGGTCAGTGGTCTCCAACCTTGGCAACTTTAAGACTTGTGGACTTCAACTCCCAGAGTTCCTCAGCTGGCTTTGCTTTGCTGGCTGAGGAACTCTGGAGCTTTGCTGACTGAGGAACTTTGGGAGTTGAAGTCCACAAGTCTTAAAGTTGCTAAGGTTGGAGACCCCTGCCCTAGAAGATTTTAGGAGCAAAGTGGTGGGTTTTGCTGGCTTTCAGGAGGGAGGGGGAGAGAGAGAGAGAGAAAGAGAGAAAGAGAGAAAGAGAGAAAGAAAGAAAGAAAGAAAGAGAGAGAGAGAGAGAGAGAGGAAGAGAGAGGAAGAAGGAAAGAGGAAGGGAAAGAGAAAAGAAAGGAAGAGAAAAGACAAAGAAAGAAAAAGAGGAAGGGAGAGGAAGGGTGAGGAAGGGAGAGAGGGAAGGAAGGAAGGAAGGAAGGAAGGAAGGAAGGAAGGAAGGAAGGAAGGGAGGAAGACAAACCCTGGCACTAGATGTGGCTTCAGAAGACACATTGAAACAGGACAACAATCTAGAGCTGGAAGGGACCTTGGAGGCCATCTAGTCCAACCCTCTGCTCCAGCAGGAAACTTTATATCGTCTGGATTATTTTGGTGCTTCAAACAGAGAGGAAAATTGCCAGAAAGGAGAAGGAGTTTACTAGGACAAGGCTGCCATGTAGATGAAGGCAGAGATAGTCCTTGATTTATAACCACAATTGAGCCCAAAATGTTGGTTGTTAAGCAAGAGCGTTGTTAAGTGAGTTTCACCACATTTTACTCAATCCATGACCTCTCCTGGCTCTAACAGTCATGTGCAAACTAGGGAAGAACATCTGAAGGTGTGTGTAATGTTCTAAATGTACAGAAGGTATAGTTAAATGTGTGGCAGAAAGTGGACTCTGGGTGTGTTTTTCCAAATGTAGTAAGTGAGGTTGAATGTATATAGTTGTATAAGAGCTGTGTGTCTCTGTGTGCGTACATACACATACAGTATATTTATTAGATAACGTATCATTTTGTGTGCCTATACACACTCTATACTATGTAATATGTACTGTATGTACGCATATGGCATATATACATAGGATTAAATAGTACATTATGGATGTTCAGTAGTAGTAAATAGACAGTGAAATTGCATCTTGTTGAGGCCTTTGAGGCGAGGAGAGGCCAGGCACCCTAACCCTTATCCTTGACATGAGTGACGTCAAGTTAGCCACGCCCACCCCGTCACATGACCACCAAGACACACCCACCCAGTCACATGACCACCAAGCCATGCCCACAGTCACATGACCACCAAGCCACACCCACCAAACAAGCCACGCCCACAGAACCAGTAGTAAAAAAAATTTGGAACCCACCCCTGATTTGGATGTATGAAAAGTTATTGCTACATGTGTAGAACAATGGTTTTTCCTTGCAATTATCACAAGAACAGTAATTACTAGTGTATCCCCTGTAGACACAAAACCTTCCAAGATAAAACCTGCTTTAAAGAAAAATCTCAGAGTTCTCTAAATAGGAGCAGAACTTGTTTTCTTAGCTGCTCTTCCAAAGAGCTCTCTCCTGGGTTTGAAGAGACTCATGTGCCTTTGTTTCCTCCATGGTCACAGCCCAAACACAGGTAAGAGGAAGCATGGTTGCTATAAATCTGTCCTGGGGACATCCAGGTGGCACAGGTGGTGTCTGATCTGCTAAAGCTCCAATGAGATTTCAGGAGCAACCTTCAAATCAGTTTCTGCACAAAGTTTCTTTTCTGTTCTAGGAGGGAAGAAGACAAGAAAGACGGGGCAGGAGTCATGCTATTGCTGATGACCTTCCGGCTCCTATCTCCAACTTCTCTGAAAAGGCTGCAAACGATATGTGTGTGAAGACTGACTAGGCAGGAATCATGCTGCTTCTGATGCTGATGCTCTTCTGGCTCCTGGCTCCAACTACAGCAAAGAGGCTGCAAACCATGTGTATGTTCAAGGATTTTATCGCATTAGAGGAAAGCTACTACAGGCCTGGTGATCTCATTATTGGTGGGAATTTGCCCTTGGGAATCATTGAAGAGTTTCCTTTCTTTAACTTTAATACAGTGAAGCTTGGTTTACATAATATGTAAGTTTCAACTGGAGGGGAAACATGCAGATAATTATTCTCTTTGCTTTAAATTCGAGGACTTTTTTCAGAAACACTTCTGGTATATTGAACTGTCCTGGTGTTGGACACATTTTGTGCTTTTCTCCATAAAATAGCAAGCTCTTCAAATAGGCTGGAATTCTCAATCTCTTCATCAGGAAGCTGATAAACAGCAAAAATGAATAGTGAAGCTGTGCTGGACTAGTGCAGAAGTCAAATTGTAATATTAATCTGAACAGAAACTTCTGGTAGAAAATTCAAATAAAAGCTCAACACTTTTCAAGTGTTACAAAACTCCCTCTCAGTTTTGGAATCAGCATTGCTGATGAATAATGGCCTTCAGTGAATCTATCAGGTCACCCCCACTCTAGTCCTGTGCTCAGCAATCCTTACCACACCTGAAGAAGCTGCTCCAAGAGAGACCTTAAATAATTAGGGTGAAATGGGAGCAGTTGGAAAGGATTACAGCCACTGGAGCAAAGTGAATATGGCAGGGATGAAAGAGAGTATCAAACGGTCCATGATATTTATAGAAAGCCTTGTCTCCTTTCTCAGAAAGGCATCCAAGTTTAGCCAAGGGGAATCCTTTGAAAAAAACCAACCCAAGGAAATTTGGGAGTTTCTGCCCTCAAAGTTCCCCCCAAACAGTGAAGCAAATTTTACAGCCATGCACAAGATTTCCTGTAATGTTCTCCAATGTTTTTCTCATTACAGACTCATCACCAGTAACTACCAGCAGTTCCTTGCATTGATGTTTGCTGTCTCTGAGATCAATAAAGATTTTCTTCTACTCCCCAACATCACCCTTGGCTTCCACATCTACCACCATTTCCAGAAGGAGATTGAGATTTCCTTAAACAGCCTCTCCCTGCTCTCCTCGCAAGGCCAAGTGGTTCCAGGTTACAAATATGACCATCCGGACACTCTGCTGTCTGTCATTGGTGATCTCAGTGCCAAGTCCTCACAGCTGATGGCCTCCATCTTCAGCATCTTTAAGGTCCCACAGGTAAGAGAGCTCTCTTGGGTACAGTATGGAATCAAAAGCACACACAGAAGCCAAAGATTAAACTAAAAGTAGTTTTTGTTGGGGGGGATATAATGAGCTTGTGACTCTTAGATTATCCTTTATTAAAGGGTAGCCATCATTTTAGTGCCATTTATTCTCTGTATCAGGTTGTTGGTTTTTTCTCTTGTCTTCTGACAACCAATAAAAATGGCTAAGAAGGGAAGAAGATGAAGTTTGCCAGTCAAAGTGAGTGAGCCTGACTGAAGGGCCATCAACCACACAATGGTCACTACTAAAGTCAGCATGAAACTTTTACTTTGTCTTGAATCTCATTTTTCTCCAGCTCGGTGTTGGCTTTGAGTTCTCTCAGGGAGAGAGAAGCGTTTATCCTTCCTTCTTCCGGATTAATCCCAAGGAGTCTCCTCAGTATGTGGGTTTAGTCCAGCTGCTCCTGTATTTCCAGTGGAACTGGGTTGGGCTTTTTGCCCCTGAAGATGACAGGGGAGAACGTTTCATCTCAACTCTGGCACCAATGCTCCAGGAGAAGGAGGTCTGCCTGGCCTTCACTCTAATGCTGGAAGTGGGTGATTTTAAAATCACTATGAAGAAGATTGTTGTCAGTTTCCTCACGTGGTCTAAAATAAAAGTCTTTATTATGTTTGGAGACTTAACTGTTATTAGCAATATAATGGGGGCAATATATATATTTGAAAAAGTCAGAAATGTATCATTTAGAAAAGTTTATATCTTCACTTCGCAATGGAAACTTGGCCTGGATAAATCTGAATACACATTGCAATTTATAAAGCATTTTCATGGGGCCTTGCATTTTAGGGACCACTCCAGGGATGTCTCTGAATTCAACCACTTCCTCCGGTCTTTAGACCCCTTGAACCCCCAAGGAAATGTCTTTCTCCCTCCATGGTGGGAACAGGTTTTTGGCTGCAAGTTCCATAAATCAGGAAAGATCCCTCCAAAGGGGGAAAAACAATGTACAGGAAAGGAGAATCTGCAGAATGTGCCCAATTACACTTTTGAAAAAAGAATGACAGGAGAAAGTTACAATATCTACAATGCTGTTTATGCTCTGGCACACGCTTTACATGCAATGGATGGATCCAGAGTTGGACCATTCATGATGAGGCTTGGAAAGAGGATCTCAACTGTCCAGTCATGGCAGGTAATTTCTGGGGCTTTTGACTCAGTCCACAGACACTTTAATTGGAAGCTCCCCATATGAATTTCTTCAGTTAATAATTCAATGTCTGCGTACTCCCATACCAATTCATCTGAGACCCTGCCCCCTTTTTTCAGTTTACCATTTGTTGTGCTACTCAACATAGGAGTAGCACAAGAGGAGATACTAAAGGAGCATTTACCTTTAGAAGTCGTGGGTGTCCCATTGCTGGAGTCATTGAAGAGGAGACAGGATAGCCACTCATCTAAAACTGTAGAGGGTCTGTTGCTTGAGCAGGGGGTTGGACTAGAAGACCTCCAATGTCCCTTCCAACACTGTGATTCTGTTTCTATGACAACCATAGCACAGAGCAAGATTCAAAGTGGTCCTAATGGATTCTGGGTCTGAAATTCACCAGAATCTTCCTCATCAAAGGCTAAAATGTTGGACCTCTGTGGATAGTGAAGTGTCCAACCAGGACAGATGCTTCCTTCCACATGGCCCAGTTGATCAAACCTGGTTCCTGCATTCTGCTGCCTTTGTCAATGATCCAGAAAATCAGCGGAATTTTCCATGCTTCTGATAGAAATAATTTATTCATTCCAAACATTCATTTATCAGATAACAAGAACTTGGGCAAAACAAACTATTGGAAAGTGCATGGAGCCAAGTCTCACAAGAGGAAAAGCCTAAAATTAAATTTAAAGTGTGGAAATAAAATTCTGTTTTGATCAAATTGGAATTGGAAATCATGCCCAGTGATAAAGGGGAAACTTTTAGTTTAAGAGTTAAATACACCTGATTTCTCAGATCACCCCCAAGAGATGGAAATAGCTTCTCAACTATAAATTCACCTTCTCAAGATGGCAGTTATGTGATGATAGAAGCCATGATGTCCCATTTGTAGCTCTAGTCCAAATACTCCAATCTCTGAAGCTCTCCTTTCTTTCAGATTCTTGTCTATTTGTCCAGTTGCTGGACATTTGTCCAGCAATGTCCAGTTCAACAACAGTGCTGGAGATGAGGTCTCCTTCTTAGAAGATGGACTGGGATCTTCTCGTTTTGATCTTCTCAACTGGGTTTTCTTCTCCAATCAATCTTTTGTCCCCATGAAAGTTGGGCAAGTAAATCCGGAGGCTCCCCAGGGCCAAGATTTCACCATTAACTCTGATGGAATCACCTGGGCCACAAAGGTGAGCTGCAAGGAAATGTTGTAAGTTCAGGGAAAGATTCATTCTATATTTATTGATTTATTGATTTATTGATTTATTGATTTATTGATTTATT
>WNWU01013284.1:0-10414 GCA_012654045.1 Ptyas mucosa
CAAGTAGGGTGGCTGATTTCCTTGTGCCTGCCTCCTCTCAGCCCTACATGCTTTCGGATTAGGAGGAGGAGGCAGTTCTTTCTTATCTCCACCGGCCAGCTGTGCACCTTCTCCACCCAAAGCCTCTGGGCTTCCCAGCTGCAGCTGTGCTGCCCCTGTCCCTAGCTCAACTGGCTGTTCATCTTGTCACTCCTCCTGTGATAGCTCTGCAGTGCTCGGCCTCGCCACTCCTGGCTCGGAGCTTCCGGCAACCTCTGGACACTCCTCCATGTCCCCCCACATAACGTCCCTAGTCCCAGCTCTTCCTCGTCTGAGCTAGCATCCAGAGACTTGTCCAGGGAAGTGCCCGGGAAAGCCATTACACTGACCTTCTAACAAACAAAGTCAATGGGGAAGCCAGATTCACTTAATGATGCTACTAATTTAACAACTGCAGTGATTCACTTAACAACTGTGGCAGGAAAGGTCATAAAATGGGGGCAAAACTCACTTAACTGTCTCGCTTAGCAACAGAAATTTTCACCTGAATTGTGGTCATAAATTGAGGATGAACTGTAACAAAATGTAAGTCAGTAGTTCATTTCTTACCTTAATTACCAAAGGTTTCAGGTGCTTCAACTAGGTACAGTTCTGGTTTTCACAGATGGCAAAGTGTTTTGTCAAAGATCCTAAGGAACTGCTGTCAGTCTGTTTGCACAATATTGGGCTAGATGGACAAATTGCCTAATCAGAGAGAAATCAGTTGTCTTACTCCTGCCTTGATTCTTCTTCCATATTCTCACTATTCATTTCCTGTAAAAGTTCTCTATTCAGTTCATATTTATTTATTCTCTTGGTAAGAAACAATAATTAAAGTACGATATCAGCAGCGTTAGCTTGAGGATATGGGTCACATTGACTGATGCTACTACCTCCCATCAATGTACAGATTTATATTTTTAGAAGTGCCTTTGTTTTTGGAATAGGGGCAGTATTGGCACAGCCTAAATTTTGGTACCCTAAACCAGTGCCTCATATTTGGGCAGTTTGGTAGGTCGCTTCTATTCAGTTGAAAAAGCAGAAATGTTGGTGATAGCATCATACAATATGCAAGAAATATAATATTTAACCACCACTCCTTTCTAATATTTTATCCTTTTTTCATAAGGTGTCTGAAATCTGGATATGGAGATGTGGCTTTTGTGAATGAGGCAGTCGTATTAGGTATGAATCTGGGAAAATGCTAACCTTTAATTCAAATACCAAAAAGTGCTTAAATTTATGACTATTTGCAGATGGATTTCATTTTATGAAGTACTCATCTATTGGGTCCTCAACTCCAGTTTTCTAGAGGGGTTCCAGAGAAAGCTTGAGGTGTACTTACCATTTTTGGGAAGATCGGTGAAATCTATATATGTAATAGCATCAGGGGTGGGTTCTACTTACCTTTACTACCGGTTTGCAACGTGCCCGCACGGGCGCACTCTTCTGTGCATGTACAGAAGCTTCTGCACATGCACAGATCACTTCTGATGATGTCCAGGTCAGTGGGTGGAGCCTCCCGGTGGTTTTACTACCGGTTCTATAGAACTGGTCCAAACCAGAGGCAACCCACCACTGAATAGCACTGTACATGCTTTTAAGCAAAGTGTACCAAGCACATTAAAGGTGGAAAATTCCCAAACAACAGTCTTACAAGAATATGTGACAAGCCGGTTTTGAAACAGGAATTTCAAAACCTGTTTATGATATTGTATAATGGTCTGCAATTGAGAGAGAGAAAAATAGTATTGTGTTAAATACGCAAGGGAGACAGGGCCCGTTCAATTTACCTGTCCCAGGGGATTAATTGAACCCGGTGGAGTTCCAGAGAGAGCTTGGAGGTTTCCTGGTGGACAGTTCAGCTGAGGCTCTAGTTGCTGTCTGAAGTGGACAGGTGCCAAGGCTTGTACTGTATCACTCCTGTTGAGCCAGTGACTCCTGAGGAAGTGGACAGGGCTCACTGTGCTATCAATTCGGTCACCTGTTTACTAGATCTGATTCCTTCTGGGTTTTGAAATCAGCAGATGGCTCCATGCTATAGTGTCAACTTCTTTGATGGATGGAGTAGTGCTCCCAGACTTAATAGAAGTGATGATGCACTCCGTCCCTGTAGGTTATCCTTGGACCCAACAGTCTTCAATAATTATTGCAATAATTCTCAATTTCTGTGGAAGGTTGTTGAGAAGATGCTTGGTTTGCAGCTGTTGAGAACTCTGGAGAAAACTGATTATCTAATCCTTTTTCAGTCAGGTTTCAGTCATGATTTAATACTGAGACTGTTTTGTAGCAGAGTTAGGATGGTGGTGATATATCATGCTTGTGTTCCTTGATCTATCAATACTGTTAAACATGGTATCCTACTGACACAATTCTGTTGGTTGAGGATTGAGGCACTGCCTTTTGGTGGTTCTGTTCCTTTCTCCAGAGCCAGTTCTAATTAATTTTAGTTGAGGGTAGGGGTGAGATTACTCCCTAGACCTCTCCTGTGTTTTGTTTTGTAGGGTTCTATTCTCTCTTCCCTTCTTTTCAACATCAACATGAAGCCACTTGGTGAGATCATCCATCAGTTTTGATTTGGTATTATCAATATGTCAATAAGATTCAATTATATATTTCAAACCTGGTCAACCAAAGAAACCTGCTGAATTTCTGTCCTGGAGTCTGGGGATTATGAAGGTTTGGATAGGGAGGAAATGACTTGGTTCTATCAAGACTGAGTAGCTGTGGCTGTTTGGCCACCCACATCTGCAGATATTTTATCTCTGATCTTTCATGGAACTGCAATTTTCTATTCAACGATGGTGCATAACTTAGGGGCCTTCCTGGATTCATAGCTATTGTTCAATAACATACAGAAAGGCCTTTGCACAGATTTATCTGGTGATATATTTTTTTCTCTAATCAAAATGGTTAATTTAGCCATGTCTGAATGTTCATCATCTTCACCAATTATTCTTTCCCTTCCCTTCCACTTTTGATCATATAATAGTTTCATTGCACTGGGGATTCCTTGAAAACCACCTGGAAGTTTCAATTAGTCTAGAATGCAGCAGCAAGAACTGAAGTAACACCTCCACTTCAAAGCCGCACTGATTTCCAGTTTGTTTCCAGATGTCATTTAAGGATCTAGTTGTTACCTATAAAGCCTTATATGGCATAGGGCAGGGGTGTTAAACTCGCATTGTCACAGCGTCGTCATGTGACACATTGCAACTTTTCCCCACTTCACTAAATCAGGTGTGGGTGGGGCCAGCATGTGACGCATCTGGCCTGCAGGCCGCAAGTTTGACAACCCTGGCATAGATAGTTAAGGATTCCCTCTCTCCCATAACAAAGGATTCGTTCTCTCCCATAATTACTTGAGAGACCACCTGTCTCCCAATTCAATTTGGCAAGTTTGGTGCACTCTTTGTTCCTTCAGTTAAGCAATTTCATCTATCAGCATCCCAGAAACATACCTTCTCTGTTGCAGTTCCTGCCCTTTGGAATGAGGGGTTCCCTTCCTTCCAGGATCTAAATGTGGTCCTCACCCTGTTTGAGTTTTAAAGGAGTCTGAAGATTTGGCACTTCACCCAGACCTTTCATGAAGATTTCTAAAATCTTGTTACTCTGGCATCCCTACCCTTTTTGCTTTTTGTCTTTTACATTGTCCTTGTTTTTCATCCTTACAATAATTACTACTTTTAAAAAAATAATTCAAGTGACATACACGTTTAATAAACAACAACAACATGATGGAGCCTACTTTGTTTTCTTACATACATTCACTGTTGCCTTTTATTCTCCACAGCTGACTGTGCAGAAAGAAGCAAGTATGAGTTACTTTGTGAGGATGGCTCCAGAAAGCCTATTGAAGAATATGAATCCTGTAACTGGGCTAGAGTGCCAGCTCATGCTGTGGTGACACGATCTGTTGATGGTTGGGCAGATAAAATCTGGGCACTCCTCTCTTATGCACTGGTATTTATCAAGTTTTCCTTTTTTATAAAACAGAGATCAAAAATAAATATCACAAGCGTCTCAATTTTACGAAGGACTAAAAGAAGACTAATGTATTAAAGCTACTAGTAGGAAAATGTTATCTTGAAAAGGGAATGCCACAAATAAAGCTGTTTTGACTGATGTGTACACTACGAAGTTCTTTTCCTACAGGTTTCAGTTAAAGGACAGTGAATTGATTCCATTTGCTTTTTGTAAATGAACTAAATTGTGAGGAAATATAAAAGAATTACGGGTGAAAGTTTTTGTCATCTGAACTCCTCTCTCCCATAACATTTCATGAATAAGACAGAGTGATATTTGAACAATAATAATATAGTGTGGAAGATTGTTCAGATAAATTGGGGTTTGAATTTAATTGAAACATTAAATCTACCAAGGAAAGAGTAATTGGAAAATAACGGGGGGGGGGGGGAATTGATATTTTTGACTCCTGATAGTGTTTCCTGGTTTTAAAAGGTCTTCCCTTTATTCTATAAATCAGTTGAATGAAGAGAATTGGAACAGAATTATATGCAAGGAAAGAGGGGTGGGTGGATCACAGAATATTTTGGTTAAGATAAAGCCAAAATTGCTACCATTCTCTTTCCTGTTTCAACTGGGGGCTCTGGTTTAGAAAAAACTTCTGAATTTAATTCTGAGTTGTTCACACTGCAGTAGTCTTCTCCCAAACTTCCCACCTGCAATGTAGCTCCTGAATTTTTCATGCAGTTTCATTATTCAAGATGCTTTGTTCTTCCTAACTTCTCTCTGTTCTCTCAAAGGGTGGGGGAGGCCCTGCTCACAGTCACTCATGCCCTTGTGATCCCCAGTAATGGACTATTATAATAACTTTATGTGGGGCTGATCTTGAAGAGTATTTGAAATGGGTGGGTTCTACTTACCTTTACTACCAGTTTGCAATGGGGCGGTGCACATGTACTTGCTTCGCACAGGTGTGCGCGTGCTCTTCTGCACAAGTGCAGGAGCTTCTGTGCATGCGCAGAAGCATTTTGATGATGTCGGGGTCGGTGGGTAGAACCTCCCACCGGTTTTACTACCGGTTCTATAGAACCGGTGTGAACCGGGGGCAACCCACCACTGATTTGAAAGCTTTAACTGGTACAAACATGGCAATGAAGACAGTTATTGGTACCAGTTACTTGGTACATGTAACACCACTGCTCCGTTAACTGCATTGGTTTCTGATATGTTTTCGGGTGTAATTCAAAGTGCTGCTTATCAATTTAAAACCCTTTGTGACTTTGGACTGAGCTATATACAGGATCACCTTTCCCCAATTGTCTCTATCAGTTCTATCTGATTTGGCAGAAAAGTACGCTTTGAGTGCTATCAGACAGGAAGGGTTGCTTGGCATCTGTCCATTGGAGCATCATCCCCTCTGAGATTAGATTGACCTCATCCCTGTTGACCTTTTTTGAGGTCTTGAAAACATGGCTTTGCGCTTGAGCCTGGGGCCGTGAGTGTGGATTAAAGCCCATCTCCTGGTTATATGGATGATGTTAGATCACACCCAGCTGCTATGGGTTTTTATTTTTGTTTTATATTATGTATTCTATGTTTTTGTTTTATTGCAAGTCATCCAAAAGTGAGATGGGCAGCTATACAAATTGAATAAATAAAATAAATATTCCATTAATTTTCATATTCCATCTCATCTCATTCTTGTTTGATTCATTTTTCTCCTATTTTAGGAACAGATGAAGGAAAACCAAACAAGATGTCAACTTTTTAAATCTTCCCATGACTCTGGCAAAGATCTTCTGTTTAAGGATAGCACGGTTGGTCTTATTCAATTGCCTGAACGAGCAGATGCTGAACTTTACCTAGGTCCTAAATACTGTGCTGCAATACAGAGTCTCAAAAGAGGTAAACAGGGCAGGGCTTGTTATGCATTATGAAGTCACAGTGATGAACACCAGGCATTGAAAACGAGGCATTAGAAAACATAAAAGGATAATAATTAGTTCACTTGTAATCAGCAATACTAGCTTAATTGCAATTCAATCTGTTGACTGCTTCTAAAATTTCTGTGATGGGGAAAACTTTTTTCAAAGTAGAAGCTTTTATGTTTTGGCTACACCCGTGTTATAACCGGATTAGGTCCAATTTGTTTGTGACTAAGACTTATATTTTACTCTGTTTGGCTAGCTGAGGGTAATACTGAAGTAATAAAAAGGGTAATAATAGCAAACCATAAGCAATAGGATGGGGAAGCAAAAGTCAGTGTAGATGTTCTAACCCAGTTCCGCAAACACAACAAACCCTATGAAATTAACTCAAAGATTCCTTTATTAGGAGTGCCGGAGACCACAGCAAAAAGTTTCTCTGTCAAAGCAGGATAACAAGTCCATCTGGCTGGAAGATGAATAATTGTCTGTCACATCTATTCATCTCCGCCCCCTGCCTTTTATCCCCAGAGCTCGGGTGGGACTTTGTTAGCAGCAGTGGCTCTTCCTTCCCAAGGATCGGCCCACAGATTTCCACTGCTATCCTCTTTTCTGCTTTCTGCGTATCCACGCGTCAGGCACTGGACTCAGCTCCTCTTCTCTAAATGAGCATTCGGCAGCTGGAAAAAAAAGGAGCCGCCACATTCGACCAGCTCGGCCCCGCAATTCTGCTCAGCTCAAGTTAATGGAAATCATGTGGTGGCCCTTGAAACTTTAGGAGGGAACTGGCTCCGAGACCGGGAGGCAGCCTTTGGCGGAGCCAGCCCGATGGGGAACTGAAAAGAGAGGAGCTTTTCCCTTCTTCCACCTCGCTCATGGGCTATGGGGTTTGGGGTGGCTTTAGAGCCAGAATTCACCCTTGGCTGATGATCGGGCAACTCCAAAGTTTCCTGCTAAACGTGTTCGTTCCCTTGCCTGTCTTCTTTCCCTGTTTAAAAGAGCTGCGCTTGTAGGGGGGAGAGATCTGACTAAAGAGCTGTGCTTTAGCTGTGCTAAAGAGCTGCCTCCTGCCTTCCACAATCTCCAAAGTTTCTCCCCCATCCAATCCTAGCTTTCTCCTACCTTCTCGAATCTCCAAAGTTCCTCCCCCATTGAATACTAGCTTTCTCCTGCCTTCCACGATCTCCAAAGTTCCTCCCCATCCAATCCTAGCTTTCTCTTACCTTCCAGGATCTCCAAAGTTCCTTCCCCATCGAATCCTAGCTTCTTCTTGCCTTCCATGATCTCCAAAGTTTCTCCCCCATTGAATCCTAGCTTTCTCCTATTTTCCAAGGTCTCCAAAGTTTCTCCCCTGATTCCTGCCTTCCGTCCCTCCTCAGATCTTTGCAGTTTCTCCCCCCATTGTGTGCTAGCTTTCTCCTGCTTTTCGGCCACTGAGAAGTGGGGAAGGCCCTGCCTCCGTGCATACGTGGCAGAGACCGGAAGACCAGCTGGCCGATGGGAGGTGCACGCATGTGCAGTGGACCTGGGCTGGGGTGACGGCTGGCGTGCCAGCAGAAAGGGCTCTGCGTGCCACCATCACGGGTCTAGCGCATAAAGATGGTACACTGAAGCTTACAGTGGTTCTTATATCAGAGGTCTCTGTTTACCAGCAATTAGTTTGCAATATTCTGAGGAATCTGAATACTTGGTTAACCGAGGTATTTCTTGTCCTTTAGAGAGACCCGATACAGATCCTGATACCACAGAAGGAATTGTGTGGTGTGCAGTGGGCAAAGCTGAACAGAAAAAATGTGATGTATGGAGTGCAGAGAGCAATGGTGCCGTTGAATGTGCTGTTGCAGAAACTACGGAAGATTGCCTTATCAAGATCATAGTAAGTGTTTGAAGTTTCCACATACCTTTTCCCATGAAAATAGTGACCGAGTCCAGGCACTTGAGTTGAAAAAATATTTTTAAAAACCAGGGTACTAGGTGCAATCCATGAAAAAGACACTGGTAAAATAAACAAGAAGTTTGTGATTTTGCTGGTACATGTTAATTGAATATATCCAAGGAATCCCATGTTATGAGTCTTTCATACTGGGCAAGAGGCCTATGCAACAATGCACTGAATGCATAGTGTGGTGTTCCCACCATGAGGTCCTACAGATATGTTGAATTATAACCCCTATGTTTCTAAACTGGAAATGATTGAAATAGTTAAAGAGTACCAGTATGAGGACAGCTTTACCTCTGCACTTACTGTGATGTCTCTGCCCGCAATACCAGTGCCATTTTGTTCCCAGGGAACATACTCAGTGGTCTCTTTAACTTTGATCTCCTCTGTTTGGAGCCTCTCTCCATTATTTTTCTCCCCTTATTTTATTTTGAAATAAAATATGGAATTGTAACCTGTCCTCTCTGTATTTATTTCTTCAGTGATATCAGTTGGTCCCTAGGATTAGGGACCAACTGATTTAATCCCTAGGATTAAATCCCAAAGTGAACCAGAAAATGTCCATCCACAGCATGAGACAGTACATCTCTTTACTGCTATTCCGTTTGGTCAATATTCTTGGTATTATTTATTCTACTATGTTCTGTTTGGAAATTTAGGAATTTCTATAGCTTGATTTCTATGGACAAGATCCTGAAAATGTTGGATTTACCTTGACTCTCCTGTCATAATCTCTCTCCACTCTTTTGGAGAAAAATATATGGAGATTGCTATAGTTCTGCAAACCCGAAAACCCAACAGCAGGAAACAAGAAGATAATGATTCATTTTTTTCTTGCTTCTCTGTCCAAGATTTTCAGTTTTGTCTCCTCAGTGCTCAATCATTCCTTTGTCCCATTGAATGTGCTCAGATAAGATTGGTTATTCAAAATATTGATGGGATTCTCCCCCCCCCCCGCAATGTATTTTTTAAAAAAACCTGGGGATCCCTGCTGAGCATGAATGATTCATTTTAATCTTGTAAAGACACATATTAGGAAATGTGTTTGCTGATAGAAAATACATTGGTCTTTGCAGAAAGGAGATGCTGATGCCATTACCTTGGATGGCGGGGATGTCTATACTGCTGGAAAATGTGGCCTTGTCCCAATATTGACAGAAATCCCTCGTAAGTATGAACTCAGTAGATCAATAGCTGTTGTAAGTACATAAGAAGTGACCCGCCATATAGGACTCTGGCCCATGTATTCCAGTAGTTTATCCCCATGTGGCCATCCAACTGTATAACAGAGTCTACTAGTCTCCCAGCATATAGTCTTCAGAAGCAATCCCACGGCCCTCAGGGTAATAGCCACAATTATGAAAATGGAATGTGCTTGAGCTTGAAGTGAGTTCTCCAAATCCTATTTTTATTTTTATTTCTTCCAGCTGAAGATTCTTTTGCCTGTGTCGATCCCAAGAAAGGTGTAACAGGTAGGTAATTATGGTGAATATATTGCCACTTAAGAGATCTGCAAGCATCTAAGCCTTTATTTGGCAATTTAAAACTTGGTCAAATCTTTCTGTACGTATCTTCCTAATCTGTTGAAGAAAATTCCTCTTTTTGGACAAAATACAGATAGTCCTCAGCTTATGATGACAGCTGGGCCCAAAATTTTTGTTGCTGTGACAGTTGTTAATTGAATTTTGCCCCATTTTAAGACCTTTCCTGCTGCAGTTGTTAAGTGAATCACTGCAGTTGTTAAGTTAGTAACATGGTCGTTAAATGAATCTGGCTTGCCCATTGACTTTGCTTGACAGAAGGTCACAAAAGGGGATCACGTGATCCCAGGACGGTGCAATTGTCATACACATGAGTCAGTTGTCAAGCATCTAAATTTTGATCTTGTGACAACGGAGACCCCGCAACGGTCATAAGCGTGAAATACGGTCTTATCTCACTTGTTTCAAAGTGCCGTTGTAACTTTGAATGGTCACTAAATGAACAGTTGAAAGTTGAGGTCTACCTGTATTTAGGTTTCCTATACACAGGTGAACTCTTTTCTCTTTAAATGTTTGCAAAAGATGTGAAGGAGTCACTGGACCGTGCCTACCTTCTGTGAGGTTATTTGAATTGTCAGTGGAGAAATGCTGAGTCTGCTTCTTGTTTTCCAGCTAAAGGCTACTATGCTGTAGCTGTTGCTAAGAAAAGTGACACTGCCATAAACTGGACCAATCTGAGAGGAAAGACCTCCTGTCATACTGGTGTTGGTAGAACTGTTGGCTGGATTATTCCCATGGGCCTCATTAACAATCAAAATAATCTTAGTTGTAACTTTGGTGAGTGGCTTTATGTCCATATGGTTGCTTATGTTTTTTATACTACTACCCCACCCATCCTCTGAAACGGTGTTTCTGAACCATGCTGCCTGAGGAATTCTGGAATGGAAGTCCACACGTCATAAAGCTGGCAAAGTTCAGAAACACTGCTGTAAAGAATTCAGCTTCTGGATCAACAGCTTCTAGGACAACAGCTTCTGTAGTTCCAAAGGGTTACCAAAGGATTATGCATTAATTGTGTCTCCCCC
>WNWU01013286.1:0-21424 GCA_012654045.1 Ptyas mucosa
ATATTTGTTTGGGTTTGGCTTTCTTCCCTTTCATCTTTTTTATTGTACAGCAATCTTTCTCCTCCAACCTACCACCTCTCTCTTTTCTTTCCTTACTTTCTCTTCCCCCCCCCTTCTTCTCCTCCCTACTTCCTCTTCCTTTCTTCTTCTCCTCCTCTCTTTCTCCCTCTCTTAACCTCACTCCTACTCCTACTCCTTCATCCCTCTCTTGCTGTATCCTTTTGTGCATATGGACTACTCAGAGGGCTGAAAAAGTAATTTTTGACTGGTCCTCGCACTTGTGACGTCCTCAAACTTACGAGTGTCCTCACATTTTACGTTTTTGTCCTATCTTGTCACCATGGTGAAGAGAAGTAGTGGTGAAATGACTGACACGGTTGTTAAGAATGCCGCAACGGGCATAAATGTGAGGATGGTCATAAGTGCGAGGACCGGTCAGAAATGACTTTTCAGCCCTCTGAGTAGTCTCTATGCACATAGCCATGCCCACCCGGTCGCATGACCAGCTAGCCATGCCCACCCGGTCACATGACCAGCTAGCCACGCCCACCCGGTCACATGACCACCAAAGCCACACCCCCAACTAACCCATGCCCACAGAACCGGTTGTTAAAAAAATGAATCCCACCACTGATGCTAAGCTGTCAAAAAGTGTTCGAAAGCTTGAAATGACTGTTTGCAGAGGACCCCTTCCTTCAGGACCCAGACCCAGATAAGCAGTTCATTGTCCAGGCTGATACCAGTGACATTGCAGTGGCAGCAGTGCTCCTCCAGGAAGACCCCCAAGGACGGCTGCTTCCTTGCGCATATGTGTCCAAAACACTCATGGACACCGAGCGGAGATGAGCAGTATGGGAGAAGGAAGCCTTTGCTGTTTGCTGGGCTCTTCTATCGTGGTGCCACTTCCTAGAGGGAGCCAAGATCCCCTTTGAGGTATGGTCAGACCATAAAGACCCCACAAAGGCTCTTCCCCCAAACCGGTCCACTGGGTGCAGTATTTCAACTGGTTTGATTTCAAGCTGAAGTACATATGCTTGAGTTTGAAGAGTAAGAAGTTAGGACCGAAATATTTAGGTCCCTTCCCCATAGTGAAAGTAATTAACCCAGTGACTGTACAGTTAAATCTCCCCCACATACTGGGAAAAATTCATCCTGTTTTCCATTGCAGCCTGTTAAAGCCTGCTATAGGATCTAAATTGAGACCTCAACCTGCTGCTCCCCCAAAGCCAATTGTGGTGCAGGGTGAGACTCATTATGAGGTGAAGATGATTTTGGACTCTAGATTGCAGAGGGGACATTTGCAATATTTGGTTCATTGGAAGGGATACCCCTTGCCTGAAGCCTCGTGGGTGAAGAGTTGGGATGTTCAGGCAGACAACTTAGTTAGGCAATTTCATGATAAATTCCCTGATAAACCTAATGGTCCTCCTGGGCGGGGAGAGGTGGTTAATGTGCTAATTGTGTTAATCCCCTGACTTCAATCTTTTCCCAGGATGTGTTCCTTTCCTTAGGGGGGCGGAAGCCTGTCAGTTTTGGAAGACAATTTTCTTTTTGCTTCTTAACTGCCAC
This sequence comes from Ptyas mucosa, assembly GCA_012654045.1. Classification (NCBI taxonomy): domain Eukaryota; kingdom Metazoa; phylum Chordata; class Lepidosauria; order Squamata; family Colubridae; genus Ptyas; species Ptyas mucosa. The sequence continues at coordinate 1,570 of WNWU01013286.1, forward strand.
ATATTTTAGCTGGGGAAGTTGGGAGGGGGTTGTTGTTGGAGCAGTAGAAAGTTAGTCATAACAACATTCTGTATTCAAGGACTTTTGCCTGCATTTGATGGAGACTGCTGGAAGATTGTATCCAGTTGAGTGTGAAGAGTTGATTGGACAATGTGATGAACTTGTGGATGTGGGGCAGGGCTGTGAACTGTTAGATGGGTGGAGAAAACCTGGAAGCTTTCAGATTCAGGTTTTCCCGGATGTGCCAACATGACATCTCTAATAAATTGGAACTTTGAGGAACCTCAGGCCTCAGAGCTTTATTTCATTGGGGGTGTTCCTTGGAACCCTGACATACAGATTAACAGAGTTGGAAGGGACTTTGTAGATCATCTAGTCCAACCCCCTGCCTCAGCAAAAGATCCTACATCATTTCTGACAGATGGCAGTCCAGTCTCTTGTTGAAAGCTTCCAGTGATGAAGCTCCTACAACTTCTGAAAGCAAGTTGTTCTATTGGTTGGTTGCTCTCATTATCAGAAAATTTCTCCTTATTTCCAGCTTGAATCTCTCCTTGATGAGTTTCCATCCATTATTCCTTGTCTGGTCTTCAGGTGCTTTGTAAAATAGCTTGATCCCCATCTCTCTCTGTGGCAGCCCCTCAAATATTGGAACACTGCTATCATGTCTCCCCTGGTCCTTCTGCTCATGAGACTAGCCATGCCTAGTTCCTGCAACCGTTCATTGTAGATTTTAGCCTCCAGTCCCCTAATCATCTTGGTTGTTCTTCTCTGCACTCTTTCTATTGTCTCAACATATTTTTTATAAACCAAAACTGAATGCAGTACTGTAGGTGTCGTCTTAGTAAGGCTTTATAGAGTGGTATTAGTACCTTCCTTGATCTTGATCGTATTCTTCTATTAATGCAATTTAGGATTGCATTGGCTTTTTTGTGTCATCAGATGCCATAAGGTGAGTCAGGCCATCCACATAGCTAAAAACAGTCAAACATGTCAAGCCAAGAATGCCTCCTCCAGAAAGGCCATACATAGGGGAGGAAGGCCGTGGGCACAACACCCCTTTGAAAAATTGTAACTGGATTTTATCCAGTTGCCCTGGGCAATACATCCTGGTATGCAGGGATCAGCCTACATACAGGGTAGAGGCCTTCCCCTACCACCACACCACCACCCTCGAGACAGCCCAACATCTGTTAAAAACATAGTGCTCAGGTTTGAGGTGCTAAGTGTTTTGGAGATGGATTGTGGGGCACATTTCATGTCACAGATCATTACCCACATCCTGCAAGCCCTCGGGGTCACCCAAAATCTTCACACATCCTACTATTCTTCATCCTCTTGGGGAGGGATGGAACATGGGAATAGAGAGCTCAACATCCTATTGAGCAAGATCTTATTGGACAAGAAACCCTCCTATTATGGCCCCAACCCCTTCCCATAGCCGAATTTCACTTAAGAACCAGACCTCGCTGAGACCAAGGCATCTCCCCATTTGAATTCCTTTCTGACCACCACCTTCAACATACTAGAAGGCTTAGACCCACATCCACTGAGCCTGGAAAGGGTGTGTGTGGACCTATCCTTATATCTTACAACCCTACATGGACAACTCCACAATTTGTGGAAGTACAGTTTTTGACTCAGACACTGCCATTGGAAGATGCTCTCCACCCCTTCAAGTCTGGCAACTGGATTTGGATAAGATCATTCACCCAAAAATCACTACTGTAGCCCAAGTGGAAGGGACCCTGTCAGATCCCTAAAAGTGATACTGCCATTCAATTGGAAGAAGGGGGAGACTTGGATTCAATTTACTAGCATTGCCTGTGTCAACAGATACTTTACAACCTATATCCTGGCGCCAAAGAGCCCTGAGATCCTCTTTGTTTCACTTTAAAGGATAACTCTGTGAATGCATGTTTGTTCGTGTTCTCAGGGAAACTAGTAAAGAAAACATCTTCACACTTGTATATTGGCTAAAATCTGCATTCTGACTTAAGAGGAGGGGTTTCTACTGCTTTAATCCTACTTGTCTTGCCTAAGGGTATTCAGATCTTGCTTTAACTGGGTTATTATCACTTCTGCTTAATAAAAGGATCCTTTTGAACAACCACGTTTCAAGAGTTTTTACTTTCTTAAGTTGGAAGGAGATGCAATCATTACAGAAAGCAAGATCTGCAAAACGGTCAACCCAGAGAAGCAATCTTCGCTCTGCTTGCAAACCATGTCTGAACGAAGCAGAGAACTGAGAGAAGCTGATTGCTGGAGGGAGACAGCGACCGCCACCCAGTTGGATGCCTGTTTCATACACCCCATCGGAGAGGATGAGGTAACCCTGGAGAATCCTGAAAAGCCCAGCTGGTCAATTGGCATCGGGAAGAAAGATAGCTGGGATGAGAGAACCAGAGGAATCACCCTCCGCCGTGGCAACCGAAAACTGGAGTGGAAACTGGAACTAGAAGCCCTTGCTGACCAGGGGGAATTAACCAAAGCACCACTGAGGGAGGATTGTCTGAAGAGGCATATAACCCAATTGGTGATGAAAACTTTGGAAAATCTCAACATTTGAGGGGAGCCAGGAAAACAACCAAAGGCGCAGGAAGGGCAGCAGTCATGGATGATGCCACAGGAGGCACCCCCCCCCCTTCTAGAGCCTGCCTATCGAGCAGATGGCGCAGCAGTAGTGGGAGAAGACCCAGCAAACCTTCCTCCCAGGCAGCACGCACACCGGCGCCCATTCCCAACCAGCCCCGAGTCCCGCAACTGGAAAGAGAAACTCCCTCCCTTGGGGTGAAGTTTGATGGAATCCGCAGCAATTAGGATTCTTTGTGGCACACGTGCTCACCTACATGCAAGAGTACAGGCATGATTTCCTTACCCAAAGATCCTGAGTGTGAGTTGTGACCCTAGCCCTAGAGGGTGCCGCTGCCAGATGGATGGTGACCCTGCATAACGCCAACGCACTAGAACTGTGGGATTTCAGCCATTTTATGATGGCCCTGAGACGACGGTTTGAGGACCCACTAGCAAATCGCAAAGCACGTGACCGCATTAAGGTGGTGAGGCAGGGGCGACGGCCAGTAGCAGAGTATACTGAAGAATTCTAGGATCTCACATGTCATGTGAACTGACCGGAAGAAATTTTGGTGAGTTGTTTCAAGGACGGGCTAAGTGATGATCTATACAATGCCTGCGTGGCCCAAGGTGCAGTTTTGGTGGCCATCACTAAAAAAGGACATAGAAAGCTATGTAGCTAGCTGCCCTATTTGTGCAGTAGCAAAAAGATGTCAGGGGAAAACCCCAGGTCTATTGCAGAAAGTAGCTGAACCTTCAGCGCCATAGAGAGAGATTGCTATGGATTTCATTGTAGAATTGCCAAACAGAGGGAAATACTGTTATTTGGGTTGTGACAGACCTGTTTTCAAAACAGGCACATTTTATACCTTGTCAAAAGATCCCAACTGCTAAAAGTTTATCCAAATTATTCCTAATACACATTTATCAACTTCATGGAGCTCCACAAAGGATTATCTCCGACAGAGGGGTTCAATTCACCTCCAAATTTTGGAGGGTAGTTTTGGACTTACTTGGTACTGGCAGGGGTTGAGCTCCTCTCACCACCCGTCTACTAATGGACATTCTGAAATTTTGAACTTGGTGCTAGAACAATATTTAAGATGTTTTATTAATTTTCAACAGGATAACTGGACCGAACTTTTGCCTTTTGCTGAAGTTGCGTTTAATAATGCTGTCCATTCAAGCACTGGTTTTACCCCTTTTAGAGTAGCGACAGGCCAGGATTTCAGTCCCATGCCTGAACTACCCACAGAAGAACCCACCATCCCCTCACTTAAGGAGTGGATGGATAATTTGCAAAACACATGGCCAGTGGTTAGATTAGCCTTAAAGGAAGCTAGAGAGGCTTTTAAAATTCAAGCTGACAAGAAAAGGATGGAACCCAAACCTTTTCATGTTGGAGACAGAGTATACTTATCTACAAAATTCCTGAAATCATTACAACCATCAAAGAAACTAGGGCCAAAGTTCATTGGACCTTTCCCCATCACTAGAGTCATCAATCCAGTAGCAGTTGAACTACTCCTTCCAAAAACACTCAGGCAAGTCCACCCAATATTCCATATCAGTTTACTCAAGCGAGAAGTAATCTCATCCCTCAGACCACCTGCATCTACACCACCTGTTCCCATCATGATTGAAGGTGAACAACACCTTGAAATCAAGGAAATCCTTGACTCTAAGATCCACAGAGGGAAAATCCAATACTTAGTCTCTTGGAAACATTTACATCAGCATACAATGAATGGGTCACTAAACACCATGTTAGGGCTCCAATCTTACTGAGAAAATTTCACTCCCAATATCCTAACAGACCTTGTTAATATACTATCATGAAATTTTGTGTATATTTGTTTGTTTGTTTTACAGATGGACCCTTTCGTTTTCTAAGGAGGGTAACATGTCAGATCCCTAAAAGTGATACTGCCATTCAATTGGAAGAAGGGGGAGACTTGGATTCGATTTACTAGCATTGCCTGTTTTACAACCTTTATCCTGGCGCCAAAGAGCCCTGAGATCCTCTTTACGTGGAGATCCTCTTTTTGTGGGTTGTTTCACTTTAAAGGATAACGGTGTGAATGCATGTTTGTTCGGATTCTCAGGGAAACTAGTAAAGAAAACATCTTCACACTTGTGTATTGGCTAAAATCTGCATTCTAACTTAAAAGGAGGAGTCTCTACTGCTTTAATCCTGCTTGTCTTGCCTAAGGGTATTCAGATCTTGCTTTAACTGGGTTGTTATCACTTCTGTGAAACCCATGATTATGTCTCAATAATAAATAATTGATGGCTGCTAGATTTTGGTGATGGCCTCTCTGACTTGCTTCAGTTCCCTGTTTAAAGCATCCAAAGCTTCGGAGGTAGAATTCAGGGTTTTGGCCAAGGTACATGCCAGGCTGTTTATGTTTCTAGAGTTGCATACTCACCAGTCCATTTTGCCAGCTGACCCAGAACTCAGTGCTGTTGCAGTTGCAGTTTCTGGCTTCTTAAATAAAGGGACCTCCTTTCCAAGCAGCTTGCCTCCTGTCCTCTCATTCTGTTTGTTGCATTGACTTCATCTTCCCAGATGGAGAACAGTGAACCAGGCTTTTTATATTCAACAGTATCTACTTAAGCTGCTTCTTATACCCACATTTATCCATATTATTGAATTGCTTGTGCTGTCTCTTTCTTAAGAACTTCCATTGATCTTGAGCCCCTTTTCATTAATTGTGATATAGCTTCCTATTTATCACTGCTTTAAGTTCAAAATTTGCTTTTGGAAATGCAAGGGACTTGGTAGATTATACCAGTGGTGAAATGTAAAATTTGTTACTACCGGTTCTGTGGGCATGGCTTGGTGGGGTGGTGGTGGTGGTAATGTGACTGGGTGGGTGTGGCCAACTTTTAAAAAAAAAACTTTTAAAAGCATTTTTTCTACAACCTTAAGAGGTTGCAGAAAAAAATGCTTTTAAAAGCCTCTGACGATCAGGCAACTCAGCTGGGATCGTCAGAGGCTTTTAAAAACATTTTAAATGCTATTAAAAGCCTCTGATGACCCCAGCTGAGCTGTACTATCATCAGAGGCTTTTTTTTTCTTTTAAAAGCATTTTTTCGGCCGAAGAAAAAATGCTTTTAAAAATTAAAAAAAAAAGCCTCTGATGATCGCACAGCTCAGCTGGGCATGGGGCTGGCAGGCATTTTTGCTACCCATTCTCCGAACCACCCGCCGCCATCACTACCGGATCAGGCGATCCAGTCCGAACCGGGAGCATTTCACCCCTGGATTATACCCATGTTTTGTACTCTTAAAATAATTCTAGCACTATAGGCTGGGACATCTGCAATGATAATCATCAACATCAAAATGGCTGGTGCAATCACACAATCACAGTCACAGTCTTGGTGTTTTTTAATGTGTGTGACATATTAATTAAAAATGCATCATACATATGTAAAGTATTTGATTGCCTGGCTGTAGCTGCCATTTTGATGCTATTACAGATAACTCTGATTACATGATCACTTTCTGTAAATATTGCTTCTATTGTACTTGCATTTCCTTAGCTACACTATTTCCGTTTCTATGTCCAATCTAGTGATTTTTGACATTTTGCATGCCTCTCCTCATGTGCATCTAACTATGTTACAAACATGTCATAGCAAGTTTTTTCTGTTGTATTTTCTTACGTTCTCTATATTACAGTATATATCAGGGATAGTCTTCAGTCATCCCTAGCACTACAGGTAATCCTCGAAATATGGCCATAATGGAGCTCCCCCATCCCTGCTCTCCTCAATGAAACATTAAACAAACATGTGAGTCATTAAGTTGAGTGTGAGATGCCTCCCAAGTGGAACAAATTGTTGGAGATCTAGCAGAGCCCAGGTTTGCCTGCCCTGGCCTTCCCAAGGCCTCCACCCAATCCCAAAATGCCTATGCTTTATTTTCTGTGCCTTGAGTCCCAACAGGCCTTTTCCTACTCCCACTGGGTCCGCCAGGCCTTAGGCCTGATTTCTACCCCACCAGGACAAACACCATTTTCCTCACTTACCTTTTGAAGAACTCTGAGGCCTTCTATAGCACTGAAATGAGTTGCTTCCTTACATGGCAACATAGCACAATTCTGAAAACAGCTGCCATTTTGTTCCACCCACAAATTGGTGGCCACATTTGAGTCACAGCTGCACAGTCGGAAAACAAACTGCTTTGTTTTCCTACCTTAACAAGATCTTCACAATGCTACAGAAGCTTTCTGCAACATGCAGAAGCTTGTGCAGCATTGTTAAGACCTCACAGCAAAACAAATTTATCTGGTAGCTGCCATTTTGTCCCTGCCCACAAGCAGGTGGGACAAAAGGTGGCTGCATTTGGATCACTGCCATGCTGCTGGAGGACACATGGCCTGACCTCCTTCCACAACATGAGGTCTGGAGAGCTTCAATCAATCAATCAATCAATCAGAATTGAGCTGGCAGGGACTTTGGAGGTCTTCAAGTGGTGGGCTGCTGCCGATTCAGACTGGTTTGGGTGAACTGGTAGTTCCGACAATCAGCTAGATGTTAGAGAGTTGCCTCACGTGCTTATGCTTGATATCTATATGTCTTGATCTTTGACCCACTGCGTCTGTTCTGGATATCTCGATTGCTGCTTTATTGTCCTCATGAATGATGATGGGATAAGAGGGTTCAGTCCAAATACTGGATAGTAAATCATCGAACCATATGAGATTATTTGTGGCTTTAGACAAACATACAAATTCAGCTTCTGTTGTGGATGTAGCAACTAAGTTCTCTTTGCCGGTGTACCAATGTACAGGACTGTTGTTAAGAAAAAAGATGTACCCAGATGTGCTTTTTCTACTCTTCAAGTCCCCTGCCCAGTCAGCGTCTGTGTAGCAGGAGAGCATGGGTCCTTTGGAGGTGTTTGGCTCGAGTCTTAGGTGTGCGTTTGAGCTGTATTTTAAATATCTAAGAATTCTCTTTACAGCCTCCCAATGATAAATTATGGGTTTGCTGACATACCTGGAAAGAAGATTGACAGGTAGGGCGATGTCTGGCCTAGTCCAATTAGCTATATAAAGTAGAGACCCTATTGTTGATCTGTATAGCTTGTTGTTTGTAAATGGTTCGTCCTCATTATGCATGTTCTTCAGGAATTCGGGTTGCATGGGTGTATCACAGTGCTTGGCTTCACTATGTTACATTTCTCTATCAGTTCTAATATTTTCTCTTCTTGGAAGAGTTGGAACCTTTTTGAGTTTGTATGATGTGGACCCCTAAGTATTTGTTTATTTTCCCTAGTGTTTTTAATGAGAAATGCTTATTCAATTCCTTAGCAAAAGTGTCACACTTGTGTTTCTGCTTGCCTATGTATAATATGTCATTCACATAAACGAGGACATATTCTATAGAATCTTTTTCTTTCCTTGTGAAAAAACAAATATCTGCAGATGTGGCTGTGAAACCTATTGTTCTAAGAATTTCGGCTAAACATTCATACCACTTTTTTCCTGATTGTTTTAATCCATATAGGCTCTTGTGTAAAAGTCATGTGTTACCTTCTTTTGACTGTATGCCTGGAGGAGCCTTAACGTAAATCTTTTTGTCCAGTTTGGTATGTAGATATGCGGTCTGTACGTCAAACTGTACGTCAAACTTCTAGCCCTAAAATGGAGGCTACTACTAATGCACTTTTTACACTTTCTGGTGTAAAATTGGGGGATTGTTGGATTGGGGGTGTGAAATACTTCATTTAAATGTATCCTTGACCAGTCAGCATGTTCATGGAAATCAGCTGATCTGGATATTATAAATTTGTTCTGACTATCAATGAATCTGTACCCTTTGGTCCCAGGTTCATACCCCATAAATTTAAGCCTTCTGGATACTTTATCTCCCTTTTTTTTCAGTTGTTTTGGTATGTGAATGTCAGCTGTGACCCCAAACATATGTAGGTGGGCTATGTTAGGTTTCTTTCTATACATCAGCTCGTATTACAGCTTGTAATGTCCCATGTTCTTTTAGCCACTTGAAGAAGTCCTTTGATAGGAACTCCGAACCTCTGTCAGTCATTATTTGTTTTATTTTTGTGTTGTGTTGTGTTGTGTTGTGTTTCCACTCTTTTGTAAAATTCCCTGAATTTGTGATATACCTCACTTTTATGTTTGAGGGTATATACGAAGCCGTAGCGGCTGTAGTCATCTACTATAGTTAGAAAAAAATCTGTTCTTGTATTTTATGGAAGGTCTTAGGGGTCCTACTATGTCCATATGAATCAATTGAAAAATAGAATCAGATGTGCGCACTGACTTTTTTGGTTTTGGTTTTGTTTTTAGTTTGGAGCATTTGCAAATTGAACACTCGAGATAGTTTTCACAATCCTTTACTTTTAACCCGTCAGTATATTTTGTCATCTTTTGTACAATGGGAAAACTAATGTGGCCCAGCTTTCTATGTAGGACGTGTGCACAGTTGTCATTTAGGAGTCTGCCTAATGGGGGTTTGTTGTCGTTGATTAGCTCATGGTCATGTTTGCTATCTTGTGTTTCTTGCTGATTGTTCCTTTCTTCATTATTATTGTCCTCTCTATTGTTATCGGTAGATGTTTGTCCCTGTTCTGCTTGTGAGTTAGTGTTTATGCTTAAGTGGCTAATGCTGCCTGCTTTAAAGTATGGTAGGCCATCGCTAATAATAATCTTTCCTATGCTTTTTCCATTCCTGGTCATGTGTGTCTGTCCTGCTTTGAATTTGATTTCAATGTCTGTGTCCTGACTTAGTCGTATGGCGGCCAGTATGCTATATGGGATCTCTGGTATGAATAGGACCCCCTCTATTTTTCCAATCTCTGGTAGAATTATGTTTCCTTTCCCTGCCACTTTGACATTAGTTTGATTAGCTACTTTGATCATGAAATTTTCTTCCGTGAATGAGGCTAGTAAATTGGCATTGCATGTGGTGTGGTTAGTTGCTCCTGAGTTGATTAACCAAAATTTTCCCCTTTGACTTGTTTACTTGTATATCTCTGCCCTGTAAGTCCGTAGAGTGAGCCTGAGTGACTCTCTCTGGAATTATCCCTGTGATCCCTTCTATTGTTGGGGTTGGGAGAGTCTCTGCGCCTAAATCTGTGTTCTGGTGAATGTCTGTGTCTGTATTCTGGTTTATCTCTGCGTTGGCTGTGTTCCCTACCTCGGATATTTCTGGAACAATCCCTTTTGTAGTGACTCCTGGAGCCACATACGTAACATTCAGGTGTGTTGATGTTCCTGTCAGTGAAGCCTAATTTCCTGTCTGTTCTGTGATCTCTGCGGGATATAGAGCGATCCTTTCTTAAATTGTCCTCAGCAATTAGTCTGATGGTGAGATTTTCAATGGATAGGTGTTCCATGCTGAGGCTGTATAACTGTGATATGAAATTGTCCCAACTTTGGTCTAAAGAGTTGATAATAATACTTTTCATGCTTTCCTCAGTTACGATTCCCCCCCACACCTTTGTAGTAACTCGCCTCTAGTAGTATTGAGCGTGAGTAAATGCTCACTTATTGATATCCCTGCTTTGAGTCTAGCTGAGTGGAATTCCCTGGAAATTCTAGTGGTGGTTGCTCTACTGCTGTAGAATAGGCTAAATAATTTTTGTATCAATTCTGGTACAGTTAGATGGTGACTAATGCTGGGGTATATGCAGGATGATATGCTGGCTATTAATAAATAAAAAGCTCTATGGTGTAGACAGTCTATCTCGAAAGACCAAGGTTTTTCTGGTGGGTCAGTAATAAGAAACAATATGTTCTCCTTTAAGAAAATGATCTGGAGCTGCTGGTTCCATTCTAACAGGTTAGTCCCATCTAATTTTAGTTTTGGAAAGTGAATAGATAAAGTTCCAGTGTTGTGTGAAAGGTTATTTATAGGCAGGCGCTGTCCATGGTTTAGTATGTGAGGGAACTCACAATATGGCATAGGTACGCTGGTGGTTAGTCTGTACTGACTTGCTTCTATGTTTCTCTCTTCTTCCTTAGGTGGTTGATTCTGCGCATGCTCAAAGTTCATTTGTGCTCTGCAGTTGTCAGGGAAGGAGCTTGCTGCCAGAGCTCCCAGGTGAAGGCCCCATTCGCCTGGGTAGAGTCTCAGTTCCGGCTTAGGAGTCCTCCGAAGACCGGGAAAGGCTTGGATCGTCGCTTGAGTCACCTGGATGTCCCTCTGGATCCTCACTTGGTCCGGAAAGTCCGCAGCTGCAGGATGAAGATCTGGGAGGCTTGGCTTCATGTTCGGTCCGTCGATTGTAGCCAGGTTGAAGATGTTGCTGGTCGTGGGCTCTGGAAAGCGCATCGGTGTCTGCTGGATCGGTAAGTATTGGGTTTGTTTTCTGGGGTCCGATGCGGGTGCTGTTTGTAGTGTGGGATGGCCCCAGGGATGTGTCGCTGGGATCGAGGCCTTCATAGTGGTGTTAGCGTCCCTCGGGTATGCTTTGGCTGAGTCTCTTTGTGTGATTTTTGTTATTTTGGACATCTTCAGGGTATCTGGGTGTGTGTTAGGTAGTTTTAGATTTGAGCCAAAGGCTGCGGTTAGAGTTTGTATGGCCCTATCGATGTCTTGCTCATTGGGTGGCTCTTTGGGGGTTCTTCGTGTTCTCCCCTATAGTATTCGTCTTTATTTGTTGTATTTGCTCGCGAGTAGGCCTCTTTTCCCGCCCCAGTATTTGAAATTAGGGTCCCCGTCAGTGATTGGTTGGCCATCTTTAGTGATGTCACTGTCCAAGATGGCCACCGTGAAAAAGGCGCGAAAAATGTTTTGGCTTCCTCGGTGGGGATTAGGCAAGTAGACAGTTCCCTTACCGGGTCAATGTACGTCTGATCCAGTTCTGGTTCGGCTATTCTGGTCACTGCTCCACAGTCTTTGATCAGGTCTTGGAGTTTCGCAATCAGGTCTTGGTCGGCCGGGGTGGTTTGTATTAGTTTTAGCAGGTTTTTCCTGAGGTCATCTTCCTTACTCGAAGTGACTTCTGTGTAGGCTTCTTCTTCGTTCCTTTTCATCTGGATTTCGGTTGGGATGTTTGGTTCGGGATCACGCTTGTCTTTTATTGGTGGTCCCTTTAGGATGCTGCTTGCGGGTGATAATTGGGCTGCCATCTTCTTCACGAAGGCCCGGGTGACTGTTCTTCACTTGATTTTTTGTGGCTCGTTGTTTTCAGACATACCTGGGAGTATTTGGGCTAATAACCATCCTCTGCTTGTTATCGCCATCCGCATATTGTTAATGTACGAGGATTTAGCCCAATAAATACTCAAAGACTTTGGTATGTAACAATCATCATTTATTTGTCCAACTCTGTTCACTTGCAGATGGAGCTGAAGAACAGTCCAGAATCTCGTGTATGTCCCTTATATAACCATGAAGGCATGGTCAAAGGTAAGAGGGAGTGGTAATGGGAATAAGAAAGTGGGTGTTAACCTTAACAGTATAGGATAATAAGTGTTGTGGATATATTAGGCATTTGTATGTGACAGTCATCTTCCTGGAGTGCGCATGCACAATGGGCAGCTGCTCTTTCAGTTTCCGGCCTGCCGCTGTGCATGAAACCCAGCTGACTGGCATACTGGAACCCGGAAGAGCAACGGGCAATGGCTCCATGTGCCTGGAGTAATGGCTCTGCGTGCCACTTCCGGCACGTGTGCCATAGGTTCGTCATCACGGGACTAGAAGATCTCCAAAGGTCTCTTCCAAGTCTGCTGTTCTATGATTCTATAAATTAAAGATAGAATTGCTTAATACATATCAACAGAAATACAGTGTTTAAGCATGATAAACATGCTTAAACATGTTTTGACATGTTTTTAAGTGTTTAAACATGTTTAGATTTCTTAATACAAATAATGTAACCTTTATCAGGCCAATCATTTATGATGAAGTTTGTTCTGAAATCAAACCAATTCTGAAGCTATATCAGAAAATCCAAAATATCTTTAAAATTGAAATTACTGATATTTGTCACTTATGAAATATAATACAATATATTATATGAAATATAATACAAGATAATGGGACATTCATGGATGGAAGTCTTTAAAATGTTACATTTGATTCTTTGAACTTGAACTTGAAATTAATTTACCAAAAACTTTTATTTCAAGTTCTGATCCATTTTATTGACTATTTTGTGGTGGTACTGTCAGGATCATAGAGGTGAAAACAAACAAATATCTTTTGGTCACTTAAAGCTGGTATGTGCAATCTCCTCTTTTATCCTTTCAGTCCTTTCTACAGGACCATTTTGCAATTAGACACAGTCATAGTGTCTAATTGTTTGAACCAGTCTGCTTGTGCTGATCAAGTCTCTGAACTGATCCTTGGATCAGAGATCTGGAATAGGGTGAACAGCTGGTAACTAACAGTGGGAAAGAGCTACACAGTGAAGTAGGAGAGAGAAACATGACTGTTTCTCTGCTGCTTCATCATGAAAGTCATTTAAAGACTGCCAGCTATTGCTCACTATTTTTGAGTTTCTATGCAATAACTTGCCAGTTGCACAGCTTAAAAGATAAAGGAAACTTCTCTCTGCGATACTTCTCCACAGTCACCTAAGCCCACCACACATTAAGAACAATGATTGATGGTGGTTTCCCTGATGATGAGTAATGCTGGGTACACAAATATAATTCATGTATAAGTATATTTAACGTTTTGTTTTTCTGATCCTATTTTTTTTAAAAATGCAGCATTGCATACTGGAACATTTTCCCCTTTTCTTCCTGGGTATAATGATTATTGCTAATGCTAAATAAATGTTGTTTGGCTCCAGGAATGAAAGCAGGTAGACTTCTCTGATACTTCATTATTTCCTTCCAGATTCATGTAGTTTAAAGCATGTAGCTAATATATCTATGACAATTATACAAAATAGTAACCATACTGTTTGAAATTACAGTGGAGTGGTGCTTACGTTTTCACTTACATTTTGTAGGCTGAGCAGTTAACTCAGAACAGGATGTAGGAGCTTTTCTACTGAATTTATTGTGGTCTATAACATTAATAAAATTTCTTTTTCTGCTTACCTCCAGCCTTTTAAAAGGAAAGAGAGAAAAGCGTTGTGCAGTTTGATTTTATACTATTAAAACTACTTCTGATTTTAGCTGTTCTCAAAGCTTCAAAACTCTATTATTATTATGGTTCATTACACAGTTAGCCAGATATTCAGACTGGATTTGGCATTTTTGTCTACTTATTGAGTCCTTTCCAAGGACCTAAGATAGGCAGATCTGGATGTTTCATAGTATTACAGATATTGTCTCAGGATATAAGCTGTTCTGAATAAAATCACTTTTTGCAATTGACTGATGGTGATGGTGTTTAAGTGGTGCTTCAATTGTTTTGGAATTGCACCCAAGGCACCTACCATGTTAGGTGCCTTATTTTCTTTTGGGCTTGGAAATAAGGACTAGGCCTTATTTTTGGGTGTGTCTTATTTTTTTCACCTACAGGAGGCAGCAAGCACGAGGGCCAACAGGAGTGGGAGCTCTGCTACCACTGACCCCACCCTCTGTCCCAACATCTACTTGCCTACGGCTGCAACAAACCAAGCTCTTGGCATGCCCTGCCCTCCGCCCTCCCTGCCTGCTGGCCCTGCTGTTGCTGGGACACTGGAGCTCGGGTTTTGCTCAGACAGCTGCTACGATTAAGCAGAAGGCCATGCGGCACATTGGGATCACCTCTCCTGGCTTCTGGGCCTGCTGCACCTGCTGCTGCTGGCCTCGCTGGGCTGTTCCCTTCCAGGCGGTGCTGCTCTCAGCAGCCCTGCTGGGCTGCTCCTGCCTGGTATGGGGCAACTTTTGGCGCACAAAGGAAGAAGGAGTGATCTCCCCTCCCTCCTTGTGTCCTGCTACAGGTCTTCCACAGAGCTCCTGCCCACCAAAAAAATAGCTCACCCAACCCACTTTCCACTGGTGTGTAGATATTCAGTTAGACCAAATGGGTTTGCTTTGTTCTCACATAAATCATCCCCAAGGAAAGTATGATCCCACCCAAGGAAAGGAAAATCCCACCTCCCACTCATAGATCACTTTCTGAAAGAGTTTTCCTCATTTTGCCCACCCATCATGCAGGTGCTTCTAATCTTTTTCCCTCTCCTGCATTTCAAGCAAAATTAAACTCTGATGAATGAGACAGCCAAGATCCAAGGAGTCCCCACAATTCTGCCTCCCTGCTCCACCCTACTCACCTAAACCAGATCCCCCCTCTAGCTCATCAGCCTTGCACACGTGCACATCCAAAAAATGCTCCCTCCATAGCTTTGGCAGATTTCAAAAAAGCCTTCAAAATGGATGAGTGGTTTAGTACCAATAAACATACTTGCATAATAAAAGAGGGGTTAGCTTGGGTGGGAAATAAGCTGTATGTCCCAGCTAGGGAAAGGCTGAGAACTATACAAGCTTGTCATGACTCCAAATTAGCTGGTTACTTTGGTTTTGTAAAAACATTACATTTACTGAAATGGCAATTCTGGTGGCCCTCATTAAAAAAGGACATAGAAAGTTATGTAGCAAGCTGGCCCATTTGCGCTGCCACTAAATGCAGCAGGGGGAAAACCTCAGTCTACTGCAGCCAGTGGCCAACCCTTCAGCACCATGGAGAGAAATCTCCATGGATTTCATTGTTGAATTGCCCTAGAGTTCTGGAAACACAGTGATCTGGGTTGTCACCGAGCTTTTCTCAAAACAGGTTCATTTCATCAAATGCCAAAAGATCCCTATGGCTAAAGCCTCGGCTTAACTGTTTTTGGTCCACATTTACCACTTGCATGTGGCCCCACGGCATATTATTTTGGGCAGGGAGTTCCAATTCACGTCCAAGTTCTAGAAAGCTTTTTTGAATCTACTTGGGACTGAGCAGGGACTTAGTTCTAGTCATCATCCACAAACAAACAGAGCCATGGAATGAATTAACTCAGTTCTGGAACAGTACCTGCACTGTTTTATCCATTACCAGCAGGACAACTGGACTGAACTACTGCCTTTTACAGAAGCAGCCTATAATAATGCAGTTCATGCTAGCACAGATTTTACCCCTTTCAGAGTGGCCACAGAGCAAGAATTTAATGCTATGCCTGAGTTACCTTCACATGAACCAGATATACCCTCCTTGAAACAGTGGATCAGTCATTTGCAAATCATTTGGCTGGTGGTCCACAAAGCCTTGATTGAAGCCAAGGCTGCCTATAAAGCACAAACAGAGAAGAAACAAATAGAACCTAAACCTTATAAAGTGGGGGACAAAGTTTACCTTTCCATCAAATTTCTAAAATTTTTGCAGCAGTCTAAAATATATACCCAATATATTTGGGTTCTAAATATATTGAGCCTTTCCCCATAGTTTGTATTATTAACCCTGTCATGGTGGAATTACAACTCTCTAAGTCATTACAGCAAGTCCACCCCGTTTTCCATTGTAGCTTATTGAAGCCTGAAGTCATCTCTGATCTTCATCCGGCTACTACCCCTGTTCCGCCCCCTATTATGGTAGAGGGTGAACATTTTGAGATTCAGGAAATTCTAGAGTCTGGGGAATTCCACAGGACCACTCAGTACCTGGTGGCTTGGAAACACCTCCCCTTCTCACACAATGAATGGGTACACAAAAAACATGTGTATGCCCATAAATTAGTACATATATTTCATCAATTGTACCCAGCTTAGTGTAATTTGATGCATTCCCCTTCTATTCCCTCATTTAGATCATTTATGATGATATTGAAGAGTACTGGGCCTAAAATAGAACCTTGGAGTACCCTACTGCTTACTTTCCTCTATGTGGATATAGTTCCATTAATGACTACACATTGACTATGGTTTGTTACCCAGTTGCACATCCATTGGTGATGGTGATGTCTATCCCACATTTTTCTCACTTACCAAGAAGTAGGTTGTTGTCTACTTTGTCATATTGCCAAATCCAAGTTTATTATGTACACAGCATTTTGCTGGTCCACTAATTTAGACATTTTGCCAAAGAATGAAATAAGATTTCTTTGACATGATCTGTTTTTGATGAATCCATGTTGGCTTCTGGTAATAACTTTGCTTGCTTCAAGATGTTCACAGATCTCTTTCTTGATTAACTTTTTTCAGGATCTTCCCAGGTGCTGATATCAGGCTGATTGGTAGTTTCCTGGGTCTGGATTTTTTTCCTTTTCACTTTTGGAAGATGGGAATCATCTCTCTTTTAGTCCTCAGGTAATTTCCCAGTGCTCCAAGAACTTCAAAGATATGGTACAACAGTTGCAAGATCACATTTGCCAGTTCCTTCAGAACTTTGGGATGTAAACTGTCTGGACTGGGTGATTTGAATCATCTAGAGTGGGCAGATGTTCTCTTACTCTTTTCTTCCTTATTTTAACTTGTTTTTCCAGTCTGTCTTTTATGGCTCTGCTTTTGGTAAGTCGGGTTGCATTTTCTTTTTGTGCGAATAATGAATTAAGCAGTTCTGCTTTCTTTCTATTGTCTGTTAGTTCCTCGCCATCTTATTCCATTAATGGACCAATTGTTTTACCCCCAGTTCAACCAACTCAACATCATTTCTAAACCCATATCCACTCCATCTTGATTGACTTAGCCTCAGTTTGGGTCCACTTCTCCTATCCAAGTTCTGTTTCAGGTCATCGACAAAGGTGATTCTCCTAGTCTCAGTGCCATACCCAATGTGAATCCAAATTGAAACAGTCCAAATAACCCATCAGATATAAAATATATAAAGAAATAAAGTATGACTTTCCTTGAGAATAAAAGTCAAGGGGCACTTCAAAGCACAGTAAGAAAATCTTGAGTTCTTGCAGGAAAGTCTCCTTCCAAAGGTACATAATATTTTGAAAAAGCTGTCTGCACCTTCCAAATGGCTGTCTTGTTTTGTAATGGTAGATCATAATCATAATAAAAAATATTGAAATACTCCCTTAAAAATGTAGTTTGCCTCCAAATGGGACCCTCCTGCATTGCATGAGACAGAGTGAATGCACTAATTCTTTTGGTGTTTGAGATAACAAAAGTGCAAGCAGAGAAGTATACAGTTGATGGATGCAATGGTTGTGCGTATTAAGTTGTCTGCACCTGCCACAGCCCTGCAAAATAGATTTGTGGAATGCAAACAACACTTGTCCAATCCCATTGGTGACACCAACTATTGTGATTTGGGATTTTTAGATTTCTCTCTCATGAAAACACAGGCAAAATGCTATATGAAAACTATTTCTCTTCTCCCCGGTTACACTAAAATATAGGGTAAAGCAGGCTGTCATCCCATTTGCTCCATTGACTTCCCATCTCACCATTTAGTTTGAGAGCAAAAAGAAACAGCAAAGAAGCAGCAAGATATTGCCTGTTGAAAGAATGGAAGTGCTTTCAATAGAAGTGTGAGGAGGAGGGGAATTAGAATGATTTTAAACAACAAAAATAGTCCCCTTTAGACATTTTCCATGGTGTCTAAATATATAGAACATTAGTAAGTATGTGTGGGAAAAGAACAGGCAGTCCTTTAGTTCTAAATCTGAAAGAAAAATTAATGCTTTCTGCATTTGTAAAATCGTTTCCCCCTCCTTTACTCCTTTAATTCTGTTGTTAAGAAATAAGCTGAGACTATATACATTCCTTTTAAATAATAATGCACCTCCCTCCTCTTTTTCAGAAAGGGCGTGCAAACTGGAGACTTGGCGGGCAGCTATTTGCACCAATATAATGGAGGCATGTACAGAGGCAGATGTAAGGGCTCCATATGAGAGTATTTTGTTAGGCTTTGGGTTGAAAAGATGAGTGGTCATGGAGTGGGTGCCCCCCCTCACCAGAAAGCAGTTACAAAGCTTTCTGGGTTTTGTGAACTTTTATCGAAAATTCATCCCCGCCTTGCTAAAATTGCATTACCACAAAGACAAAGGGAGAGGTTAAGCCAAAGCCTAGCCATCCCCTCGAGTGGACAATGGAATGCCAAGCAGACTTTGAGAAACTTAAGCGGCTGTTTGCAGCTGAACCTGTCCTTAAACATCCTGACACGGATGTCCCCTTCTTGGTGCAGGCTGATGCCTGTAATGTAGCTGTGGGGGCCGTGCTATTACAGGCAAATGCCACTGGGGCCTTACAACCCTGAGCTTATACCTCCAGGAAATTAATTGAAATTGAAAGGAGAGGGAAGGAAGCATTTGCTGTCCGATGGGCCCTATTAACTTGGTGGCATTTCCTCGAAGGGAAATGCCCTTTTGAGGTGTGGACTGCCATAAAAACCTAGAAGCCCTAAAAACACCCCAAAAACTATCACCCAAGCAAATTCATTGGGCAAATTCGTTAACTGTTTTAATTTTTCTTTGTGCTACCTTTCAGGGTAGCACATTCAATTTTCAAAGGCGAGCTTTTGACTCACAACTCAGATTTGCAAAAGAAACACATATTCATGTTCCCCACGGTCTGAAAAGAACAAAACATATTCAATATTCACAGATAAGCTTTCCCTGATGAGTTAGTCCAACTTGTACCTTTCAATTCGAAAAAGACCACAATTCAACCAGAAAACGTAACTTTTGACTCAGAACTCAGATTTGCAAAAGAAACACATATTCATGTTTCCCACGGTCTGAAAAGAACAAAACACATTCAATTTTCATAGGCGAGCTTTCCTTGATGACCAACTTGTCACCAACTTGTCATTTAATTCACAGAAGGAAACAATTCAACCAGAAAATGTAACTTTTGACACAGAACTCAGATTTGCAAAAGAAACACATATTCATGTTTCCCGCAGTTTGAAAAGACCAAAAACACATTCAATTCAACCAAAAAGCATAACTTTTGAAACAGAAATCATATTTGGAAAAGAAACACATTTCATGTTTCCCACGGTCTGAAAAGAACAAAACACATTCAATTCAACCAGTAAAGGTAACATTTGAAACAGAACTTAGATTTACAAAAAAAACACATATTCATGTTCCCCACAGTCTGAAAAGAACAAAACACATTCAATTCAAACAGAAAATGTAACTTTTGACTCTGAACTCAGATTTTCAAAAGAAACACATATTCATGTTTCCCACGGTCTAAAAAGAACAAAAGACATTCAATTTTCAAGGGCGAGGTTTCCTTGACTTGTACCAACTTGTACCTTTTAATTTAGAAAAGGACATAATTCACAATTTAATTCACAGAAGGAAACAATTCAACCAGAAAATGTAACTTTTGACACAGAACTCAGATTTGCAAAAGAAATACATATTCATGTTCCCCACAGTCTGAAAAGAACAAAACATATTCAATACTCACAGATAAGCTTTTCC
>WNWU01013289.1:0-35419 GCA_012654045.1 Ptyas mucosa
ATCTGATCTCTGTGTCGACAGCTAAGTTCTCTGGTTGAATTCAGTCGCACAGCCAATTCTGAAGTGCAGCTTTGGTCTAAGTTTTCAGGGAACGTTTCCATTTAAAAATTGAATGTGATTTGGGCTTTTCACTCCGTGGGGAATAGGAATATTCGTTTCTGTTGCAAATCTGAGCTCGGTGTCAAAAGTTGATTTCTGGCTGAATTCAGTCCTCCTGCCAATGGTTTTTTTCGCCTTGGTCTAACTCCTTAGAGAAACCTCGTATTTGAAAATTGAACGTGTTTTGGGATTTCAGTCTTTGGGCAATATGAATATACGGTTCACTTGCAGATCTCAGCTCGGTGTCAAAAGTTAAGTTTTCTGGCTGAATTCAGTCCTACAGCCAATTCTGGAGTGCAGCTTTGGTCTAACTTCTCAGGGAAAGGTTCCATTTGAAAATTGAATCTGATTTGGGCTTTTCACCGTGGGGAACAGCAATATTCGGGTTTTTGCAAATCTGAGCTCTGTGACAAAAGTTAAGTTTTCTGGCTGAATTCAGTTCTACGGCCAATTCTGGAGTGCAGTTTTGGTCTAACCTCCGGGAAAGTTTCCATTTGAAAATCGAATGGTTGTTGCGCTTTTTAGACTTTGGGAAACACGTATATATGTTTCTCTTGCAAATCTGATCTCTGTGTCGACAGCTAAGTTCTCTGGTTGAATTCAGTCGCACAGCCAATTCTGAAGTGCAGCTTTGGTCTAAGTTTTCAGGGAACGTTTCCATTTGAAAATTGAATGTGATTTGGGCTTTTCACTCCGTGGGGAATAGGAATATTCGTTTCTGTTGCAAATCTGAGCTCTGTGTCAAAAGTTGATTTCTGGCTGAATTCAGTCCTCCTGCCAATGGTTTTTTTTGCCTTGGTCTGTGGGTACAACTCATTCTGCCCATGTAACACCTCTCCTGCGCGAGCTGCACTGGCTCCCAGTGGTCTTCCGGGTGCGATTCAAGGTGTTGGTTACCACCTTTAAAGCGCTCCATGGCTCAGGACCTGGGTACCTTCGAGACTGCCTTCTGCCACCAATAGCCTCCCACCGACCAGTTTGCTCCCACAGAGAGGGTCTCCTCAGGGTGCTATCGGCCAAATTATGTTGGCTGGCAACACCCAAGGGGAGAGCCTTCTCTGTGGGAGCCCCTGCCCTTTGGAATTAACTGCCCCCGGACATACGCAAGATCTCTGACCTCCGAGTTTTCTGCTGTGCTCTTAAGACCCTGCTCTTCCGACAGGCAGGGCTCGCTTCATAACTGAGTTTTAATCTCAGAGTTCTTAAATTTTGGGGGGGGGGTTAGCTAATTTTGGCCTTAAATGTAATACTTTTAAGAATCTTTTAAATTTAAATTGTGATATTTGTATTGTGTCCTTCGGGAGAGGGGTGGTATAGAAATAAAATTATCCTTATCCTCACATAGTCTTCCACTTCAGTTTTCATCTTTGGCCACCAGAATTGCCTCCTAGTCAAATGAAGGGTTTTTAAAAACCCAAAGTGGCCCCCTAGGTGAGAATCATAACTTCTCTTCAAGCTGGCTGCGGGACATGTAAAGTTTATTCCCCTACCATGCCAACCCGTCCCTTAGGGTGAAGTCCACCTGGTGTTCTTTGAACCAGGAATCATTAGAGAGCGCTGCTTTTAGCTCCGCTGTCAACTTGTCTTCAGGGAGGTTGGAACCCTGGCGCGTTTGCTCTCTGGTGTGGGCTTGGGTGGCTGGCTGCATCTCTGAAATCATGGTCTGGACTATCTCTTCCCATCGGCTGTCAAATTGGGGTTTGAGCGTCAGCCAGAAGAGCGTCAGCCAGAATGTTCTTACCCCTCCCCCCCCGGGATATATCTCAGGTTAAAGTTAAAGCGTTTGAAATATTGAGCCCAACGAACCTGCTTTGGAGAAAGCTTCCTTGGGGTCTTCAGTGCCTCGAGATTCTTGTGGTCAGGACAAACCTCAAAAGGCTCCTCCACCCCCTCCAGGAAGTGTCTCCAGGACAGGAGAGCCCATCGCGTCGCAAACGCCTCCTTTTCCCATACTGCCCATCTGCAAATTTAATCGGGTGCTTTAATCGGGTGCTTTAAGGGTGTTGTTCTGATCCCCAGATGTTCTACCACTTTAAGCCCACTTTAAACATCTGGTACAGCCGGTCTCTATTATTGCTGGGAGTTCTGCTTGTTTCCCCGTTTCCAGCAGCAGTAGTACTTTAATTGAGACGGGGAAGATGGGTGCACTCACCATCGGGTCTTCATCTCCGGTATCCCCGTTGGGAGGGGCTTCTCTTGCCAGAGGCTCCTTGCTGTCTTCAGTGGGGAGGGGAATCTCCATGGCTTGTTTGGCAAATTGGCTGGTGTCTGGGGCTTTCCTTGGAGCCCTCCTGCCTCGTGCAGTTGTGGGGGGTCGTTGTTGTGGAACTTGGGCAGGGGCCAGGTACTCAGAAGCTTGATGTCCTGTCTGTCCACAGCAGTGGCACTTTATCAACCCCCCCCCCGGTTGAGGGGGGTGAGATTTGTAGCTTTTGAAATGCGTTTTACAAGGCGGCTGTTGTGCTGGGGTTTGGTTGGGGGGGTGGGCTTCTCTGTCTAGAGCGATGGTATACCAGTTGTGGAGACGCTCAGGCACTCCCCAGATCCCACAGGCTTTTCTGACTTCTGGGTCAATAGCTTCTTTAAAGTAGTGCAGGAGTATGTGGTCAGGCCAATGGCCAAGATTCCCTGCGACTCGTCTAAAGTCCCATACAAAGTCCTTTATAGGTCTATTATCTTGCTTCATGATCTTTAGCATGGCTTTGTTTTCATTTACGTGGTCTGGGTCCTCAAATCCAGAGCAGTGTGATAAACCCATCAGCATCATTTAGTTCAGCAGCGCCCTTAAGCCAGAATGCTGATTTTAGCCAATACACAAGTGTGAAGATGTTTTCTTTACCAGCTTCCCTGAGAACCGGATAAGTATGTATTCACATTGTTTATCCTTTAAAATGAAACAGCCCACATGGCTGTCATAAACATTCCTCAACGTTAAGGAACTCTCAGGGCTCTTTGACGCCAGAATATAGGTTGTAAAATATCTGTTGACACAGGCAATGCTAATAAATCTAATCCAAGTCTCCCCCTTCTCCCAACTGAATGGCAGTATCACTTTTAGGGATCTGACAATACCTCCAAGTCCCATCCAACTCTGTTGTTCTATATTCTATAAGCACATACTTATTATTAGGTTAACAAGATATAATTTATTAGTTTGGTAAGGAGAATTTTAGTTTTACTAAAAAAACATTATTAAGCAACTAAAGGGAAAAGTCAAATAAAGTCAGCTTAATTAAATTGCCTTTGTGAAAGCATAAAGAAAACTTCAGAGTTGTTTAGAGAATCAAGAAGTAAATCATTAAGTAAAAGTTTAATATAGTTTTATTAATTAGTGACTATTTATCCCATTCAAATTCAACTGTGAGAAAGTTGGGAGAGATACAAGCATAGCTCAGGGTCTTTTTTTGCTGAATAGTTTAAAGGATATATAAACAAACAAGAAAAAGGCAGAAAAACCTAATAAAATACATATGAGGAAAAATATTTACAAAAACATGAAAAGTAGAATTTTACACTACATCATTAATTAATTATAAATAACTGAATATATTATATTGTTTTAAAGATAAAATCACTGTTAAACTGGAAACAAAGCATGTCAATAAAGATGAACAAAGTAGAATAATTCAATGAAACTATAAACTATAAACCCACATTACTAAAATCTAATATGATTTGAATAAAACCCAATTTTTTGAGTAGTATGAGTCCATATGTTAAATATCGAAGAGTGGTTTCTCATTTGAATTAAATTCTGTGTAAAATTTATTTTTAAAGCATGAAGGCATCAAAGTGTATTCCCACAACTTGGTTTGACATTCTTCCACTTGAAGGGATCAAGAATTCTTCCAGTAAAAAGCATATAATCCCTTGCAGCAGCTGATAGATTTGCATCTTCTCCTTTAAATAGCAGCAACACTCAGACTACACTGCCCCACAGTGCTTTACAATATCAGCATATTGCCCCCCAAAATCTGGATCATTTTATCGAAGGATGGAAGGCTAAGTCAACCTTGTTCCTGCCAAGATTGAATTCCAGGCTGTGAGCAGAGTTAGCCTGCAATACTGCATTCTAATACACCATCAGGGCTCAGTGAAATGTTGAAATCTTCCCTTGATCAGCTTCTGCCTGCCCGGATGGGTAAAAAGGGCAAACACAGGCTGCTAGCCAGTTTTTGTGGTGGCCATAGGGCAAACTGAGCACAGCCCAACTCTCTTGTCAACCACTCACAATTCTGCCTGGAATTTCTCTGTTTGGTTCCACTTTCTGCCTGCAAAATGCTACATCTTTTATATTATCATGGTTTTAATCCAGATCTAAATATCTAAATATTGAAATGTTTAAAGGACTTTTGACTAGTGCCTAGTCTGTCACTTTCAGATGGCAAAATGATTCATTTTGGGAATTTCTGTAAGAAGCCATCAACCAATTGCAGATCTTGCTGGATTGGATTTGCTGTCTTTTACCCCAATTGGAGCTTTGGAAAAAGCTACTACTTCTATTTTCTTACAAACAGGCGAGAAAATTGTACAAAACTCCATTTTGTGAATGCCTGGCCTACATTTTGAGTTTTCACTGGAGTAGACTATGTAAATCCTTCACTACTTTCCTTACTGAAGTAAATAATGTTATTATCTTTGAAGTGAATTTGGGTGAACATGTCATTTCCATTTTCCCCCGTTAAAGTGATTGTCAAGGCTTGATTGCATTCTCTTGTGCTTTTACCCTTTTGGGTAAAATCTGTTCTGATGGCCCCTTGCTATATGGATCATTATTTGTCTTTCACTTTGAAAGTTCAGTGTAAACACTTTTGATTGTGATATTTCTGTTTCATTGAATGGCTAAATCTTGGCCATTTCTTGTGTTTCAAGTTGGCAACATTGTCCTCTATTCTTTCATCTGAATTTTTTCCATGTGATGTATTTTTGTGTTAGCTTCTATTTTTCAACATGATGATGTTACTACTATATATAGTAGCAGTTATTGCTAATATTTGGGTCATTTGGTTTTTTAAAATCAATTAGAAACAATGTAAACATAATCTTGACTTTTTGAATTTTTCTATTAGGCTGATAGAGAATTTTGTCACTTTGTTTTACTGGTTTAAAGATAAAATTGTCTGATACTTTCTAATAACTATTGCAATCAGTCACTCTATCAAAGAGATGAGTGGCATATAAATTTGTCCTTTTATTGCCTTTTAAGAGAATTAGAAGATTGTGTAAAATCACTAATTTGGGGATTTTCCCTACTGCATTTTGCAGTCATTCTTGATGACTGGCCAATTCTTGTCTTTTACCTTCCTTAGGGCTCAATAATAAAGACTTCAAATGAAGATTACTTCAACAGTAGTTTTTATTTTTGGCTATCTCCAAGTTTAAGTTCCCAATCAGATATTGTCAGATATGTACCTTCGTATTGGGCAAAATTTATTCTCACTTGCATATATCTTATTAAATTATGTTGATTGCCGGGAGGTGTGGCTCCCGCACTGCAAATTGGCCGGAAACAAGCCTGGGCAATTCGCCCAGCACAAGTGGAATGACGGAACCAATGTTGGAGGAGGAGCATCAGTGAAGGATGAATGCCTATGGTAGGTCAGTTGTGATGGAGGGGCTGAGGTGAAATAGGAGTGGCCTTGTGGCTATGGCCAATTATCCTATTCCACCTGCAAGATGCTACCACCCTCATAAATGCAAGTGCCCAAATTGCAATTGTATGGTAGCACGAAAGTCATAATTTTAAGGACAGGTTATAAATAACTTTTTCTGAGGCTGTCATAACTTTGAAGCATTGTTAAATGGTCAAGTTAAGGAATACCTATAAAGAAGGACAGTCTTTATTATTATTAAAGCTTTATTAGATGTAGAGGACCATGAGAGCTGTGATAATTTCACTAAAGAACTAATGAGCAAGGAAGGATAGAACTTAGAAGGTTGGGTAACCATCCTTAGAACAGGTCTCCTCAAATTTTTGAAAATGACAGACTCATTGTGAACATTTATATAAAATTACTGTCATAGTAGAAGACAAAATGGATATAAAAATCTACGTACCTGTACATAGCAGGTTTCTGGGATGTAAAAAAAAACAGACCAAGATAAATCATTTCAGATTTTTTTTCACAATATAACATACTGTATAACCTGTAGGGATGCAGTGGCTCAGTGGCTAAGATGCTGAGCTTGTCAATTGAAAGGTCGGCAGTTCAGTGGTTCGAATCCCTAGTGCTGCATTAATGGGGTGAGCTCCCGTTACTTGTCCCAGATTCTGTTCGAAAGCACATAAAAAATGCAAGTAGAAAAAATAGGGACCACCTTTGGTGGGAAGGTAAAGAGCATTCCGTGCACCTTTGGCATTTAGTCATGCTGGCCACATGACACGGAGACGTCATCACTGGCTCCTCGGCTTTGAAACAGAGATGAGCACCGTCCCCTAGAGTCGGAAATGACTAGCACATATGTGCAAGGGGAACCTTTACCTTTACGTTATAAGCTGCAGAATTCAATTGAAAACCAAACTGAAATCTTTTATGGGAAAAATATATTTATAAACTTACAATAATGGTTGCATAAATGTGCACACTCTTAAAACTAATACTTTGCTGAAGCAGCATATGTCTTTGGCATAGGAGCCTTTCAGCATGGCATATCTTGCCTTGGGAACCTTTGCCTACTCTTCTTTGCAGAAATGCTGCAAATCTGTCAGATTGTGAGAGCATTTTCTGTGCATTTTCTTTCGATCACTTTGCAGGTTTTCGATTGGATTCAGGTCTGGACTCTGACTGAGCCATTCCAAAACATTGAGATTCTTCTGATGAAGCTATTCTTTTGTTGATTTGGAGGTAATCCAAATGATTTGGAGTCATTGTCATGTTGAAAGATGAAATTCATCTTCATCTTCAGCATTTTTGTGCCATAATTCAATATTTGGAACTGTTCATAATTTCCTCCACCTTGACTAAAATTCTAGTTCAATCTGAAGAAAAGTAATCCCAAAGCATCCCAAAGCTACCACCACACTTCACTTCACGTATATGTACTTTTGGTGATGCACAATTGTTTTTGCACCGCACATACTTTTTGGAATTATAACCAAAAAGTTCAACTTTGGTCTCATTAAGACCATAACACATTTCCCCACATGCTTTTGTCAGAGTTAATGTAGGTTTTTGCAAAAAGTAGCCAGGCATGGATGTTTTCTTTGTAAGAAAAGGCCTCTGTCTTGCTGCCCTACCCCACAGCCAACATATGAAGAATAAGGGAGATTGTTGTCACATGTAATACACAACCAGTATTTGCTAGAAAATCCTGCAGCACCTTTAATGTTGCTGTAGAACTTTTGGGCGAGTTTTCTTGTTTTTTCATCAATTTCGGAGGAGTCCTAGTTCTTCACTGTTGAGCTATTTTTTCCACTTGTCTTCACTGTGTTCTATTCCATAGTATCCATGGAATGGATGTGAATGAATGGTTTTGTATCCTTCTCCTGACTGATATCTTCCAACATGGAAAACATCAACATCTTTGATGCTTCATAAGCTCTTTGCAGACCATGGGTTTTGCTGTAACAGGCAACTGAGTAAATGTCAGAAAAAATCCAGAAAAAGAGTGTTATCCCTTTGTTTGCCTTTTCTTTGGATGTATTTCCAAAGAGAGACATCTCTTTTATTATTGTTTAAGAATGTGTGTGGGGCATATGTTGGACCTATAGAATTTGGCTACACTGCAGAAAGAAAGAGCAACAGAGAATCTGATGGATACTAGATACTGTAGTCCTATAAGCAGGACTGAAGGGCTCTGAAGTTCCACTGCAATAGACATTGCCTTTATATTTTTTGCTTCTGGGGGAGAAAGAGGCTGATTTCATTCTTAGTCTACTAAGGAATGACAAAAAACCATAAATATGAAATATAGACATATTTCAACCCAATGAACTTTGTAAGATGCAATTACACAATTATATTTTTTGGCCCAAAGAAAATCTGTATTTTTTCTTTTTTTTTCTTTTTCTATGACCAAGGAGCATGTGTGACAATAGGACTATGTCCATCTAGAGATCCAGTTTGGTGTAATGACTAAGACATCACATTAGAAACTGGGAGACAGTGAGTTCCAGTTCCTTAGGCACAAAGTTCGCTGGGTGACCTTGGGCCAGTCACGCCCTCTCAAGCAGGCAAGGGCTTCCAAAATCTTCCCAAGAAAACTGCAGGGACTAGTCCAGGAAGTTGCCAGGAGTCAACAATGATTCAAACACAAACACACACACACACACACACACACACACACCTCTTGTTTCAAAAAGGGTGATCCTTCATAATTGGTGATACTCTAATTTTCCAAAACAATCTAGAATAAAAAGGCAACATATTTGACATGTAAGGAAATAAACATCTAAGCCACATTTCATTTACAGTTAATTTTTATTTCATTCTAAAGTCAATTAAGTACACACATACATACATACTCACACATACACACACCCAAATCCACATGCACACTCACACATAATCACCTATTGTTCCATACAGTGGGGCATTGGCCAGTGGGATTCTGCACTGAATGTAGAGAATTTTAGCCTGGTGGGAGCCCTAGTTGAAACACATTTTATTTCTGGGCTCATGCAGGAGAGAAATGACTCATGCAGGAGAGAAATTAAGTGAAAGACTGCAAAAAAGATAGAAAGAAACATTTTGCAGTCCATTCCTGAAGGAGGTACAGTAGAGGCTATTTTTTGCCTATTGCAATCACTTCACATCAGTACCTTTTGATAGGAAGTAGCAAACACTAGATTGGAATGCCTGCAAGACCCTCAGCAATTTTAAAATAAAAAGGAAGCACCACACCACCGATGCTAACCCTAATGAAGTTTACACGGCAATCTGAGATTATTATTTTCTTTCTTTTATTTTGCAGCTTTTCCACAGTTTCCAATGTTGTTCAGTGACCCTTCTAATCCTCTCAGAAAGTTCAGTTTACTCTGGCAAAAGTACAAGCCTAAATCCCTGAAGATTCAAGAGTGAAAGAATGGTCCTAAAGTAAACCTGTGCAAGGAATGCTGACAATTCTGTACTTATACAGAAGCTGGATATTTCTTTGCTTGATTCTAACAGTATCTTGCCTTCTTGCTCCATTCTGAAAAAAACAAAGCAGGTTTCTACTGAAAACTTTAACTTTAAAGGAAGGAGGAGCAGATTTTAGAATGTTAACTTTGGGATGTTACTCTTTTGCATAACTTCAGTTGGACAAAGCATGATCAGAATCCATCATTTCTTTAGTCATTTCCTTTTTCTTTAATTTATTTCAGAAATTGTGATGGAGTCAGTAGACTGCTGGGTAGCCAAAAGAGGTACTGGGGAGGTTGCCTCTATGAGAGCTGGGTTCAGAATTATAGGCAGAGACAAAGGTGGCACTCCCACTTGTAAGGGGGAAGCTAGTGGTTGAAGAATAAGAGGCTGCTGTGCCACTGCTGGAGGAATATCTGTAGCTAGGTTCATCTTCCCAGGTGTTGCTGGAGAGGCAAAATGTGATCCAAAGTGACTGGAAATGCAGGCATTCTCAGAATCTGCAGGGAAAAAATAACAGACTTCTCATTTTTATATGAGGGACATTAGTCTCTATCACTTTCCCCAAATTTCACCCAATTCGTTCTGAGCTCTTCTAAGTCCTTAGAATTTGAGTGTTCATGTCTGCAATGGACACTCTTGTATAATCGCCATTTAAAATTTGTAGACATTATAGGAGAGAGGTGGTACTCTACAGTAGCAAAAATCAGAAGTCTGGTGGCTCCTTTTCTCACTAATGAATTTTATTAAGAAGCACAAGTAGCTCACCATCAGAGTGGCTGTTTAAGGAGTAAAACCGGGGTGAGTAGGGGGAATATAGGGATGGCCATCAAATTGTTAAAGTCCTCATAACCTATCTCACCTGTTGACCTCATCTTCATAACCAGCTATCTTCCTTGCCTTTGCCATTCCATTCCAGTATAAATTTAAATCCCATCAGTCTAGTCATTTAAATCCCATCAGTCTAGCCATTCTTTGCATCTGTGCGTGTATGTTACTTTAACTATATGATTCTCACTGGCCCAGCAAATAGGTTTTAATATATCCATTCTTATATGTTATTCCTAGATCTGGACATAACTCACTTATCCATTTCACACCCCGCTTCAAAACCATTTTAGCTGCATTCTTAAATTTAACTCAACTTTGCCTTCCAGGGAAAGGCTACGTCTCTGATGACTTTCCACCATCAGGTAAAAGAGGGTCTATTCTACTGGGCTGGATTTTAAAAGTTTAACTGATTGTTTTTCATGCACTGAATTTTAGCTTTGAATTTTGCATATTTCCCTGTTATTAGATTATGTGCAATCAGAGACAAATTTATTTTTAATTAGTTTTTTTCCTTCTTTTTCTATTCTGTTCTTTTTCTATTCATAGTTCATCTTGTAGAAAATATAATCCTACCACTGGCTGCTAGTTCTGGAGACTTCTCAGATGATGCTGAAAGAGTAGATGGTCTGGAATCTTCTCCAGAGGAATGTGTCTGAGCAGATATTGATGCTTTTGGTGGATGGACTTCTACTGGTAAGGTAGAAACTGGGTCTAAATAAAAGCAGCAAGGAGCAGTATTATAAAAGTCTCTCAAATAAAGCTGCATTCAGACTATGGCCCCTTATGTATCTCCACAACAAACCATTAAACACATGCAAAATGCCCTAATACATTGGGCGTTTGATGTTGAAATTTGATAAGAGATGAAATATATAAAAACAAATTAAATTTGGAAAGTTGATAAATACTTTATTAAAGCTTGTTTGAAGCTAGAGCTTGGATTTCTGTGATCAAACAAGTTTTATATAATTATTAAATTATATTATTAATAACTAAATATAATTATTTAATTATTTAATAATATAAGCTATTAAACTACAGGTGATCCTCATTTAATGACCATTCATTCAGGGACCATTCAAAGTTAGGGTGCTAATCAAGTGGTATCTAAACTGATCTTCAAAGTTCTGGCTGTCTCCACATCCCCAATGTCATATGATCACAATCTGAATGCTTAACAACTGTTCACACTTACAACAGTTGCAGTTTCTTGCAGTCACATGATCGCCATTTCCCTGCTGACTTCCCAGAAGCAAACTCTGTGGGGAAGCTGGCGGGAAGGTTGCAAGTTATTTCAGTAAGTCACCCTCCTGGTACGTAATGAGACTTTTCGGCTCAAACTCTTGGTGCTGCCTGTTCCTCCTCCAGGGTTTTGGGCCACAGCCCCTCTGTCCCAGTCCCTTTGCCGTGGCCCATTGGTTGCAGTACAGTTAGCATTGGGCTTTTGGGCGCAGAGGACAGTTCAAAGCCAGACAATCAGTGCAGGGGCTCGGGGGCCTTGGGGGTAGAGCAGGGGCTGCAGTTCAGAGGGAGGCTCTGTTAATTCAGAGCATCCTGAGGCGGCCGAGAGCAGCGCGGGGGAGGGATCCAGCTACAAAAGATGGGGAGAGGGGGGCTGTAGAGGTTCCCAGGGCTTCTCCCTGTGGAAAAGGGGGCTGCCCACTTGGGGCAAAGGTATTTCTACCCCGACCGGGGCTGCCCACTTGGGGCTCTGAAACCCCCAGCCCGCCCCAGCCAGGAGCCCCTCGCCTGTCAGTTTGGAGCCTCCTGAGATAGCCAAGAGCAGCACAGGGGGGGAGGAGGGCTGTAGAGGACAAGGGATCCATCAGGTGGGGCTTTTGCAACCAGCTGGCGGGAATGGCTGGCCTGATCTTTTGCTTTTCCTTCTGGTTTCTGAAGATCTTTTGCTTTTCCTTCTCCTGGTTTCTGAAGACCCATCTGTCCCAAGAGCCCTACTCTCTTCTAATTCCAATTGCTTATCCTTTTCTCTTTCTCTGCTCATGTTCCTTTCAAGCTCGAGCCGAAAAGTCCTAGACCCCTCCTGGTAGCAGCAATCCCTGTATTAGTCCTGCCTCATACTTGTATGTAAGAACGATCCTTGACTCTATTTGTTGACAAAGTCAATGGATTACAATAAAGCAAAGCCAGAACTGAGGTTTGTGCGCCAAATCCTTAAGTATAACTTCCCTATCCAAACACTTCCCACTGTTGCCCCAGGGGTGGGATCTACTTACCTTTACTACTGGTTCGCAATGGGATACACTTGCGCGTGAACAAAGCTCACACACGTGCATGTGCGGATCACATCCAGGGCGATGGATGGAGCCTCCCGCCGGTTTTACTACTGGTTCTTGCGAACCGGTTTGAACCGGGAGCAACCCACCACTCCCCCCCCTCAATCACCCAATCAGTTTTTAAAAAGTTGTTTTTGAAACAGTCACTCTTGCAGTTGCATTCCTCTCCCATGGAAATGACCTTGAAGACTTTTCATTGAGAAGGATGCTTCTATCAGTTTCACTTTCCCCCAAGCATTTACCTTCACCCTCTCTTCCACCCTGCTCCCAGGGTCCATGGCAGACTGGCACTGAATGACAGCAAAGTGTAAGGTGGCAGTTCTGACAACCTGGCTCTGCCGCACTCACACTGCACCCCGTGGGCAATTCAGATACCCTCCCCTGTCCAGAGTACCAACTCCTGGCCACACAGTGCTCATGCAGCACTTTGCCTGGGACTCGCAGGCAAAGAGATCTTCACTTAATGACATCAACCAAGAGTGCTAAGTTTGCCATCAGTAAATGATGTAGTCACATGACACCATGCTTTATGACAGCATTGCTTAGAGATAGAAATTTTTGACTGAATGAGTAGATGGTCTGGAATCCACTCCAGAGGAATGTGTCTGAGCAGATATTGATGGTTTTGGACTTCTACTGGTAAGGTAGAAACTGGGTCTAAATAAAAGCAGCAAGGAGCAGTAAACGTCCCTCAAATAAAAAACAACAAACCAGTTAACTAAGCACTGCCTGTACATACTGTGTTCAATATGTTTTATAGGAATAAATTTTAGCTGATGAAATATGGCTTTTTAAATATAAGGTTATTTACATTTGATAATTTACTATGTGTTAGATACAATTAAGAGAATTGTATGAATTTTTTTTAGTAAGTGTCAGGCATAAGAAATCAGGAACCTCATTGTTCAATTGAATACAAATTTATTCCATGTTACCTCTAAAAAAAAATGGACTTAAATATTTTGTGGGTGTGGACTGCAAATTGATGATGTGCTTCCTCTGGCTCAGCCTGGTCATCTCCTACAGCAAGTTTTTTATTAGTATTTTAAGATAATTTATAGATTTGAGTTATTTGTTTAAATTTGGATTGTAATTCTATTGTTATAATCTTTGCACTAAAAGAACTTTCTTTTAGAGGTCATTTTTATTATAAATTTATTTGATGTATAACTTTTTGGTCATTTTTGTTTTGTCATTCCCTTTCTTTTAGGTTAGTATTTTAATGTTTGATGTTGAAATTTGATAAGAGATGAAATAGATAAAAACAAATTAAATTTGGAAAGTTGATAAAAAGGAAATTGTTATTCCCAGCCTTGGATTGTGGCTTTTCAAAACTCAAATAGTAGCCTCTTTCTAGAAAGGCCTCTTGGTCTAGAAAGGACTATGTAACTCTGAAGCTCAAGTCCTATATGGACTTCTGAATATACCTTGGATGACTGTCTGTTTGAAGAGCTCATCTCGTAGTTTTGGCAAAAAGCAGTCTATGCGCTCCCAGGTGATTTCCCATAGATCTGAGTAGCCTGTTCGTGAATCAGCATTATGGAATATCCCAGCTGTGTCCATTACTAGCAGCATATTCTTCAGTGATTCAGGGATGGCCTCTGGCTGGAAGGCAAAACATATTTATCAATGGGTCTGCAAAATTGCCACTGAATTTTGATGGCAAGAAGCAAGTGTTATTATTTGGAATTGAATTTTAGAACAAGAGAAAACTTGGCATGTTTCTACAGCTAACCCTACAACTTTGCTTGAGTTGCCAGGAAATGGGAGAGACCTGACAATAGTACAATACTAATTACAACCAAAGTTAGACTGTTTGAACAATTTGCCATTATGCTTTCTTATGATAAGTGTATTAACAATAAATTTTAATTGTGACTGCTGTCCTGAATTTTTGATATGCCAATCATGGTTTGGCTCTAAGACTATCTGCTCCTGTCAGCAGTATCCATTACCCTCACATACTGCCTGCCATGTTTGAAATCTTAATACAATGTTAAAATCCTCTTTTTATTCTCTTTTACCCTAGATATAGCATCATTGCTGTTTTAGACCAAGCTGCTTCTTTACCATGATTGCTGGGATGACACATAGAACAAAATATTTTTGATTCCTGAGATTAGGAATTAATAGAGATTTCTACCCTTTCCTTTGATCATTTTTAGATTCGGTTTCCACTGGATGGAACAGGAGGAAAGTGGAATGATCATCTATCATCTCCTTATCCTGCTTGTTAAAACAAAAAGGTAATTTCCTTTTTTTGAAGCTGAAAGCACTCCAGACCACACTCTACATTTCTCCTCTCTATTTTTTCTAAGCAGAGTGCATTATTGCAATGGATAATCTGCTTATGAAGAGATAAGCTTTTTGTTACCTAGCTGAGAATAATAGAATGTACTGTAATGTGTAATTCAGGATGGGGAAAGGAGAGAAGTGGGACAAAATGAATTAAATAATGTTTTAATTAAAAGCACTACATTTATTATTAATCCAGACTCTATAATTTTTATGAATGGGTTCTCAGATATAAATGTGGCACTTAGTCTGATTAAGGCTGCATTACCTTGATTATATGTTTTCTTTTCCCAACATGCTATTGAGAAATTGGAGAAGTAAAAAAACTGAACCTTGCAAAGAGAACTACTAATAATTAAGATAGCCTCCACTTACCGTATATACTCGAATATAAGCCAAGTTTTTCAGCACGTTTTTCAGGCTGAAAAAAGCCCCCTCGGCTTATATTCGAGTCACGGAAAAAATGCCTTTTTCCCTGCAACCGTTTTGGCTCCCGGGGTTGCAGAGAGGCTTGCTAAAGCCAAAATGGGGTGTGTGGGGTGCGGCACCCCTCCCCCGCACCCCTTTTTGGCTTTAGGGGTTGCAGGGAGGCAGGGGTGAAGTGCTCCCACTTGGACTGGCTCGGGCGAGTAGGTAGTGGAGATTGAGGCGAGTTCGCCGTACTGGTAGCAATTGGTGGCTGGCCACGCCCCAGAACTGGGCCACGTGGAAGGCAGACAAGCTTCGCAGGGCTGCGGGGAAGGGAGCTTCCCAGCGTGCCCTCCTCCTCTCCCAGGTGACAGCCAGGGCTTCGCCGCCTCCTCTTTTCCTCAGAGGGACAGCGTCTGCCTCCAAGTTCTTGCAGAGGGAGGGACATACATAAACACACACGCCCCTGTTGCCCCCCCCCTTAATTTTGCTGTCGGCTTAAAGTCAATCTGGAAGAGCTGGAAGACATTTCCTTACATCTCCACCAAACTCATTGTTGGGAGCGTCAGTGATCTAAGGAAACGTCTTCTTATACCTTCTCCTCTCCATTCCCATTCCCCCTACCCCGTTTTTCCATTTCTGTGCCTGGATTCTGCTAATTACCCCTTCTCCTTCCTTTCCCCCTCCCCCCCCGGTTATTCCATTTCTCTGCTGGATTCTGCTTCTGCAAGAGAAGGCTCCGATGTTTGCTTGGGTGGTGGAGGGAAACTCAAAGTGTTGGGGGCTTCAGAAGGGCAGAATGAGCTTCAAAATGTGCAGCTCCTGGCTCTAACAGTGAGTGACGTCAAGTTGGCTGGGGAATGGGGGCACTGGAGTTGGGCAGGTGAATCTACAGAGGGCGTCATTCTTTAGGCAGGCTGAGCATTATGGGGCTTGAAATCAGGGGTGGCGAAGGCTGAGACACAGAAAGAGACAAAGAATGAAAGAGAGAATGAGAGAGAGAGAGGGGGAGAGAGAGAGAAAGAGGGGGAGAGAGAAATGGTGACAAGATAGGGCAAAAACGTAAAATGTGAGGACAGTTGTAAGTTCAAGGATTGGTCACAAGTGTGAGGACCAGTCAAAAATTACTTTTCCAGCCCTCTGAGTAGTCCATATGCACAAAAGGACTATCCAGAGGGCTGAAAAAAGTGATTTCTGACAGTCCTCGCACTTTTGACCAGTCTTTTTTTATTCTGAAACTTACCAGTAGCCTATGCATTTCCCACCCCCGGCTTATACTCGAGTCAATGAGTTTTCCCAGTTTTTGTGGTAAAATTGGGGGCCTCGGCTTATATTCGGGTCGGCTTATACTCAAGTATATAGGTACTTACCAATAAGTCACTGGAGCCAGCATGCATGTATTTATCCATGAAATCCAATATTGTCAGCCATAAAGCAGCAAATGTTGGGAGAGAGAGGAGTGGGGACAAATGTTGCAAAAAGACCTAAACAGAAAATACAGTGAGAATTTAGTTTAGGATTCAGCAAGTCTTGTCCACTGTGACTTTCATGTGATGTTAAAAAATATTTTTTTACCAATATCAGTGACCAAGTTGCACACTGTTTCTTTATTCGTAATAAAAAGTGAAAACAAACTGAGTGAAATGACTAATGACAATTATGTGGCACAAAATTTTCAGGGTAAAGGTATGAGGAATCGGAGTTTTATTGTGTTGGGGGTGTTACTTGGAACCCTGACATAAAGACCCCCCCAAATCTTTCATTTTAAATTCTGGAGTAACATTTTATTTCACATAAAACATATCTAGTCCTTTAAAGCTGAAAAAAGTTTCCCCATGAATTTATAGATAGAATAGAAATAATTAAATATATATATTTAAATAACAAGTTTGTAGCTGAATACTGAATCTTTTTTAAAAACTTGTATCGCCTCCCAAAGGAAGCTGTGAGGCAGTTTTCCAGTCCCATAAGTGCGCTGATAAAAGTAAACAAATTTGCTTTGGTAAGAACACTTAAGTGACAGAACCTGTTGGCCAATCTCCATTGGAATGGGGCTAAATTCTGGAAACTGCATCCAATTTTCATTTTCTTCTCCTTAATCATGAGAACTATTACAATTCAGTCAGAAACCACCTTCTAAAAAGAGAAGTAGCCTTATACCTTGGAGAGTAGAGTTGAAGCTCTCATTCTGGTCTCTTCCATCCCTCCAATATCTGCCGGGCTAATATTTTCCAGAAGTTTGGTCAACAAAGGAAACAGAACCTATTGATCCAAGGTATGGAATTTGCTAATAGTTAAGAAAGATAATTCTAATACTGTATACAGGCTGCAAGCAAATCAAGAGTTAAGTACTGGTAGATTAGCAGAGGAAGCAGATTGACTCATCAATAGATAAATGTTTTAATATTTAATATTAATAAAATAAATTTCCACCCACAGGCCAAAAATAGGCACTGGTGTCTATTAGTTTCTACTTCAGACTTGATTATTTGTCTGTTCTGTTTTCCTTTACTACAAAGTGTTTCTAAGCTGCTCTAGGAGCTTTTTTGTCTACAAACTTTACAAAAAAGTAATGTTCACTACATCATACCAAAAGCATCCTCATGTAATACAAAAATCTCTTTCATAGCCAAAAGGTTCTATAACTCAACACAGTGAGGTCTCTGCAAACAACTCACCACAGGACAAGAGTTACACCAATATGGAAGAAATAGTCAAATAGAATCATTAAAGAAAGGATGCCAAAAGAGGGACAAAATAAAATGTGAATGACAAAAATTAAAATTATTTTTAAAAATTATTTTAATTAATTAAATTGAATTGTTGAAGCGTCCTGCAGAGAGTTTTCCCGTGGTGAGTTAGCCATTTAAAACTGGTGCAGCATTCCATAGTCATGCGGTCAAAATTTGGATGCCTGGCAACTGGCATGTATTTATGACAGTTGCAGTCCCAGTGTGTTGTGATCATCCTTTGCAATCTTCTGACAAGTAAAATCAATGGAGAAGCCATATTCATCTAACATTCGTGTTGCTAACTTAACAACTGCAATGATTCAACTTAACTTCAACTTAACAACTATGGCAAGAAAGGTTGCAAATGGGACAAAACTCACTTAATAACTGGAAATTTTGGGCACAATTGTGGTCATAAATCAAGTACTACAGGTAAGGTAGCTATTCACCTTGATTTATAAAAATAATAAAAGGCAGGTTTACTTACATCCTACCTTTATTATTTTTATAAATCAATGAATAAAAATTTGAGTTTAAAGTTGCTGAAATGTTAAGATGAAGTTTCATCCAAATCCCATATTTACAATATGCAATACTAATGTGCAATACTGTTTGATACTAGTAAATAGGAAATTTCCATTTGGCATGGTTCCTTGAAATGTCAAAATGACAGTAAAATTTCCTCTCCGATTTATCTAGCAGCAATCAAGCAGCAATTAAGATCATCCTTATGATCTGAACAATAACTGAGTTATTATTCAATTATTTACCTGAAGTATTTCTTTCCAAATATTCCACAGTATCTTATGCCTAAAGTAGTAAGTTATCTTTACTACTATAAGACCCTGTCTTATATTTTTTGAACCCTGAAATAAGCGCTTGGCCTTATTTTTGGGGAAGTCTTATTATTTTGGGGCGCATGGAACAAGATGGGGCTCCTCTTGCTGTCTTACCTGATTTCCAGCTATGTCTCCCTAACCCTAAGCAGATAAAATGACGGCGACTGGCTGCGCATGTGTTTAAATATTTTCAGGGAGGGCTTATTTTGGGGGGGGGTATTTTTAGCGCATGCGCTGAAAAGCTCAATTGGGCTTATTATCAGGGGATGTCTTCTTTTTGGGGAAATAGGGGAGTACAAATAAACAGCATATAACTGCATAAATGCCACATACAGTATATCACAGAAGTGAGTACACCCCCTCACATTTTGTAAATATTTAAGTATATCTTTTCATGTGACAACACTGAAGAAATGACACTTGGCTACAGCTTGTATAACAGTGTAAATGTGCTGTTCCCTCAAAATAACACAAGACACAGCCATTAATGTCTAAACTGCTGGCAACAAAAGTGAGTACACCCCTAAGTGATAATGTCCAAATGGGGCCCAAGTAGCCTGGTGTCATGTGACTCGTTAGTGGTATAAGGTCTCAGGCATGAAGGGGGAACAGGTGTTTTAAATTAGGCGTTATCGCTCTCACTCTCTCATACTGGTCACTGGTTCAACATGGCACCTCATGGCAATGAACTCTCTGAGGATATGCAAAAGCGAATTGTTGCTCTACATAAGGATGGCCTAGGCTATAAGAAGATTGCCAAGACCCTGAAACTGAGCTGCTGCACGGTGGCCAAGACCATACAGCGGCTTGCCATGGTCGACCAAAGAATTTGAGTGCCCATGCTCAGCATCATATTCAGAGGTTGGCTTTGGGAAATAGATGTATGAGAGCTGCCAGCATTGCTGCAGAGGTTGAACGGGTGGGGGGTCAGCCTGTCAGTGCTCAGACCATATGACGCACACTGCATCAAATTGGTCTGCAGGGCTGTCGTCCCAGAAGGAAGCCTCTTTTAAAGATGGCAACCAAGTGAGGAATACGTAGACAAGTGTGTCTACATATTACAAGTTACATTGTAGCCAAGTGTCATTTCTTCAGTGTTGTCACATTTAAAAAATGTGAGGGGGTGTACTTACTTCTGTGATAGACTGTATATCTCTTAAACATAGCCCGATCATTAAAAAAATTCTAATTTTTGGTTTTTTTAATTGTTGTCTTTCACCTAAATTTCCGAGACCCTGTGATAAGAGTGAATCTAATCCTTATTATCTTTGAAAAGCTGTCATTCCTTGTAATGAACATACATTACCTTATTGAAGCAGGATTCCCATTCCAAAGCATCGAGAGCTTGTAAATCATGCACAAGAAGAGCCCGCTGCAGGTAGGTCAGTGCCTGCATCCGTATTTGTCTTCTTGCATCACAACACAAACAAGCAATGCCTGTACAAAATGATGTGAAAAGAACTATTTACTCTTGATTAATAATCTTATATCCAACATATATAATTTTCACCTCTTCCTAAGAAACATGAAAATCCTGTGGCATACTTAAAGTAACAAAAGGCAAGACAAAATACAGAGTTTTAGTGTTCTACACTAGTAGATCTGATCAATGACTTTCATAGAAAATTGAGTTTATAAATGATCTGAAGTTAGCAGTTGAATAGTCAGGGGAGGGACCAAGCTTATTATTGACCATGAAATTATTCAGGATATTGAAACAAGAACAGGATTCTAAAGAATTCTCTCAGGCCACCTGGGAGAATAAACAAGGTTTCAGAGGAAACGGGAATTCCCTGAGGTGGTGTT
Organism: Ptyas mucosa; assembly: GCA_012654045.1. Taxonomy (NCBI): domain Eukaryota; kingdom Metazoa; phylum Chordata; class Lepidosauria; order Squamata; family Colubridae; genus Ptyas; species Ptyas mucosa. The sequence continues at coordinate 20,367 of WNWU01013289.1, forward strand.
GAACTCTACAGTTCAACTGTGGGGTTAATTGCCACTTGGAATGAAAGGCAATGTAGGTCGGGTCTATGACAATAGGGGTCTATGACTTTTCGGCTTAAAAGTTTCTCCTTGCCTGTTTTGCCTCGAGGTTTTCGCCTCTGGGTTATTAGTGATTCCTCGGCTGGCCCTCCCCCAGTCTTTCGCCCCAGCACAACGGCCACAGCCACTCCCTCCCAGGCACTTTGCTGCAGCCCATACACAGAAGGAGGTTTCATCCTAGGTTTTTTGACACCTGGGACAGTTAGGGCCCAACAAATCAGCTAGAGGGGGAAGGAAGGAAGGAATAGCCTTGGTGAAATGGGAGGGAGAAGGAGGGAGGGGACTCTGGCTCTTTTTTTTTGAGAAGGAAGAACCCTTTTCAGGCCAGATATCCAAATTGATTATTTATTTATTTATTTATTTATTTTTAGAATTCTATACCGCCCTTCTCCCTGGGGACTCAGGGCGGTGTACAGCCAAGTAAAAACACACAATATAAACATTAAGAACAAATTAAAAAGAATATCTAAATTGGCTTCAAATTTAAAAAACACCCCAGTTTAAAATTATTTAAAAGGCTTTGCTTAGGCCAGCCCGGCTTGTTGGAAGAAAAATGTTTTAAGGGCACGGCGGAAGGCACGGAGGTCATGGATTCTTCTTATCTCTGGGGGCAACTGATTCCAGGGGGTGGGGGCCCCCACAGAGAAGGCCCTCCCCCTGGGGGTCACCAGCCTGCATTGCTTGGCCGATGGCACCCCAAGGAGGCCCTCTCTGTGGGAGCGCACGGGTCGACGGGAGGTCGTCGGTGGCAGAAGGCGGTCTCGTAGATAACTGGGCCCTATGCCCTATGCCCAGATAACTAATGACAATGAATAATTTATGATTCCCACCCTAAAAAGGGGGGGGGAGATGTTAGCAAATATCACATTAAAGATTTAGAAAAGGAAATTGTAAAAGCGCTGTGTTCCCACCCCTGCCCGTTCCCCCAGTTCAAAGGACTCCTGGTGTTTTGTTTTTTTTTGCAACTGTCCCAGGTGTCGAAAAACATAGGACAAAATCTCCTTCTGTGTATGGGCTGCGGCAAAGCACCTAGGGAGTGGCCGTGGTCATTGTGCTGGGGCGAAAGACTGGGGGAGGGACAGCCAGGGAGAAAAGTTTGTGGCTAATAACCCAGAGGCAAAAACCTCGAGGCGAAACAGGCAAGGAGAAGCTTTCAAGCTGAAAAGTCCCATACCGGACAATAGCCCTCAGCTGCCTGCTCCAATTCATCAGGCAGGGCAGGGCAGGGCAGGGCAGGGCAGGGCAGGGCAGGGCAGGGCATTTTCGAAAGGCTATGCATCCAAGGACTGAGAGGCAGCCAGGCGTGCATTCTGACCGACACTGGTTGCTACCCAGGCATTGATGCATGAGCAGCTCAGGCCCAAGCTCTGTCCCCAAACTTGGGAACTGGCTGCTGGCAGCCACTTTTCAGCTGTCCTCATAGCTCTCTTCTTCAATAAGGTCTCTGCCTGCTATATGCGGATGAGGCTTGCGTCCCTGCATATGTGTCCCATTTGGCTTCTATCTGCTGCTCGCCCTCCCATGTTGAAGACCACAGCAAAGCTTGATTCTGCCACACACCTGCCCACCCACACATGCGTAGGCAAGTTCAGACTTGGTTGTGGAGAGATGATCACAAGGTGTTTTAGGCTGGTAATGACCCATCCGAGCTGGGCCTTCCTCAGCAAGGTGGATTGTTTGGTATGTGGACTCCTCTGGGCTGCTGGGACAAATAGAGGGGTGTGACTCAGGCTGGATCCCAGAATTGGGCTCTGCAATGCTCCACAGTCAGCCCTCCCTACTACACAAGTATTAATGATTCTATCTCCTTGATCTCCTGAAAAAGGCCATTTAACTCAGGTACCATTCTGGCAGTATTCAACCCCTGGAGCAATTTGGAAAGGAATAAAAAAAAAATCAAGCACAGAGTTTTGCCTTTGACTTACAAGCAAATGGAACAAAAGCTGGGACAAATGGGAGGGTGACTCTCCCCCCCCCCCATATCCCAGGATCTCCTTCAGACCCAGGTAGACAGGAGGGTGACCAGTTGTGCCATTTTCCTTTTCTTCTCACTAAGAGAACTAAGACAAGATCCAAAATATTTCTCCAAGCAGGAGCAGGTTACACCTATCAAAATGTTTAATTTAAATACAATAAATTAAATACTATACCTAGAAAAGGAAGGCATGCATGCAGAAGTGGGGCTCTCCTGAATAATCTATTTAAAAGCCTATTTAAAAAAATCCTAAACATGTAAAGAATTGTACCAGAAAAAAAGTGAATAGAGGAAAAGATGGACTTGGAGAGAAAACTTGGAAATCAAACATTTATTTGGATGCAAATTTTATTCTGGTGAGTTCTGCTGAATAGCATGGGCTGTCAGCAGCTCCCTTTGTAATGAGGGAAAGAAGGCAAAGCACAGCATCTCATCACTGAGATAATTTTCTCTATATAAACTGTAGTTTTTCTTCAATATTGACTGCATAGTTTTTTTCACTATTAACAGTGTATACTGTATACAGAGACATAATGCAAAATGAAATAGGTATAGATTTGTTTGCACGAGTGTTTTTTTCCTCTTTAATAAATTAGGTGCAAATGTGTTTTTAAGGGTATTTTTTTCTTTATTTATGATGTGTGTGTGTATGCATATATGTGTGTGTGTGTGTGTGTGTGTATGTTTGTACAATCTTTTTACACTATCAGCAAGCTGGTATTTTATTTTTTAGTCTCAGCTGAGATACTATTTCAGCTGAAATTTTGTTTTGTTTTTTCAAATTTTATTCATCTGTCATTTTTTAAATACATCTGTGGATTACAAACTACACCAAGGGGACAATGTCAACATTAGCCACAGGAAGGACGAAAAGGAGAACTAAGAACTTCTAGAACTAAGGTGAAATTTCCTGGCTGTGTAAACAATTAACCAAATGGAATGGCTTGACTTTAGAAGTTATGGTTGCTCTATCACTGGAGGTTTTTGAGAGGAGATTGGACAGCCATTGTCCAAAATAGTATAGGTCCCTTCAACTCTGTTATTCTGTTATTCTAGAATACTAACATTTAAGAATATAAATTTCAGTTTAAAATTTTTGTTTTAAAAATCTTCTAAATGTTGGGGAATTTTGAAAATAAATTTCTAGAATTTTTAATTTTTTGAAAAAGAATCCTTTTAACGAAATAGCTGAGAGGCAGCCCAGCTGAGAGACAGAGAGGTGGCCCACTTCTGGCAGCCGAAGGTGCGGTGCAAATGGAGGCCAGCTGAGCAGCAATGAAATAGAGCTAGGAGGCAGTAGATCAGAAGCTGTGAGCAGCATTGCAGACCAGCTGAGCAGTGGTGGTGCAGAGTTAACTGGCAGAGGAGCAGAGGGTCCAGAGCAGCAACTGAGAGCAGCGCAGCAGACCAGCTGAGCAGTGATAGTGGACCGGAGTTCCAGAGCAGCAGCTGAGAGCAATGCAGCAGACCAGTTGTGCAGCAGTTAAGTGGAGCACAGTGGCAAGATGGCGGCAATGGAGGAAGCATTGTTACATTGCAGGGATAAAAGTTTCTATTAAACTAAGATAAAATGGTAGGAGGAGAGGTGGAGTGGGAAAGATAAGTCTTAGAAAAAGCCGTGAGTTTTGACACCCCTGATCTAGGCAGTCCTGTTTGTTGGTGGAAGCAGCACACCAACTCGACGGACCAGCAAACGGGAGCCATGTGGCTGTGGAGCAAAGAGCAGCTGCAGCGCAGCAGAGAGAAGAGCAAGGGGTGGCACAGCAAACTAGACCCTGAGAGCAGTGCAGAGAGCAGGGTGGAAACTGACGGTAGAGCAATGGTGAAATTGGAGGCTACGGTACGTGGGTGGACCATAGTGGACTCATGACTGCTAACAGCAACAGAACAGCATGGCACACCAACAGACGAGGCGGGGGCAACATGAACTGAGAAAAGCAGGGGGAGCTGAATATCCAGTAATGGCAGGAGAAAAGGAAGTAGGAAGAGAGGATTAAAAAGGCAACAATTATAGAACACAAGGCAAAAAACCCCCAAAGCCGAGTAAACAGTAGCAAGTACAGAACATATAAAGGTAGAGAAGAAAGGAATAAATAAAGCTCACAAGAAGGCAGGGAGGGAAAGAATCATAGAACGCAGGGAGGAAAGAGATAATTATAGAGCATTCCATTACAGGATGGGAATGAATCTTGCACTTAAGGCCCAGTCAACACTGAAAATTTTTAAATTTGACATTTTAAATGATCTGCTAGAACTTTAAAATTTTAAACTAGACATTTTTGAACTGCTAGAACTTTAAATTTTTAGATAGATTATGGTCTGCATAGTTAGACTACCTCCATGATGGGCTTTTGGCAAGGGATGGGCTGTACCTCGCAAAGACTGGAGAGAATGTTTTTGGAAAACGACTAGCTAACATCAGGAAGGCTTTAAACTAAAACCGAGGGGAGAGGGTGACCTGGACTTAATTTCAATAAAAAAAACCCTAGAAAACAAGTCGAATAATGAGAGAACACCAAACAGGAGACATAGGAAGCTCTTGTGGCCCGTCAGCAGCCTGTGCAGCTAGTAGCTGATTCCGACAGCGAGGCAGCTGGTGTGGTGCTGTGCCAGCAGCCTGTGCAGCTGGCACTCAAATCAAATCAAATCAAATGAGGAGGCTGGAGAAGATGTGGTGCCAGAGGCGGGGATTCAGCCAGTGCCTTCAGAACCTCCAGAACCTCCAGAAGCTCCCATAAGTGAAGAGCGCACAGAGCTGCCAAAAGGCAGGAGTGGCTTTGCTTATGTAGAAGAAATATCATTAAGGACTACTTGTTGAGTGGGGTTTGTCAGGCAACTACAAATACATCTGGTGATGATGGTGTCTATCCCAAATTTTGGGATAGTAAGTTGTGATGTACTTTGTCAAATGCCTTATTGAAATCCAAGTATATTATGTCCACAGCATTTTGCTGGTCCACTAATTTGTCAAAGAATGAAATAAGATTTGTGTTAGTTCTGGTTATAATTTTACCTGCTTCAAGGTGTTTGCAGGTCTATTTCTTTTCCAGGATCTTCCCAGGTATTGAAGTTAGGCTGATTTATTTATTTATTTATTTTTATTTTACCAAAAATTTATATGCCACCTTTCAGGGTGGCGAACACAAGTTAAAAACATACAATGATAAAAGATTAAGATAATTAAAACCCAGTTGAAACAATGACAATCAAGATAAGAAAAACCTAAGGATCAAGGTCAACCCATTTATTGGAACAGCCAAGTCTTTAAGTTCCAACAGAAGGAGTGGAGATCGGGCGCCGTCCGAAGCTCGGGGGGTAACTCGTTCCAGAGGACAGGAGCGCCCACGGAGAACGCACTACCCCTGGATGTCGCCAGCTGACATTGGCTGACGGTACTCTGAGGAGGGCAGCCCTGTGGGATCGAACAGGGCAGTGGGAGGCGGGTAGGAGATGGTTCTGCAAATACCCCAGACCTAAGCCATGTAGGGCTTTAAAGGTGAGTACCAGCACCTTGAAGCGGATCCGGAGGACCACTGGTAGTCAGTGCAGCTCACACAGAAGAGGGGTTACACGGGAGTACTGGGGAGCTCCCGTAACCACCCGCGCGGCCGCATTCTGAACCAGTTGGAGCCTCCGAGTGCACCTCAAGGGCAGCCCCATGTAGAGGGAGTTGCAGTAATCTAAACGAGAAGTAACCAGGGCATGAGTGACCATATGGAGGGCATCTCTGTGTAGGAAGGGCCGCAACTGGCGCACCAGGCGAACCTGGGCGAAGGCCCCCCTGGTCACAGCTGTAAGATGGTCTTCCAAAGACAGCCAGGAATCCAGGAGGACACCCAAGTTGCGGGCCCTCAAGACGGGAGGAAGCACTTCCCCCCCCATCGAAAGTGATGGAACTTCTAGAACACGAGATGCCGGCATCCATAGCCACTCAATCTTGGAAGGGTTGAGTCTTACCCATCCAGGCCCATATCGCCTCCAGGCAGCGGGACATCATGGAAACGGCATCTCCGAGGTGGAGATATATAACTGTATATCATCAGCGTATTGATGATACCTCACCCCAAAGCCACAAATGATCTCACCCAGCAGCTTCATATAGATGTTAAAGAGTAGGGGGGAGAGAACCGACCCCTGAGGCACCCCACAAGTTAGGGGCCTCAGGGTGGACCTCTGCCCCCCCTGCCCATACAAACTGCAAATGACCTGAGAGGTAGGAGGAGAACCACTGTAAAACAGTGCCTCCTACCCCCAACCCCCCAAGTTGCTGCAGTAAGATACCATGGTCAATGGTATCGAAAGCCGCTGAGAGGTCAAGTAGGACCAGAATGGAGGAACAACCTCCATAATGGGCCCGCCAGAGATCATTCACCAGAGCGACCAATGCCGTTTCTGTGCTGTGCCCACGCCGGAACCACGATTGGTACGGGTCTAGGAAATCCATTTCCTCCAGGAACTGTGGGAGCTGTTGTGCCACCACGGACTCAACAACCTTCGCAATAAGGCGAAGGTTGGAGACCAGCCAATAGTTATTAAGTGAGTCTGAATCCAAGGCCAGCTTCTTGAGGAGGGGTTGAACCACCGCCTCCTTAAGGGAGGCGGTGACAACCCCCTCCCTCAAAGAAGCATTGACAATAGCCTAGATCCAGTCTCCAGTCACCTCCCGGGCAGCTGAAACAAGCCAGGAGGGACAGGGATCCAGCAAACATGTCTACCCACCCAGTCTATCCACAATCCTGTCCACTTCATCCACGGAAACAGGATCAAACTCAACCCAGATACTACTCCCAAGACTTGCCCAGTCTCCTGGATGGATTCTGCAAAGTCAGAGTCCAAACCAATCCGGATCTGAGCAATTTTATTTTACAGAAATTAAACAAAATCCTCAGCTCTGCCCTGTAAGGGGTCTTCCCTCGCTCCCTGATTGAGGAGAGAGCGGGTCACTCTAAACAGGGCAGCTGGGCGATTTTCTGCAGATGCAATGAGAGCGGCGAAATGATCCCACTTTGCCGCTTCCATCGCCACAAGATACGACCTAATATAGGTTCTTAACTGTGTTTGATCAGATTCAGATCAGGAGGATCTCCAACACTCCTCTAGACATCTTTTCCGATGCTTCATTTCCTGGAGCTCCGTGGAGAACCAAGGAGCCACCCGGGATCTGCGTCGGATCAGAGGCCGCAAAGGTGCGATTCGGTCCAGGGCCCAGACAGCCGCCTGTTCCCAGGATGCTACCAGTGCCTCAGTCGAATTGCGGGATTGGGAAGCAGGGAATGTCCCAAGCTCCATCAGGAATGTCTCAGGATCCATCAGGCGCCTGGGGCGGAACCATTTTACTGGTTCCGCCTCCCAGTGGCGGGGGTTGGCAGATTGAAAGTCCAGTCTAAGGAGGAATGGTCGGTCCAGGACAGGGGGGCAATAGACAAATCCCCCCTACCCCGGCTATTTATCCACTGCCCAGAGAGAAAAAACAGGTCAAGTGTGTGTCCACCCCTATGAGTTGGGCCCTGAACAACTTGAGTCAGGTGCATGGCTGCCATGGAGGCCATGAACTCCCGCGCCATCTCAGATGACTCGCCGATCAATGGCAGATTGAAATCTCCCACAACAAAAAGGCTGGGGAGTTCCACTGCCACTTTGGCCAAGACATCGAGCAGTGCGGGCAGGGCAGTGGCCACACAGCTGGGAGATAGGTATGTGACTAACAAACCCGACTCAACTCCAGGGTCCCACTTCAATAGGAGAGATTCACACCCGCCAATCTGAGGGACAGTGACTTCCCTAGGCCTGAGACTTTCTCTAATAACCACCGCCACCCTCCCGCCCCTACCCTGGGGGGCATAAATCAGAGAGAGGCACTCCCCCCTCTTGCCCCAACCAGGTCTCCGTAATACAGGCCAGGTCTGCGCCCTCCTCTTCAGTAAGATCTTGTATGAGGGGGGCCTTATTTGCTACGGACCTGGCATTCATATACACCAGCCGGAAGCCAGGGTTCCCTGCTCCCGCACCCCCAGGGAGGCAGGATGAGCAGTGAGCACGGGAACGTGCCACCACCTCGGGTGCCCCTCCCTCTGCTCCCATCTACTCTGCTCCTCCCCACCATCACAGGTATAAAATGTCCCACTCCTCTCCAGGCTTCGTCACCACCCCCGCCCCACCCAGCCCATCGGGGCCAACCAACTGGCTAGGTTGCTGATCCTTAAGATCCTTAAGAGGCCCCCCAGCCTCATTATTTACGTTAGAAACCACCCTCCTCCCGGATCCCCTTACAGATTGGTCTGTAGTTTCTTGGGTCTGGTTTTTTTCCCCTTTTTTGAAGATGGGAACCACATCAGCTCTTTTCCAGTAGTTTCCCAGTGCTCCAGGATCTTTGAAAGATATGTTTCAATGGTTCTGAGATAACATATGCCAGCTCCTTCAGAACTGTAGGATATAATCCCAGTGATCTGAACTTGTCTAATCAGACAGGTGTTCTCTTATCATTTTCTTGCTTATTTTAACTTGTATTTCTAATCTGTCTTTTATCGTTACGTTTTTGGTAGGTTGTTTATTTTCTTTTTGCATGAAGACTGATGCAAATGAGTTAAGTAGCTTTGCTTTATCTCTACTTATTCTCCCATTAGTGGGCCAATTGTTTCCTTGACTTTTTTCGTGTTTTTTATATGTTGAAAGAAACTTTTTTTTATTGTTTTTGATATTTGTTGTACGTTTTACTTCACTCTAAGCCTTAGCTTTCCTGATTTTATCTTTGCAAGTTCAGGTTATTTGTTGATGCTGTACCTTTGTTGTATGTGTTCCTTTGTCCTTGTTTTGTACTTATCCTTTTTGACTTTCAGTTTATCAGATACATCTTTATTCAATCATGCTGATTTTCTTGGATTTCTTATTTTTCCTTTTTAGTGGTAATGTGCTGGACTGGGCTTGTATGATCATATTTTTCAAAGTTTCCCAAGCTTTTTGAATTGCTTTCCCCTTTAAGATTTTCATCCATGGAATCTTTTCCAAGTTCTCTCAGAGTTTGTTAAAATCAACTTTTTTAAAGTTTAAGACACAGGTCTGATTGTTTTGTTGCTTGGGTTTCTATTATATTGAATTCCAATATGATGTGGTCATTCTTGACCAAAGTTCCAGCAACTTAAACTCCCTCTGCTAGTAAGAGTTAGGTCCAGTATAGCTTTTCCTCTAGTTCCCTCCTCTACCTTTTGGATGACAAAGTTGTCAGCTAGGTTGGTCAGGAATCTGTTTGATCTCCCACTTACTGAAGACTTTGTCTCCCAGTTGATATCTGGGTAGTTAAAGTCCCATATTAATACTGTGGTATGTTTCCTACATACATTTATTAATTGGTTAGCAAAAAAATCATCTATTTCTTCTGCTTGGTTGGGTTGTAGTATAGGGTTGTAGTATGTACCTATGACAGTGTCATTCTTTTTTCCTTTTATATTGACCCACATGAATTCTAGGAGGTTTTCATGCTTGGTTTTGTGGTTTTCTGTAGAGATGTAGTGATCTCTTACATATAATGCAACTCTATCTCCTCTTTTGTTAGGTCTGTTTTTTTAAAATAGTTTGTATTCTTCCATTGGTACATTGCAGTCTTTCATGCCACCACGTTTCAGTAGTGGCAACTATATGATACCTATTTTCATGTACTAGTACTTCAGGTTCACCTTGTTGTTCCCTAAATGTTGAGTGTAGAGGCCAGGTGTCGGCAAGCCACAGCTCTGCAGCTGCATGTGGCTCTTTTAGCCCTCTGCTGTGTTTCCTGACGGTGAGCCAGTCATTTTCCAGAAGCATTCTTCCAGATGCGTTCTTGTGCGGTACAGACCATCCCTTGCCAAAAGCCATCCTGTATAGATAGTTCACTTAGTAACCATTTGAAATTCCAATGGACACCCCTCCAAAGATATTTACAACTCAGTTCTGAAGTTCAGGTGGACACCTCTCACCATGGTCATATTTCAGATACTTGGCAGATTATGGCTATTGCAGCATCTTGCAGTGATTGCAATTTATATTTTTGCCCCAAAACAGGCATTTACTTCTGGTTTTAGCAAAAATGTCCCATAGTGAACAGCAGGTTTTTAATGACCACGGCAGTTGCTTAACTGCGGATTCACTTAATGACTGTGGTGGTTTTCTTAATGGCTCCCGGAAAAAAGGCTGTAAAATTGGATTGGTCATGTAATGACCCATTTTATGACCATCATGACTTAAAACTGTAATGGACAGGTTCCATTACAATCATAAGTCTAGGAGTACCTGTAATTTTCTAGGCTGTTTTAGCTTTACCTTGCAGCAATGGGCACCAACAATTGATCCATAATGCTCGAGAATTTGCTTCTATTTTCTTCTCTGAAGTTTCCCGATGCTGCTGCTCTTCTGCCCAAGAACTGTAGATGGTAGCAGCTCGTGTATGAAGGGTATGCATTAGATCCAACAGCTGTAAAAGAAATAAAATAAATAAAAAACCTTCACTACAGGTCCTTGACTTACAACCTTTCATTTAGTGAGCATTTGAAGTTACAATGCACTGAAAAAAGTGACTTATGACCATTTATCATACTTAGGACTGTTTCATGGACACATGATCAAAATTTGGGTACTTGGCAACTGGCTCATATTCATGATAGTTAGTGTACCATAGTCATTTTGCAACCTTCTCACAAGCAAAGTCAATGGGGAAGCCAGATTCACTTAATAACCATTGATACTAACTTAGTAATTAAAGTGATTAATTTAACAACTTTAGCAACAAAGGTTGTAAAATGGGGCAAAGCTCACTTAACTGTTTTGCTTAACAGATTTTTGGGCTCATTTGTGGTTGTAAGTCGAGGACTATCTGTATATTTAGGATGAAGTTTTCTCTTCCTATTCATTTTATATGAAAATAAAATATACTCTTGCAAAAAGGAAAAGTTATGAAGTCTCTACAGATGTAGATGAAGACACAATAAAATAAAGATCCAGGGTGCTACTTACTACAGAATGAATGCCAAATACATTTTTAAAACAAAAACAAAAAATGTATTTAAAATATTGCCAGTTTGCATTTGGGGGGAAAGTTCCTCTTCCATAGTTTTTTATTAAGAATACCTTTCTGGGTTATTTAATAAATGAACACCTAATATTAGAACCATAATTAAAAAGACACAACAAAGAATGTTCTTCCTGCATCAAGTCAGAAAGTTCAGACTGTCCCAGGAACTGTTGATACAGTTCTACAGAACAATCATTCAGTCTGTTATTTGTACTTCTATAACTGTCTGGTTTGGTACTGCAACCAAACAGGACAGGTACAGACTTCAATGGACAGAACAGACTACACAAAAAACAACTGCAACCAGTCTGCCTTCCACAGAGGACCTGTATATTTCACGGGTCAGGAGGGCTGAGAAAATATCTACTGACCCCTCACATCCTAGACATAATCTGTTTGAACTCCTCCCCTCAGGACACCGCTATAAGACATTGCATGCCAAAACACCTAGATACAGAAACAGTTTTTTCCCTTGCGCCATCACTCTGCTGATTACTTAATTCCCACAATACTGTTTTATGTGTAAGTATAATGGCTATAGTTATTATTATGGTATCTTCTTATTGATACCATTATTATAATTATAATTACACTGTAGTTTTGCAAGTAGATTGAGAGCTTCTGCATCAAAGATAAATTTTTATGTGTCTAATCACACTTGGCCAAGTACTGTATTGCATTCCATCCCATTTGCAACATATAGAGTATATGTACTAATGAACATTCCATTAGTAATGAGTTATGATTACTAAATAAAAAAGATTAAAGATAGTATTTTTGAAGACATATATAATTATTCAAGGAGCCTCCCTTGCCATCATACTATATTGAAAGTTTTCTCAGTATCTTGGATGGATTTTGGGGGGAAACGTTTTGAGAAAATCCTAGAAAAACTTAGTGAGCTGATTACTGTAAAAGAAAAATTGCAAAGTGAAGTGCAATTGATATGTAGTATGCATATAAACTTAAAATTAAATTCTGGGCAAAGAAATTGCTAAATTTATTGCTAAAAATCATGAATATTTGTTTGTCACCTTGAGAACCATGGTGTGTATATAATTTTAAGAAACTGACAATGACTGAATACAAGCTTCATTGTATTATCTACAATATGGTAGATTAGCAATTCTTTCACTTTGATAACAAACATCTATTAACCTTCTGTTAGTTCATAATTTGATTGGAAAGAAAAAAGATTTCTCTGTCCTTTTTAAAAAGAACAAAACTGGCAAAAAGGGCAAAACTGGCAACTTGTTTTGTGAAACCTACGTAAATTTCACATTATGTAAAATGGGCTATATGTCATTATCTGAGAAAATGAACTACAAAGTTAAACAAAAAACTATTAAAAAGTTTATAAGCAAAGCTCATGTAAGAATTACATAGATGTGATAGGGCATTACTCAGATTAATTTACTTAAATCTTAATCTTAATCTTAGTCTGAATCTTAATCTTAAAATTTTGGCTCTTAGTTTTGTTTGAATAATTTTTATAGTTGAGGACTATAGTTTTTTTAATTGCATTTGAACAACTGTATGCTGTCTATATGCACTGGGGAAGATTATAATTCTGGTTTAAAAACAAACAAAATACATTTTATGATACAAATATAGTGTACTATGAAGTACAAATGATTCAAATAGCAATAACATTTAGACTTATATAAGTCTTTTACAGCCCTCTCTAAAACATTTACAGAGTCAGCATATTGCCCACAACAATCTGGGTCCTCATTTTACCGACCTCGGAAGGATGGAAGGCTGGGTCAACCTTGAGCCTGGTGAGGTTTGAGCTGCCAAATTGCAGTCAGCCGGCAGTCAGCAGAAGTATCCTGCAGTACTGCATTCTAACCACTGCGCCATCGCAGCTCTTACATTGTTAATAGATTGTTAATTTCCTCCAGTCATTGGTCAGTGGTGGACTTATCCCATCTCATCAGCAGTGGACCCATCCTCCTACAGTTCTATAGATACCCTAAAATACACAAGCTTGACATATTTCTCTGTCCAATTGTATCATTACCGGGGAACCCAACCTACAACATAGCTAAAGAACTGACAAGAAAGCTTGAACATCTCACAGAGAGGAGAGAATATACTATAATATCAATTCCCCACTACATTGCCTCCATAAAATCAAAGATGAGATTATGGTTTCACTCGATGTAACAGCACTCTTTATATCCACAGATCCAGAACTAGCAAAAAAAGAAAAAAAAATTCATTGCAGCACACTACTATACAACATACCGGACCTAACCAAATACACCAAGATCATGGATCTCATCAACTTCTGCCTTACCCCCTCTGCCTTACCACAAATTAAAGGAATACACGTGTGATTAACATCTCAGTACATAGCAGAGACTGTAATGTCTAGAAACTATAGTATTCCCATGCATACACTCAAAGGTATGGATCTGGCATGTACATGACAGTTTGTCAAAATAAAAAAGGAATAACATGAAACAATCAACATTTTCAAAAGAATAAAATTCATGAGGAGGTGTGGCCAACGTCGTGGTGGTATGACAGACTCTTTGGGAGCTCCTAAAGATCCGTCGCTATCTCTGTTGCCCGGGGGTCTCAAGTGACCTAAGTCATCCTGTAGGGATGGCAAACAAGAGGAGCACTGACAGGCCAACACAGGGGGATTGCAAACTTCCCGGTTGGTCTGGAGAAGCTCCTCAAACTGGGCGGTGGAGAAAGCGACCCTAGAAGTCGCTAAGAAGCTGGGGCGGCCACAGCGGAAGAAAGCACAAGAAGACAGCGTATGTCATTGAGGTGAGAAAAATTTCTGTTTTGGGGGGGGGAAGTTTCCTTTCATTCCCATTTGCAAGTAAATAGAGTGGAAAAGAGGCTGAGAGTGAGTGAGAGCGGGAGTGTATTCGGCTCTCACATCCGATATTGGGCGGCGAGGAAAGTGAAAATACAAGGCTAAAAGAAACTTTCTTTTTGGAGAAAAGAGGAATTTAAAGGAATTTGGGAATTCCTTTAAAAATTAGGACTAACCAATTCGAGAAGTCTGAATTTTCTTTTTTTTTGCAAAGAGATGAAATAGTTGTAAATAATTGTGAAATTAAAGTTTGAATATGATTGTCAACCTCCGCTCTTTCAATGCTTGCTTGTCGGCTGCCATGGTAACGGGGGGAGGGGGAGTTAGGAAGTTGCTATATGGGGAAGCATGCTGGAGGATGGGAGGAAAGGGGAAACGAAAGCAAATCTTAGCTGCAGTCCTGTGCCTTTGAAGATGCTATTGACTCAACGGTCCTGACATTCCAGATTGATGACACTGCCAGATGTGTGATTTCACCTGACCTCTGGAGACCTTTGGATTGGATGATTTACGCTGAACAGTTGGGAGGGGATGCTTTCTATATGTGATTTTCGCGCTTATTGCCTCAGATCTTGCTTTCCTTGGCTGCATTCAGTTCAATTTCAGTAAAAGTACCTTTATCTATGAAAATGGAGTTGGGGTCATTCTTTCCTGAAATCTGAAAGGAGGCACGCCTGACATTAAGCAAGATCTCAGTTTTACAGCCATCCCGGATAACTACCGAGGGGGCTGAAACCAAACAATGTCTGATCATGACAGTGATCAGGATCAGATGGGAGCTGTTGGATCTACAATTTCTTTCCTCCACCTGGGGGGGGGGGATTAGGAGTGGATGGCAAAATTACAACTGGGAGAGGAACCAGAGTTCCTCCTGGAGTAGTACCGCCTGGAGTAGGTAGGCTACCGGACTGGGGAAGGACCCCCCAAGGAGTAACAAGTGCCAGACCTCGAAGGGGAGAATTGGCATGGATGCAAGAGCAGAAAGAAAGCCTCATGGTCGCCCAGGCTATGCAACTTCTCAGAGATGCCGAAGAAAGCCATCGGGCCTGGGAGAACTATGTGTCAGCGATCTAACTTGTTCTATTTTCATCGCTGCCATGAAGATCAAAGAGAAAGAAAAAAAA